>OY720105.1:29156057-29756057 GCA_963082835.1 Leptogaster cylindrica
AAAGTGGTGTAAGTCCATTTTTCTCTCTTTGGAGATATTTAAAGGTTTGCATTTTAGTCGATTAAAAAATATTGATAAATTGTACTAAGTTTGGCAATGTTTCAACGAATTTAGAAACATGTAATTTGATCACATACATGACTTTGAATTTGAATTTAACTAAAATAATATCATTTCTGAATCATAAATGGACTTACACCACTTTCAAAATTATTGAATTGTAAAAATCATTTAATTTTGATAATAAAAAAAAACAATCGTTCTTACTAAAATTCATCTAAATGTATATGGGTATTGGGTAGTATGGTATTTTCAAAATGGTCACAATTAAAACTATTTAAAATAAGGACATATGATTTGATTTTATGATAATTTTTTACACACAGTGCAAAACGCTGTCATTTTTGCATTATTATTAATGATTTTATCCGTTCCTTCTGTGATAACGGGATAAAACTTCGATAGAATGCATTTTGATCGACAACGAGCCTATTTGTAAAGTTTTAGCTCGATTGGATGATGGGAAGTGTGTTAATTAGCCGTCCAACCGTTTTCCTTAACGGCACAAACCCACAAATAAACAAACAAGCAAGTTTTCGCGAAGTTAATATAGATGAATTAAAAATAAAATATTGTTTTTTGTTCTTAAAATTAAAAGGATTCGTTAAACTATTTAGATACACTATATCATTTACGATCATTATGTGGAAGTTTTTTGAAATATTCGTGATGCACAGTAGGCCGCATCATATCCTTATATTTTACATATGTAATGGGTTGAACATCTTTATACAAAGCTCAAAGGCATTAGTGTAATGCTTCCAATTCCAACTATGCCCATTACATTATGCTTTTGCTGGTAAAATTCTTAGTTTTACTCCTGAAAGTGGACTTACACCACTTTCATAATCAATCGTTACGCAATTCAATTTACTGACGAATTTTAAATTTATCAAAGCATATGGATTTTTTAAAATAGTAATTCTGAATTGTTTATAAATAAAAAGTTTACACTAAATTACAAGTAAATTACGTGTTTTCTCAATTTTTTTCAAAATAAACGGTCCATATATAGGTATATAATAATATGCAATTAATGGTGCTTTCAGCTTTAGTAAATGATTATAAAATCATATTAGAAAAGCTCCCACTCCATACTTCTTGCGGTGTTACTCATTTGAGAAATAGAAAACATTTCTTTTAAAAAATATGAAGAATAGAATTACCCTCCCCTCAGCTAAAAAAGAATGATAACAAAAATGTGAATCGACCAAATAGGCGCAAATTTATCCTAAAGGCGCGTTCTCACGATTCAAGTTTAGTTGACCGATTAAAGTTGATCAACAAAACTTGAACGAAAAACCCCGTGAGAACCTTGCATTCAATAGAGTTGATCAACTTTTGACTTGATCAAGAAAAGATTGACCCAGTCAAACTTTATCGTTCAACTTTATGTCATGTGCCATATGCTGACAACTTTAAAATTGAATTTAGAGTTGTCAAATCAATTTCATTATTTTATTCATAAAAGAAAGAATGCAATTGCGTTTAAAATAATAATGTATCTATGTAAAAACTATTAAAGAATCATGTTAGAATTTCTCCGCATTTCTTCATTTACCGAATCTGCTAGTAGATCTACAACTCTACGCACAATTGCTTGCAAAGCCATTTTAAGGAACTTTTAAGTAAATTTTGAGGATCACAATTGTCACTTTCTGTAAAATTTCACGCACAACAATGCCAATTGTTGATCAGTTTTTGTTGAAACGTGTGAACGAAAACTTGAACAACTCCTGTTCAAGTTTTGTTGATCAACTTTATTCGGTCAACTAAACTTGAATCGTGAGAACGCGCCTTAATTCAGAACTCGCCAGTACACAAAAATCTCCCCCTCGTTGAGAGCAAGGAGAAAATATGTGTGCTTCGAAGCAAAGAATATCTATCAATAAGAACTAAATCTCTGACGTCAGCACGTCTGTACTCGGCTGAATTGCCGATGTGTACATTTAAGCTTTGAAAAATTAGATAGCATGAGAGTGGCTTTTGCTGAAATGGGACAACAAAAGTGAGGTTGGCGAACAGGGCGGTTCATATTTGCCACCTAGAACAAAAGTCGCAAACAATCTGACTTGCAATCAGTGCGAACTTCCGAATCGCCCTGCTGTGAAAGCTCTTTGCAACTCAACTGACCCAAAGAGCTTTTGACTTGAGTCAGGCTTTCACCTCGAGTTGTTGCATATCTAAAATACAGCAAGAAATAAACGATCAGCTGATAGTCAGAGGCAGAGAATGCCTACGTCATCCGCAGCGACACTGCTTGGCACTCTTTCCCTCTTGCACGTAATTTACATTAGTGCCATGCCATCTCGCACAAATTTACCTTGTTTTTTACTTGTTTACATACATGTATAAAATTTTGACGTCAGAGACTTAGTTCTTATTGATAGATATTCTTTGCTTCGAAGCAGGAAACTTGTTTAATGAACCACCGCTGCTCAGCGACATAAAAATGTGCGCAGGCAGTAAGCAGTCTTCTTCTTTGCAAATGTTAATTTTGCCTTGAAATTGACTGAAATGCGTATGCAATTTCAGTAATACGTGATTAACAATTATGCTCTAATTGCAATGATTTTGACAATAAACATATTATTTTTTTTTTAAAACATCTCTTCCTGAAATCTGTGCTATGGAAAAAAAATTCATGAAAATTTATGTGGTAGAAATTGGTTAAAAACTGCAATATTTGTTCCGAGTAGTGAAACAGAGAAACAGAGAAACCGAAAACGAAGTTAAATAAAACCTTGTAAAAATTAAGCTATCTCAAGTAGTTTTAGGGATATTGGCATTTTAGTGCAACAACCTCGCCCACGATCAAAGTCCTACAAAATCCCCTCTAAAACGGAAAGGAGTGGAGATAGAATTTTTTCGTACAACAATTTTTTGTTCGCCCTGAGGTCTCCTTTCACCCAGTTTCGGGTTGACCATCTTCGCTGTTACACCCTGCATAGCAATGCGAAATTAGAAATTTGAACTTTTTTTGAAAAATGAAGATTCCAACCAAATACGCCTCAGCAGATTGCAGCCATACCGTACATCCGACAGAAAAAGTGTAGATATAAAAATTAATCCGCATTAAAAGAGCTACAATTTATCTGAAATAACTTTTTCAATACATCGAACCGTTCTCGAGATACCCGCCGAATTGAAAATTTTGGCCGCCATCTTCCATTTTGCACAAGTTGCCAAGATGCAAACTATGGCGATTTTGGAGGGGTGATTAAGGGCACTCTTAGCTATCATTTAAAAAAAAAATCGCTTGTGTTGCAATTGTTTTGGGGTTAGGCCTTATTTTCTCGTAAAATGATTCCACTAGCTTTTTTTCGTGAATATTTGTACACGTGTCTGCGTAGGAAATGGGCACACATCCTTAAAAATAGGCAAAACTGCGTAAATTGCTATTATCAATTTTAAATTGCTCCCACGGCAAAGATTTTCAGTCTCTTGCTCAGTCGATAAGCGCCAATTTTTCAAAGGGATTTCTTCGGTTCTTGTAATGCCGTAGAACAAAACGGGTGACTAACACAAATGGCGAACATCACTTGAGGTTCAATCCACGGAATAAATAATAACAAAAGGAGACATTACTATGACGAGATTCCCAATTTTTCGCAAGAGCGACGTATCTGCGGCAGCAGTGTCAATAATAAGTATGGGAAACCGTGTAGTGATTTCTGTTGTAAAATTTAAGAAGTTAGAAAATGGTTAAATGCAGTGTGAAGGGTTGTGGAAACTATTTCCAACAACAAAACAACAAAAACAGTAATGAAAAAGTTAAATATGTAAATAAAAAGTACAGGTAGAGGACAAGATAATGGTGACGGGGGTATTGAATTTTGATTAAGAAACAATAAATCATTTCTTTAGTTAAACGATTCTAAGCAAAGCTTCAATATATATAAAAAAACTCATTACATTTTCGCTTAGAACCATTCATATATTTACCTATGTGTACATATGGTCTTTTTAATTTCATCTATATTAACTTCACGAAAACTTGCTTTTTTGTGTATTTACATGTACACGTATTTGTGCCGTTAGAGAAGTCTTTCAATGAATAGTTAACCTAATTCCCATCATCCAATCGAGTAAACTGTACAGATAGGCTCGTTGTCGATGACACTGCATTCTATCATCTTTTTATTCCGTTATCACATAAGGAACGGATAAAATCTTTAATAATAATGCAAAAATCCCAACGTTATGCACTGAGCAAAAAAAAAATTATCATAAAATCAAATCATCTCTTCTTTTTAAAAGTAATTATTATTTATTATTTATTTATTTGCTTTAAGTATAACATTGATAGTAGTACGCTAAAGGAAATGAATAGAATACAGAGTTTAGGTCTTGAGCATCCTTTGCAACTGGAACATTTATAATTGCATTTTTTTTTTTTTTTTAAATGATTATGAAGCTTGAGGAAACCAAGGGGATACAATGAACATCTTCTGAAATTGGAATTATATATATACCTTAAACTAATTAAAACCTAAACGTAGCTTAAATTAACTAGACAAAAGTTGTCGAATGAGGGGGTTTCTATTTTGACCTGCGTTAAGGAAAAAAAGTGCGGCCATTGATTGCACCTTGTTTGCTTTGTCATGAAGTTCACTTGTGCGAAACAACCGCGGTAAGTTATAAATCATTTTCAAAAATTTGTTTTGCATTATTTGCATTTTTTTGATATGTGTCTTAGCACAATTGAACCAGGTTTGAGCACCAGCACCGTACAACATGACGGCTTGGAAAATTGTTTTGTAAATAATGAGCTTATTCACCATACTTAAGGATGATTTTCTATTTATGAAGGGATACAGGGTGCGAATGAGGATGTTTAACTTATGTATTGTAGATTCTATGTGTTTACTGAAAGTTAGCGATCTGTCAAGGGTAATACCTAAGTATTTGGCATGTTCAGCCCAAGCGATTTCAACATTGTTAATTGTTATATTGTTGCTAGGTTTTAAAAGTAATTGAAAATTCACAATCACAAATTTCCAGGACACGAGAAATGAGGGGATATGAGAACTTATTTTTTACCCGCAAAATACAGGGCCCTGCAGAGCCTTATTTTGATGTTATATATATAAGATCAACAATAATTACAATAATTTAGTATAATAAAGTACTTACTTCAAGTTATATGTACCCACGCTGCAGCTTAAAGCCTCGGCATCGATCATTTCACAAGATGATAATATCTCGCCAAGACTTCGTTTTGCCCTCACAAACGTTTTTAGAACATCATCAAAAGAAGAAACACCTGTTTAAAAGGATAAAACTGAATAAGTAGAAAATGAATACTTACGTACCTAAAGGAGATCTCGCATAAGGAGTTATTAATAACTCCATTGATTTCTATTCAAAATTATAGTATTTTTGAAAAATTTTTGTATATATTTGTATATATTAATAAATACACATATACCTATTATATTTAATAAATATTAATATAATTTAGTATTGCCAAACTTAAATAAAAGAAAGAGTAGAAATCGTCGACAACTTCTTTATTAAAAAGAATGGATTGTCAATCAACAAATATTGCAGTAATTTTGTTGAACAAGAAAAAAGTGTTTAAAAGGTTAAATCTCGCAAATAGTCGCAAATTTCCCTTTCTTCGCTCATATGGTTATTCGATGGCACTACATATTAAACACCTATAATAATTCCATTATTGTACATTAACGTGATAAATACCAAGTGAAGGAATCAGCATTGACTAAATCGATTGGCCAGACCATTCTGGGGTTCTACCGGTTCTCGTCCGATCACCGAAGTTACGCTGCATAGGGCGCGGATCAGGTTGTACTTATGGGGGACAACACCGTGTGCCGTTGGCAAGTCAATATTTTGCACTAAATAATAATAATAACAATAACTCAATATATGTATGTATATGCGCCCCATGATGACTTGATGCGCCAACCCAAAAAACTCGCGATCTAAATTCTTTTTGCTTACTTATCTATTTTTGCCCGCGAAACATTCGTGTTCGATCATACCGATTCCCTTATTCCCGAAATGACAATTCGAACTTTGTATTCTTCCCTAAATGAATTTATAAATCGGTAATAAATTCATCGGTAATAAAGTTATCTACTTTTATCTGACTAAGTGACTACTGTATAGTGTATCGGACTAGATAACTTTATTACCGATTTGTATAAATTCATACATGGTCTTGCCGTTGCCAAAAATGGTTCCTTTACTTGATATTTATCATATTTATTTTCAGTAATGGAGTTACAATTGTTTTCATATACATAGCATAATGACTCATTGTCAGTCTCATTATCAGAATCCTTATGCGAGAAGGGCAAACTCACCTACAAATGCTACGTGCACCGACCTTGGAGCAGTAGGGCATTGAATCATTAGCCGTGTTATAACGCCCAACGTTCCTTCAGATCCTATGAACAAGTGCTTCAAATGGTATCCTGTATTATCCTTTTTGAAATTCGAAGTTAAGTCTAGTATTTTACCATTTGCAAGAACCTGAAAATTTAGTCTTATTGAAACCACTGTTTAATACAAATCTCTAATAAATTATAGAATATTTTATTTATAATCAATATTAGATACGTACAAAAAAGACGTAGACCTACATATTTGAAACGCTGTTTTCAATGGAACTTCAAAATAACGTTTTTCGGTTATTAACTTTTCTAACTCACGGCAATGTATCAAAGTGAAATGTGTTTATTACTTTTAAGCCGAACTAAAGCAATAGCGTGACCTAATTTAAAAATTCCATCTCAACGACGCACGTTGAGATCACACTAGAAAGAAGGGAGTTTTAATTATACACCGTTCGCGGTATGCTACAAAAAAATGATGTTGCCACCCTTTTCCCAAAATTATTTGAAATGTTCGATCCACCCATTTGCTACATTTCTAGGACATTTCTTTATTGCTCCTAATGTTATCATTTAGTGTAAAAAGAATTTCCGTTGTGTACCTACAGTGTAAGGTCGGCATTACATAATCAAAATTTTCTTATAAGACCTTTTATAACAGAATTTTGACGAAAACTTCGATAATGTAATACCGGTCTAACACTTTTTGTCAAAATTACAGGGTGACTGATTCGAAGTGTTAAAAATTCAAAACGCTTTATTGTTTTTATTTATAAATATTTTTTATTGAACCCAAAGAACAAAATGTTGAAAAATAAACCAAAATTCAAAATTTATTTTACATTTTCTATTGTTCACCTTTGGCGCAGACAATGGCCTTAAGACGGTCAACGAAATCATCGCACGCTGCACGAATATACAGGGTTTTTTTTAAGTTGAGACAAACAAATATCTCGAAAAATACGCATCGTAGGAAAAAAAATAATAACATGAAAAGTTATTATTTCCAAGGGGGACATAAGTCTGTGCCATCATTAACCACCCCCAACCACTCTGTGTGGGTGGAGTGGGGGGTAACTTTAAAATTTCAAATTAGAACCCCCACTTTTTTTTGCCGATTTTGATAGTACGTTAAAAAAAGAAGTAACTTTTACTTGAAACTTTTTTTTCGATTCGTGGCAGATGGCGCTGTAATCAGCGAAATTTAATTTTGTTGTTTTTTGCATAAAGAACCGATTTCTTCGATTCAAGAATACATTTGCAATTGAAAAGAACACTTTTCCAGTCTAAAATCCTGATATTCGAATATTCATACGTTTCGAATCCTGTTTGATTTGATCAGTGAAATTCAAATAATAAAAATACGAAGAAGATGAATCAAACAGGATTCGAAATAAATAATCAAAAAAATAGAGTATGAAAAACAAAAACCACACTACGGCTAACTGCCCATTCAAAAGTTATAAACAACACTTAGTAACTGCTAATTAGACCTCTATTAGTAAAAATACCGTAGTTACACGTTTAATCTTTAATTTAATTAATTATTAATGTAGTGTGACTACGGCGTTTTTACTAATAGAAGTCTAATTACCTACTAAGTCTTGTTTATAACTTTTGAATTGGCAGTTCAAGCCGTTGTGGAGTTTTAGTTTTTCATACTCTATTTTTATTTTATATTTTTTCCTGCCATGCCTCCCTGAGTACGTGTGTATTGTATGTATCTACTAGATTTCTATCAAGATTCTAGAATAATCGACTATAATTATATTAATAAAATATATATACCTACAGGCTAGCGGCCGTAATTTTGAAGATATTTCGACCGAATTTTATTATATTATTTCCAGATGTAAGAGCTTGGTTTAGTTCGTTAGGTAGCAAAATCGGCGCAAGAGGGTAGGCGTGGGAGGGGGTTTGAAATGTATAAAATATTATATCTTTGACTCTGTGAAGTTTAGAGATAAACGTTGTTTACATAAAATATAGTACTCCCTATGAAGCCCCCCTTTAGGGTCACCAAAGTTTCTCGTTCTGTGCGAATCGTTGAGAAGCTCTTAATAAGTTATTTATAAATCAATAAATACCTAGGTTCTCGATTTTAAACTAAATTACCTACTCAATTACTAACCAATCGACGGTTTGCTGAAAGGAATGTTTTTTTATTTCACTCCATGCCTTTTTCGCCACCGCGTCGTCGTCGCTCTGGGTTGTTCGAAAAATTGTTGTGCGTTTTTTACGATTTACGGAAAAATGTTTTTTAAAGTATGTAAACTTCATATTTTTGGAATGTGCGTATTTAAACCTTTAACTTGATGCCAAATTCGATACATTTAAAAATATTTTTAATTTTTTTGGTTGGGTTGTTTGTGTTTCTAATACCATTGACACACATAGCTTGGTTAACCAACTCTCCGAGTTAACCAAGACCGAAACCAAAATAGCTGACACACATTGGAGAGTTGGTTTATTTTGACAGTTGCTATTTGGCTATTTGTTTACATTTTGCAAACATATTTTGTGAGTTCCTTTTTGTCTAAAAATGGATATTCAGAAAAAAGAAGCAATGTTAGCTATAGCAGTTATGATAAGGGAAAATAGCAACAAAAGATTATTTGAGCAATAATCAAATGCTGTTTCATTTATTGTGCACTTTGCATAACCATCGCGTAATTGCTTTTGCAATTGCTGCACTCCAGTCCTCCAAAAGAAGAAATTCGGTTAATTTTGTCCATGGAACTCTTTTCTTAGACATATTAAAATTTAATAAATTCATGTCGACTGTTCTTTATTTGATATTGTAATAACTTATTTATTAACAGAGCTTATTTTATTTTACTTTATAATCAATTCAAAAGATATATTGTAATCCAGAGAGAGCTGCTACTTAAAGCTACTGCACTCGGCTATGTCTTTGAATCGACTGACTTCCTGGAGCAATGCGTCGTCCTTTTATAGTTGTTTACTTGTGAAATTTTCGGTTAAGTTAGTAGGCTAAATACAGTATTTTGCATTTATCCGTCAACAGCTCCTAGTTTAAAATTTTGTATGATATACTGTGATACGGAAGTATGGCATACTGTGATTCATTTGTTACAATATCTTATTTATAAAACAAAGCCCGTTCAGTCTTCTTATTCGATTATTTATTTCGAAAATTCATACGTTTCGAATCCTGTTTGATTTCATCAGTGAAATTCACATAATAAAATTAAGAAGAAAGTGAAAAATTAAACAGGATTCGAAACGTACGAGTATTTGAAATAAACAATCATAAAAGAAGACTGTATTGCCGTTTTTTATAAATAAGATATCATATTAGAATGTATTAAAATTTGATCGGAACACACGAATGACTATGTCAAAATCATCGCAAATGACAGCAAGATATTGGAAGGCTTGCTGTGAAGTTTGACGCGGCTTCTTGGAAAGTTCTTGGAAAGTACTTGGTTAACTCGTTAACCAAGCAACTTTTGCTTGGTTTCTGACCAAGTCACTTGTATGGGGAAGTGGGAACCAAGTCGAAACCACCTGATTTGAGTTGGTTTAGCTCTTAACCAAGTCTCCACTTGGTTAACCAAGCAGTGTGTCAATGATATGTCAATCCTACGACGCCTCATTTGTCCACATCTGATGAGTAGTTTGGGAGTTATGAAGGAACAGATGAACATCCATAGACATATACATAGACTGCTAAACACATTACCCTCCTTTTCTGCCGAAGTCGGGTAAAAACAAGACTGTATGGCCTTATTTTTATAAATAAGATATCATATTAAACTTTATTAAAACTTTCAAATTTTGATCGGAAAACACGAATGACAATTTCAAAATCATCGCAAATGACAGTAAGATATTGGAAGACTTGCAGTGAAGTTTGACATGGACTCCAAGACATTGGAAAGTGTTCTGGAGAAGTTATTGGAAAGTACTTGGTTAACTCGTTAACAAAGCAACTTTTGCTTGGTTTCTGACCAAGTCACTTGTATGGGGAACCAAGTCGAAACCACCTGATTTGAGTTTGTTTAGCTCTTAACCAAGTCTCCACTTGGTTAACCAAGCAGTGTGTCAATGTAATGTCAGTAATAAGTCAGAAAACATGTACTTTCCAACAAATTCTCCAGAACACTTTCGAATGTCTTGTAATTTTTGACACATTTGTACAGTCAATGATTTTTATTAAATTTGAATTGGCATTAAAAAGAGTCAATAGTACTGTCGGAGTAGGTACACGAAAAAACAAAAAATATATATTTTTAGTCAAAAAATTTAAGAAAACAACGCTTCACACCTTTTTATCTCAAATATGTAAAAAGCGATAGTAACTGTTAAAATAAACCAACTCACTGACATGCGTCACCTATTTTGGTTTCTATTCAGGTTAACGAACTGAATTGGTTAACCAAACCTATGTGTGTCAATAGTTTAAAAGAAGTGATCAGGGGTGCGTTCAAGATTTTTGCTAAAGCTGCTCTTATGCAGATTGTAGCTAAGTCTTCTTGCAGACGGCAAATATTACTGGAGCAGCTATTTCTGCATGAAATCTTGAACGCGTTTGAGCTGCTCAAGTGGTTCTAACATTTCTGTGGCTGTGTATGTTTATTTGTAAACAGCGGTTACAGAGTGGTTTGAAATGAGGAATGTAAAACCATATCCCACCTTTAAAAGCGAACATAAAATTAATTTATTGTTACTATCCATTCTAGAAAAATATTGAAAACTTCAACACCACACAATGTTCGAATGTGAAATGACAGCACACACACAAAGAAAACTCCAATAGCTAGAATGTAGCTATACTCTCGGAGCATAGCTTGAAATAACAGCTCTAAGAGCAGCTTTAGCAAAAATCTTGAACGGGATAAACGTCAAAAGGTTGCTTCAGCTTTGCAGAAATTAGCAGCTCAGCGAACGTTTTGAACGCAACGGAGCTGCTAATAGCAGCTAAAAGCTGCTTTAGCAAAAATCTTGAACGCACCCCTGAAAAATTTTTTTCATTTTTCACGTTTACTGAGTTAGCACAACCAGAAATCCACTTTACCTTCACTTCTTTTGCTTTTGAAAAAACGAAATATCTCACTTTTTTACCACTTTTTTCTTGTTTTTTGTTTTGCCATAATTTCTGCAACCCTTTGCACTGCATTTCAACATTTTGTAACGTTCTTAAATTTGACAGCACAAGTTCCTTCACTGTTTTCCATACTTGACACTTTTGCGTTTGCCCAAGTGACGTTAAAGCATGGCGGACTCTCTCGTCATAATACGGTCTCGTCTTTATATCTTTACTTCGAGTTTAAATCTATAACTGTACGGATAAGTTATCTGACACTCATCATAATGTATTTTAATCTAGAATTTGCATTTGAATAAATCAGATTGAATTTAGCACGGAGAGTTTTTAATTCAGAGACTTCCTGGTTCTTCAAACGGATATATTTGTATCATTTGGAGCTGAAACCCGGGAAATTTCAGAGTGTGCGTTAAAAAAAGGAAAAATCATTATGCTATAATTCCTTATTATTTTACACGTGCAGCAAATAAGAAATCGACTAGAACGATCATCGTTCAACTTTGAAAATAACGGCGCGTAAGACCTATAGTGAAGTGACCAAGATAACGATGGAAACAAAGGAAAATTTGGCGACTTCTGAATCCAAATTAACTAGCGATAATGATTCTAAACACGATGAAAATCAAGAAGAGCTTATTATTTTTATTCAACGTCTTACTGCGGCTCAAGTTGGTTTTATTGCTGCGGATTCTGAAATACAACTACAGCAAAGGGGTCTTTTGAAATCTGATGAATCTGCGAATCTGAAGAAAGTGGCGAATATCGTGATCTTTATTTTAATACGTAATCGCGATTAAAGTACCGATTAGAAACATTACAAAAGCGACAAATGACAAAAAGAGAAGGATCTACGAAATTAAATTTTTCAGATAAAAATTTTCCTGGTAACCCGCGAAATGACTTCCTTTTTGGCAATATAATTTAAAGTTTCAACTCATGTAAATTGTTAATGGAGTTAACAGGAAACTATTACAATATTTAACGCCGTAGCAACCTCTAAAATGTATTTGAAAAAAAAAAAAAAAAAATTGTACAATAATATTTTCTTATATGGTACAACTAAAATAGGGGGTGTCCCATTAAAATATGCATATTGTGTACATATTTATTAGCCTCAAAAAGAAGGAAGTTATGGCTGGTGGCAACATTCATATTTTTGCGTAATACGTGTAGTATATCACTCTGAAAAACTAAGGTTATGAAAAAATCTTCGATCATGAATTATATTCGCAAACTATTTGGAGGAAACTTACAACTTCTAAGCCCAATACTGATCCGTGCAAGTTTCCATATCGCAGAACTCTGAGTCCACCCGCATTTGTCGACACGTTTCCACCGATATGGCAGGATGCTTTCGCACCTAAATCAAGCGGAACTGTCAAGCCGTGCGTGATGGCACAGCTTTCCAAATTTTCTAAAATGCAACCTGATTGGCATACAAGTATTCCAGTAATTTCATCAACACTTTCGATTTTGTTTAATCGCTGTAGCGAAAGAACGATCTCATCGAACACAGGCACAGATCCGCCAACTAAGCCCGTGTTCCCTCCTTGAGGGCATACCGCTAAATTGTGCTTTGAGCAATAGCGTAAAACTTCAGAAATTTCATCAGAACTCTTTGGCTTCAACACAACCCGACTATTGCCTGTAAAATTCTTTAAAAAACATCTCCCCGTTGACCTCAAAAAAGTTACCTCGCAGCGTCCTCAAAAAATCCACATTGTAGCCTTCAACATCAAGAGCAGCAGTCAAAACGTGCGCAGGACCAATAAGTTTCTCAAAAAATTCGATGTCAACATCGTTCACTTGGGAGTAGGCACCTCTCTTCACCTTATAACGACTCTGCAAGAGATATTTAAAAAATTTGTTTAGAAAACCATCTTTGAAGTACAGTGACTATATTTCTTCTTTTTGTAAAAATATAAGTGATAATGGTGATAGTGATGGTTTTTTTACAGGATTTCCTAACAAAGGTTTCTATTTTTCTATTTATTCTTGGACACACTTCAATTTTTGCCAAAAACTCGTCAAAAAATTAGTTTTTCTAAAAATTTCAAAGCTTAGTTTTGTAGTACGAGAAGTAACCTTCCTTTTGGTGTCAGCAATTTCATCAAATTGTTTCAAATAGTACACACTATATTAGTTGGCCCAAAACATCTGTTTTTGATATTTCAAAAAATGTCGGGGAATTATTGGACAGTTTGCAAATCGATAAAAAATCAAAATTATTGCTGGGAAACGATTATTTTTTTTTTTTTTTTGATACAATGTGAATAAACACAAGTGGTGGATTCTCACCAGCTTAATTGCTTCCAACCAAAGTATAGTCGAAACCAATATTGATTTCTCTCTTTGGCATAATAACGCGGCTTTCAGACCAAAAAAACAAGTAGAAATGGCCGACAAACTAATGCTGTGCTTAAATTATGCACGAACAATTATTTATACGCATCAAACAGACGAAATTATTTCGTCAAATATCAAGAAATTATATCGTCAATTGTCGTCCAATAATACCCCGCACGCTCATTTTTACCAAATAGCGGCGTATAAGTACCACAATGCAAACTTCATACAAAATTCTTTTGAAGGTCGGAGGCTTAAGGTTCCACGGATATCATAAATATCTTTACCTGAGTTGGTTCGTCGAAAAATGTGGTAAAAATAACCAAAATATTAAGTGAAAAACAAACTTTCGAAGTATCGAATTTTTATTTGCTATGTCAGCGAGGTAACAGTGTGTGTACACAAGTCGAGTGCGCAATGGAATATGAGCTTAGAGTGAGACGAGTCGATGACAATTTGTTGAAATTGGTAGGGGGAAAAATATCGCGCTATCCAACAATACCCCGTGTCCAAGAATACCCCACTCTCCCCTATATAATTATACACTGCCAAAAATTAACTGAATTTTTTTTTTTTTTTTTGGGAGGGAGGTGAATTGCATTTACACATAGGGATAACCCCGTCGTGCCGGACTCCTTTTCAGACTACCGGCTAAAACACCCCCCTTGTCGCAAATTCACTGAATAAAGTTTACAATATTTACAATATTCTACATAAATTACAAATTATACTTAATACTATCTAATAACAATAGTTGGACTCATTAATTCTTTGATGATTTTTGTCCTAAATAAACCTCTATTTGTACACGCAACTACAATAGTGTTATGCGAACAATTGGTTGAGTTACCAAGTATTCAATGAAATGATTCGGTTCCTCTAGCAAACTCACAGTTATTCCACGAAGACTATACTCATGCACCATTCGAACAAAGGGGAATCCCCGTTTATATAAAATAATGCCTGAGATGAACAGAGATAATTTATAGATAAAATTATAGTTTGACATGAGATACACCGATTTCAATCTATAAAACAGGTTAAAAACTTGGCATTATGATTTTTATTTGTTGTACATCTATATATATAAATATCAATTGCATTGCGTTAGTCTCGGAAAAACTCGAGAACGGCTCGACCGATTTGAATGATTATTTTTTTGTTTGCTGTGTCTTAATATAGGGGCAGTTTAGGAAAACAGAAAAATCGAAAAAATCGTGGTTTGCATTTTGTATGGGAATGCACTTTTCACAACCAGATGGTGTTGGTGGCGGGCCTGTCGTTTGACAGCTCGATTCGATTATTCACACTCAGTTCGATGATTCGATTACACCGTGCGGTTGTTCTAAAACAGTAAAATCTAATAAATTTAAAATTGATTTTTTTCGTAAGAAATGTAGTGTATTTTGAGAATAGATCAACAATGAGGGTAGATCAACAATACATTAACAATTTCCATAAAAGCCTGACAGACCACGCACGAACTAAATCGCTGGACCTAAAAATTTGAAATTTTTTCAACACTAAGGCCTATCAAAAACTAAAGCCGAATTATTTGCAATTCCACACCTAAAGGGGTAAAATAGGGGATGAAAGTTTGGTTAGAAATCCGCCATTATTCTAAGTAAAAAATTTTAAAAAATTGGTATTGGTCCTTTTGTTAGAAATGAAGAAATACCTGTATCAGAATTTTTTAAAATTCAACCCCTAACGGGGTAAACTGGGGGTTGAAATTTTCTATGAATATTCCCCATTCTTGAAGTAAGAAAGTCATAAAAGTTGGTATGGCTTTTTGGTTAAAAAGAAAGTTAAATAAGAACTACCGACTTCTATTCTAATTCAACTCCCCGAAACCACCCTTGACTGAAGAAAAGTAAACCAAACAACTATTATTGTGACCGTCCTACGGGAAACGGTTCTATGTAATATATGTCGCGTTTGGGGCATTTGTAAATTCAAAAATTACTATGATGTATATTATATTATGATTTTCACCGTCCCGGGTAAAAACGGGTAGACCTGCTAGTTTTTAATAAAAAGAGGTTATAAATAGAAACCCCTTTTAATAGAATTTTCACTTTATTACTCTTAATTTTTAAAACTTCATATTCATTGTAATGCAGATAACATTAAAATAGTGCAATATAAAGTGCAACAGAAACATTGAAATTACAGTTAATTGTAGGGACTAATATTTGTAAAAAATAATTTCAATAAATTGTCATTGCTTAATATAATAGGAAACATTTTTTAGTGCAACGAGTATGAATTGAAATCAATTTTGATGTTAATAAAACGTTGATATTTCGAGAACTGGGGGGACGAGAGCACACAATTTATATGTCTAAAATTAAGTTAATATACGTATAGACTTTCAATTGATCCTTATTTTAATTTTTTTAAATTTACATTATCCGGGACTTTTCATGGTAAGCATATGATCGAATATAATACTAATATTACTACGTAGAGATAACTCCTATGTAGTTCTACAGACTTACAATTACTGTAATTATGTGTGTTTTATTCTAAAAATAATTTAGGAGGTAAAATTATTTCTGTCCGCTACAGGCATCTTATGGGCATCTTCAATTGGAGTCTATCAGTCTATCAGATCATCATTAATATTCTTATTGTAAATATCAAAAGCAAAAACAATGTCAGCTATTCTTCTTCTTAAGTCTAGACTCTGTAAGCCAACCAATTTACATCTTTCTTTATAGCGCGCTAGCCTATATCCCAGGTAAAAAAATACAATTGGTTCGACATTGAGCCAAGCTTGGCCCAATGCTGAACAGTCTTGGGCCAATACTGAAAATTACTATGGTTGAACCTTGGGCCAATATTATTTTCATTACTTGGCCCAATATTGGCATCCAATGCCCAGTCAATGCTGCAAAAACAATAAATTTTTAGCATTTGCAATGCTCCGATTTACCCGGTGTTATGGCTGTAGGAATCCACAGAGAATTGTCCTACAGTATTATTTATAGCATTGGCACCTGCATGCAGTGTACGTGGCTACATCAAAAAATCATATATGTCTAACTCGGTAATATAACAATTAATTCAAATATAACAATTATTTTTTATTAACAAACATTTTTGGATAATTTATTAAAATATGCTTTAGAAAATATTTAATACTTTTTTTTTATTGAGACTATAATGTATCGGTTTAACATTAAACTTTTAATAAGCCAAGCCTTGGCCCAATATTGAATTTCAAGGCCGCGCCAAGATTGGCCCAAGGCTGACCCAATTGTTGAGCATTGGCAAAACCAACCAGGGTATGAGGATGCATTTTTACGGCTTTCCAGTAATATATATCACAAATTGTTTCGGTATAGAGTAAATGTCATCAATATAATTTTCTGCATTATGAAATCCATATAATCGATGCAAATTCAAGGCGGGACCTAATATAGGCTAAATACAAAATGCGCTGTGTATCGATAGTGCAGTTACCGTTTGAATAGTGCTTTATGCACCAAATTAGTTGACGACATTTGATTGTGCGCTGTTCGATGTGATGACCGAATCTGAATCGTTTATCCAGTAATACACCTAGATCACGAATTTCTTTTTTGCTTCTGCTGTCGTGATCATCCATTTGGTATGTAATGTGGCTTCAATAAATCGCGCATTTTACCGGTAGTTAACTATCTCGTAGTTTAATTTTGACTATACTCAGGAGCAGGGTCAGCCTGTAGTAAGTTTTCGAATGACAGAAAGAAAGAATGTTTGACAATGAAACTTTTGACAAAAAGCAGCTGTAAAAGGATAAATCTATATATATAAAAGCGAAATACACGTACTCACTTATACATATATCAGCGAATCTCCGGAACCATGGATCCGATTTCAATGAAATTCCAAATACTTATACAACTTACCTCATAGGTGCTCACTAAGAAACGGTTTTTTGAAATTCAACCCTTAAGGGGGTGAAAAGGGGTGAAAATGGTTTCTCCGAAACCACTAAACCTATTTGAACAAAATTTGGAATACTTCTTCAACTTGCCTCACAGGTGATCGCTGAGAAGCAATTTTTTGAAATTCAACCCTGACGAAATTTTATATACTTATAAGTTGAAGAACTTATCTCATAGGTGCTCACTAGGAACCGGTTTTTGATATTCCACCCCTAAGGGGGTAAAATAGGGGATGAAAATTTGCATGAAACTCCGCCATTTGTAAAGCAAAAAATTCCTAAAAATTGTTATTTGTTGAAAATAAAGAGAGATGTGTATCAGGTTTTATTTTAAATTCAACCCCTAATAGGGTGAAATAGGGGATGAGAGTTTTTATTGAGATCCGGCATGTTTGAAATAAAAATTCAAAAAATTGGTATTAATTTGGCCTATTGTTAGAATTAAAGAAGCACGTGTATCACTATTTTTTGAAATTCCACCACTAAGGGGGTAAAATAGGGGATGAGAGTTTGTATGGAACATCGCCATTTTTGAAGTAAAAAATTGATAATAATTGGTATTTCTCCTTTTAGGTTAGAAAAAAAGCTCAAAAAGGACTACCAACCTCTACCCTAATTCAACACCCAAACAACACCCTTGACTGAAAACAAACTCACCAACCATTATTGTAACCCGACGTATGGGAAACGGTTCTATGTCAATGTCATATAGGTACGTCTGAACGGGCTGATCTGCTAGGCAAGCAAGGAGCGGCCCGTGAATTTGAAGGCCCGGAATTGTATACTGCTATTGGAGTGGGTATGGTAAACGACTTGATTGATAAGTGGGTAAGGAAGGAAGATCTGAGAAGGTGGAACTCCCTTAACACATGTAGACAAACTAAATTAGCCTTTAGGCCCGCTATACACATTAGCTGAGCTATGCGTGCTAAGTTTCCTTAGTTTTGTAGCTTAGCTCGCATACCTTTTGAATACTGCACACTACAGCAAAGCTAGGCGATAATAATTTTAAAAGTACCTACTATTGAACTGTCACCCAATACAGACAATTTGTTTGCATATAAAACACACCGGAGTTAGTAAGCGAAGCCCGCATGCATCGCCGCCGTGCTCATGCTATGCATGCGAACTTAGCCCACATCGCTCGAGCAGAGAAAACATCGCTCACATAGTTTCTCTAAAGAGTGCAACACTCCATTTAATTTCTTTATTTTGACAAACGAGCGAGCAACTTAGCTTCTTAACTTAGCTAATGTGTCCAGCGGGCCTTAGTCTGGGGCCGAAATCAACCGCTGATAGATTCCTATCGCGAGAGCGAGGAACAATCAAATGGCTGATTTCAGTATTTAATACCATTGACAGACATGTAGTATGAATACCAGGGTATTGAAACTATCTCATCTCAATACTACGTAGTATGAGAACCTCTGACAGACTAGAGTTTTTTGACAGATATCTCCTAATTAACTACGGGTCGTTCAAAAACTCACGTGGTAAAGCATAATTTCTGTAGTAAAATGACGTTTTGCAGCATAACTACTATAGTAAAGTTTTTGAACGCGCTCAAATTTGGCATTCGTGACTCTGCAGTGCAAACCCCGGCAAAAGTTCCTTCTATTCACCTAGCTGTAGTGGCATACGAATAATAAAAAAGATGGTCTGAGAAAACAAGCAAAAATTGGGCTTTCCCGCTTTCCTATTCAATTAATAGCAAGTTTAGCAAGCTACAGTAAGTAGTATGTGTGTCGTGTGTGTAAAGCGAATATCCACTGCCATTGGATGAAAGCAGCTCTGTCACGTAATATCTAAACACGCATGCGCTGACTGCTGGAAAATTTCTTCTTTGTGTTTGTCTCGTTTACAAAGTGTTGTCACTACTGCAGTAAATTATCCATGCTACGAAAACGATTTCTGCTCTAGATAAATTTGCCTCTTAACGGAGGTGATAGGGGGCTCGAGAAACAAAAAAACTTATATGGGAAAGTTTCAGCTCGCCTAACGGTTTTCGAGGTATTCGACTTAAAAGGACATTTCTTCTTTAAAGTGCAAGATTTTACATTTTTGTTTACTTCTTCAAAACTAAGCAGCGTATGATAAAGATCTAACACGCATTTTCCTGAATTGTGTAGTTTTGAAGACTTCACATAAAGTAGTTTTCGAGATATGAAAACTTAAATCCGGATTTGTTGCTCGAAAATTTACATTTTTTGTGTTCAAAGTCAAATATCTCGAATATTTCTGTCCACGGTAATCTCAGAAACAATTGTATCGATTTTCACGAAATTTTGTACATGACTAATATATTTTTGCAACTTACCTACGATATTGCCTACTTTATATGAGCGGCCAAACCAATCCTTTTTTATTATAGCTCCAACACAAAATCTGTTTAAATTATATAAACTCCCTTTCGGCAGGCCTATCGGCTGAGGCTGTTTTCGAAGTGTTTTTGATTTCATTTGTGTGGTAATTTTTTCAAAATCGAGAACTAATTATTGGTCTACAAACTACTCATCAAGAGCTTTTCGATTTTCCACCCCCTTCCCCGCTCGTTCGTTCGCAACCCCTGAATCGGTGGTGGCGCGTTAATTTCATAAACTTCTAATTTATGTATAGATAAAGTTTCTCTCTAAACTCCATAGGGGCCAAGATATAATGTTTTCAAAATTTCAACCCCCTCTCCCGGCCACCCTTTGAACCGATTATAACATAAAAAAATTTGATTACAAAATCTTTAAAAATACGGCCGCTAGCGTGTTCTTCCAAAGTTCCTTTATACCATTGACTCACAGAGCTTGGTTAACCAACTCTCCGAGTTAACCAAGAACGAAACAAAAATAGGTGACACACATTGGAGAGTTGGTTTATTTTGACAGTTGCTATTTGGCTATTTGTTTACATTTTGCAAACATATTTTGTGAGTTCCTTTTTGTCTAAAAATTAATATTCAGAAAGAAGTAATGTTAGCGATAGCAGTTATGATAAGGGAAAATAGCAACAAAAGATTATTTGAGCAATATAATCAAATGCTGTTCCCTTTATTGTGCGCTTTGCATCATCATTGCGTAATTGCTCTCCAGACCTCCAAAAGAAGAAATTCGGTTAATTTTGTCCATGCGACTCTTTTCTTAGACATATTACAATTTAAAATATTTCTGTAGCTGCTCTTTATTTGGTATCTTATTTATAAAAAAAGGCCATACAGTCTTACTTTTCGATTATTTATTTCGAAAATTCATACGTTTCGAATCCTGTTTAATTTCATCAGTGAAATTCAAATAATAAAAATAAGACGAAAGTGAAGAATTAAACAGGATTCGAAACGTACGAATATTTGAAATAAACAATCATAAAAGAAGACTGTATGGCCTTTTTTTATAAATAAGATATCATATTAGAATGTATTAAAATTTGATCGGAACACCGACACACGAATGACTATGTCAAAATCATCGCAAATGACAGCAAGATATTGGAAGGCTTGCTGTGAAGTTTGACGCGGCTTCTTGGAAAGTTATTGGAAAGTACTTGTTTAAAGCGAGAAACACAATACGCCAATACGACGTTCGGCTTGGCCGACTGTTGACAGTTCGAGTAAAACATACGTGCTATAGTTGTGCTTAACACAAAGGCAAAGTCGGCTGAGTCGGCCAAGTCGGCCAAGTTCTGAGTTGGTCTACTTTCTACTGGAGCCGAACTTTTTCGACTTTTGATACTTATTTTTTGTTTGACAGTCAGCTGAAGAGTTTACGTTTGTTTGGTCCTTTTTGAAATAATAAAAGAATAAAAGTTTGAAAATGTCATTTGAAGAAAATTTAATATCTCTAATCAAGGAAAAAGATATTTTCAATATCAAAAGCCGTGAATACCGGAAATTCGATAAAAAGGAATGAGACTGGCAAAAGTTCGAAAAGTTGTATTGTGTTAAGCACAAGTTCAGAAAGTTCTCGAAGTCGGAAGTTCTGAAAGTCGGCCAAGCCGAACATCCAATTGTGTTTACCGCTTAACTCGTCAACCAAGCAACTTTTGCTTGGTTTCTGACCAAGTCACTTGTATGGGAAAGTAGGAACCAAGTCGAAACCACCTGATTTGAGTTGGTTTAGCTCTTAACCAAGTCTCCACTTGGTTAACCAAGCAGTGTGTCAATGGTATAAGGTGCTTCTACAATGTACGGTACCTTTACTCTGGAAATTGCAACAATGGTTCAATGTACCAAGTCACAACACATAAGTCAAGAGATCTTTTCTCTTCCTGTAAATGAAGTGGGTTAGAATAATTGACTGTACCTACTCACTGATCGCGTTTTGACGACTAATTTGATTGAAGTACTTAATCATATTTTTATATTTACAATATTGTTGAATTTACCTACAATAATTAATTGCTTAATAATTAAATTTCTAACAATATTGATGAATTTGCAGTCATTGTTCTCATGCGGTTTAATTGCCATATGTCACAATTGCACATTGCGTTGTACAGTTGCTGCCAGATAGAATAACCATATAGGTAATAGGATATAAAGCGTTAAGCCACCTACAGAATGTAATAGGTAGGTACGTTTTTTTGGTGACCTGCAAGATCGCGATCATTAAAATAACAGCAGGGAAAATTTACGAAATATCAAACCGAAGCTATCCCTGGTTAGAAAATACAATTGAATGTAAATACAGTTGAATGCACACGTGATTTACTTTTGTCCTACAGTATTACTTATAGTAATAGTATTAGCACCTGCCGTGTAGGTGCGCTACATCAAAAATCATATTATATGTCTAATTCGGTAATATAACTATTAATTCAAATATAACAATTAATTTGTATTAACAAACATTTTTGGATAATTCATTAAAATATGCTCTACAAAAATATTTAATACTTGTTTTTTATTGTGACTATAATGTATTGGTTTAACATCAAAGATTTACTCAGCTAAGCCGTGGTCCAATATTGAATCCCAAGGCTTGGCAAACCAAGATTGGTCCAAGCCTGAGCTAATTGCCGAGCATTGGCAAAACTCACCAGGGATGTTGAGTGCTTCCAAGTGTCAGACTTCGAAGTTCGAAGAGTTAAATAATATAATAATTGAATGTTTTATAAAAACTAGTATCCCTTAGTGGTCGGGTTTCGACAGGAAATATAACATTATTTCAGTTTTTGATTTATTATACAATTAAAATTAGTATTAATTTTACTGATTTAAATTCTATCATCATTATTATCGACATACTTAATTCCCGTTGTCTGAATGAATGAATGAATGAATATAAGGATTTAACGCTTTCAGTAGTAGTAGTAGGCGCGGTGATATTTTCAAAATTTATAAATTTTGACTTTCAATAAATCGCAATTGCAACGGTATAAAATTGTATATAACAAACAAACATTTTGGAATACTTAAGCCATTCCGTCAAGATAGCAATACTAAGAAGGAGTTGCCCGATTTTACTCTACTTCGAATTCAAAGCTATTGTAATTGACCCTACATTTAGGGTAAATATAAAACAAATAAACATACCTCTGTTAGTTCTGGAACATTTTTACTGTGATAATATCGAAAACTTCGCACAACTGCATTCCTCAAAGGGCTCCAAATATTTGCAATCCTGGTAAAAAACAGAAAATGATTTTGTTAATAGTGAATCAAATCAAAAGCATTAAATGTTAAAAAAATATGAAGCCTCCACAAGTTCACACTCTTTAATCCTTAAACGTTATTCGATATCATGTGGGGCCAAGTCTGCCATTCTTTTTAACATTGACTGTACATTGAATATCATTAATCCATAGTTCCCTCAATTCAAAAAATTATATTTGATGATTGCAGTTTTTATTTAATAAGCAATATCTTCTAACGTAATGAAACATATATCTTCAATTATTAAGATAATTAGCAAGTACCGTTCCCGCAAACGTTCCTAAGCTTTCTATTTGAAAATTATATTATTTGGTTTTTACTTAGTATTGCAACTATTGTAACATTCTGTTATTGTGCTGCAGAAATTTAATATAGCGGTTTCACTAATGATGTAGAAGACAAGTAAGGGAGGACTTTTAGAAATTCCACCTCTAATGAGGTAATGGGATGAAAATTTGTATGAGAATCCGCCATTTTTTAATTGGTATTTGTCCTTTTGTTAGAAATAAATAAATAGCTGTTTTAGAAATTTTTGAAATTCAACCCCTAAAGGGGTAAACTGTGGGTTGAAAGTTTCCGTGAATATTTTCCATTCTTGAAGTAAGAAAATCATAAAAATTGGTATGGCTTTTTAGTTCGAAAGAAACTACCAACTTCTATCCTAATTCAACTCCCCGAAACCACCCTTGACTGAAGAAAACTAAACAACTATTATTTTGACCCGTCCTACGGGAAACGGTTCTATGTGACATTTGTCGCGTTTTGGGGGTAGTTGTAAATTCAGCACACTTGATACAAAACTTAATTTTAAAAAAAACTTCACCTAACTTTGACTTCACAAAACAATTTGGACTTCGCTTGTTAACTACAAAATGATCCACGAAGCGTTCTTGCAAGGAAATAAAATTTAATCAAAAGCCATCAAAGGAAACATGTGAACATTCAAGAAATATCCACAATTCACCCTGGTATTTGGTGGACAAGAGAAATGCGCCAATGCATACAATTGCGGGTAGTACCCCATCGAAGTTCAAATTGCCAAATAAATTGCTTGTTTACAAACTCCTAGGCGTAAATACGGAAATCATCAAAGGAAAAATGTTTACGTTAGAGGATTATCATTATGTGCGCAGGTCTTTTGTGGGTAACAGAGTTCAGTTGAGGTTTAATTTAAATTGATACGCTGATATGCGAAAATTATGTTTGAATTGCAAAAGCATAAGTGGGGCTCGCTCGGTTCCCCTTTTGCCCGTATTGATGGACACCCATTGATCTGCTAGTACCTTATAAAACACCAACACTGTGGGGACATCATTTTTTTAAATATATTATTAATTTAATATGAAGTATGTTTTTTAAAAACCCTTTGTTAAGTATATTTTATAACTCTTTATTTCATTTGTGTAATATTATTTTAACTTGATTTTTATAATTCGGTTAAAATTATATTCAATATTGATAACAAAAACTGGGGGTCATGTTCTTTCTCAAACTTTCATCAAATTTTCCACAAAAAAGGGAGGGGTGACGGGGCATAACTTCGGCAATCTTGCCAGAAGCTACGGTTAACTCGCTACGACCCTGTTACCAGTAAAATGTTATGCTTTTCTATTAGGGATGGGAAATCGACTATTGAAAGTACCGATGGTTTCGATACGATGCATGGTCGGTGGTTTTACGATTCTAGGGTACAAAACCTGTCAACACAACAATTTTAATTTGGAAATTCGCGTTAACTAAACCAGAATTCGCTTGCACGAAAAAGGGGCATAGTGATTTGCATTCCGCAAAGCAGCTCGTACGATCAAAGATAAGAGCTGCTGCCATGCAATTGAAACCATTTAGAATTAATCACTGGCGGTGATTCACTGCGGCCCGAAATGCTTCAGTGTACTCCACGAAATGGCGTCTCTAATTGCTGCGATGATATCATCAGGAAAAGTTAATAACAATCAAAGAATATATTATATAGCTAATAATATTTATTGATAATACGAAACAAAGCCTAACGGATTGCGGCTTATCTCGCCACGGCACCCCTCGCATATGAAAACCTGTTTTTGGTCGGTCGGAGCCAATGATCTCGGTACGGGCCCGGGGTCGCCCCGAAGAATGGCGTTGGCTAGCATACCCAACGGAGAAAGATGCATGGCTGGAGAAACCATTTACTCCTATTCACTGCTGGTCGGACGAGATTCATGTGAGTGAGTTCCGCTTTGGCGGATGTCCGACACCGACATAAGTACAACGCGACCCGCGGGTTCTAGAAATAAAGGGGACCGACTAATGTGCACAAGAGCGCAGTGCACCGGCGAGAAGGAATAAGGATTCACCTCTGCCCTTTCTCCAGCGAATGTTACTATAGTATAGTCTATAAGTTGCTATCAAGGCACATAAAAAACGCTTACGTGCCGATTTCGGAATCATACTCTACTCTGGGCGTTCCTCCAGATCCAGTGCTCCTTTCAGTTTCGAGTGGGAAAACATCTGTCACTGGGGAAGAACGTGATCTCTCTGCAGCCCGGCATGGTCGCATGGAGTTGTTTCCGGACAAAGCACACGAGTTGTTACTGATTCATTAGGATGGGTGAATTGGTAACCATTGCGTGTGATTACATGCAGAGAGGTTTTGTTTGTCAGACGGCATTTAAGTTTGAAAAAACATAATTAACGGACATCTTTTCAATTATCAAAAACACCTGATTATATTCCAAAACAATTTATTTTATTCAAATGACGCGTTTCGCCTTCTCAGGGCATCATCAGATTTGAGACATTTGAGATAGCTTAATGTTTTCCCTTATTGGAAAGGTAATAAATGTAAGACGGTTACACAATAAAAAATCTAATGAGCAACTGAGTCAGTATAATAATGGAAAATTTTGCGTAAGAAGCCTACAAAGTCTGGGGTCATTTCTGAGAAATGAAATTTGTCCAAGTTTAAACCACTCTACTGACTTGTTAGTAAGGAACATTTATTACCTTTCCAATAAGGTATAAAAAATTAAGCTATCTCAAGTAGTTTTAGAGATATTGGCATTTTAGTGCAACAACCTCGCCCACGACCAAAGAACTAGAAAATCCCCTCTAAATCGGAAGGGGGTGGAGATAGAATTTTTTCGTAGAACAATTTTTTGTTCGCCATGTAGTCCCCTATCAACCTGTTTCGGGATGACCATCTCCGCTGTTACACCCTGCATAGCAATGCGAAATTAGAAATTTGAACTTTTTTTGAAAAATGATGATTCCAACCAAATACGCCTCAGCAGATTGCAGCCATACCGTACATCCGACAGAAAAAGTGTAGATATAAAAATTAATCCGCATTAAAAGAGCTACAATTTATCTGAAATAACTTTTTCAATACATCGAACCGTTCTCGAGATACCCGCCGAATTGAAAATTTTGGCCGCCATCTTCCATTTTGCCCAAGTTGCCAAGATGCAAACTATGGCGATTTTGGAGGGGTGATTAAGGGCACTCTTAGCTATCATTTAAAAAAAAAATCGCTCGTGTTGCAATTTTTTTGGGGTTAGGCCATATATTCTCATAAAATGTGTCCACATTCCACTAAATGCATTGTCACCGACAACGAGCCTATCTGTAAAGTTTTAGGTCGATTGGATGACGAGAAGTGTGTTAATTAGCCGTCGTCGAAAGGTTTTCCTTAAAACCACAAATCCAAAAACAAGCAAGTTTTCGCGAAGTTAATATATATGAATTAAAAAACAAAACGCGGAATGCTTTTCCAAAATTAGCAAATTAGGTAATACTGTAGACAATAAGACATACATGTAGTATTGATACCAAGGTATCGATATACTATCTGATTTCAATACTACGTAATACGCGTACCCTTGACACATATGCTTTAGTGGTATGATTTGACGTAAACGCATTTCTGAAATTTGAAAATTGTGAACATGTTTCAATGTTGTGCCACAATTAAATAAGGTAAATTTAATTGTGAGGTAAATACAATTAAAACACAATGTTCTTTTTACAGGAAAATGTGTTTTGAAATCTTTTAGTGAAATTGTTTATTATATTATTATGGTCCTCGTTTCTCGCACGGAAAGAATAATGCCGTTATTAACACCAATGCCAATAAAACATGATTATATTTTCTTATACTTCAATCTTAAATCAAGTGTTTTAATTAAAATTTGCCGTTTCCATTTCAGACATTATTTTCCTAGTTTGCGGCACCTTAGCCTCAGCGTTTTCTATTTTTAATCTGAATTCCGCAGATATGATGTAAAAAAAATAAAACTTTTTTTAAAAAAATTGAACCGACTTCAAAAAAAATTACACTTAAAAAGTATAAAATAATTTTTAATTTTTATATAAAACCCCACTTTTTGAAGTCGGCGCCAATTTATCACCAATTTTATAAAAACTTATTTTTTTATCTATCCATTAGAATAAACCTACAAATTATACATAGGTATAATATATATCTGCATATTTTAGCAAAACGGTAAAGGTAGAATTATGAACTTAGTCAATTAGGTCCCTTCCACAACTTTAAGCTACTGTAGTTATAAGTGTTATCTTTTGATTTACCAGAGATTAGCTGCTTTTAGTTTGAATTGTCAATATTAGATTCTGTATATATATGGTGAACTACTTATAGGCGCTGACTTCAAAAATTTCGGTTTTATATAAAAATTAAAAATTATTTTATACTTTTTAAGTGTAAGTTTTTTTGAAGTCGGTTCAATTTTTTTTAAAAAAAGTTTTATTTTTTCTCTTTTCAACGTACAAACATACAAGTGAGCAAAGCATAACTGCGACCAAATTGGAGTTCTGCGGAATTATATAAAAAGAAATGTAAAAATCTTTATAACCTTTAAAGTACAATGGACCCGCAGAAGCGATCCAAATTTCCAATTTAAGGCAGCATGCAACGTCACCTTCGTCTCGTCTTTTCCTATTATGCGTATCACAGTTCTTTAATCTTCATTAAATAAATAAAAAAAATACCCGTTGTTAGCGATTTTTGTAGTTTTCTGCAGAATCGGTGGGCGAGGTAGGACTTTTGGAATAAGGAACCTGAATAGAATAAAAAAGAATTATGCAAATCTTTTAAGCTGTTTGGAAGTTAAGTATGCTACAACAAAAGAAAAAAAAACGCATTGAACTTATTATTAACACGGTACCACCACGAAGCTTTCTTAAATCAAATAAAAAAAGAATTATGAAAATCGGGTAAACCGTTTGGAATTTATGCTGGAACAAACATTTAAAAAAAAAATCGCCGTCGAACTTATAACCTCCTCCTTTTTGAAGTCGGTTAAAAATGGATTAAAATGACGAGGTCTCGTCAAACGAATGTAATTTATTTTAGTTTTTTTTTCCGCTATACGTGAAACTGGCAGCACTATCAGCGAAAAATTGACTGAACTAGGTTTGAACATAAGGACACAAGGAAAAATTTGCGAATTTCAATACAAAACCTGCAGGGCATACTAGGAATTATCGCTGGTATATAGCTAGTATATGGGTGACACACATGTAGTATACTACTAGTATTCAAAATTCATGGTATCCATACTACATGTGTGTCCTTAGTAATTAGTATAAGGTAGCACATCGAACTTTCTGCTACCAACTCGGGGCGGTCTGGGACGTCCAAGAACACGTTCCAGTTTCCGTAAAATGATTGGTACCGGAACCTGAAAAGTGTTCTTCTCTTTGGTAGCGGGCACGTTTCTGCTAAGTTCCAGGGACGTTCCCGCCACAACTCACTGCTACTTTATAGTCCCAAATATAGTAGCGAGGATGTGGCAAGGATGAAAATTGCTATAGATTTGCTACTTTATATTGAGATTTTTAGGTTGCGTCCTTTCTAAGTTATGGTAGTTTCAATTTAGCTATTTTTATGAAAATGTGGAATACTTGGAGGCTTTTAAAACACAGAGGATATAACTAATGGACCTAAAATTTTTGCAAGAAGTAAACTCATTTATGCTCATTTATTAATTTAATTAATTAATCTCCATTAAGCGTGAAATTGGCAAGTCTTTCTAAACAAAATGGCCGTTCAAAAAGAATAAGAGGATCACACAAAGAAAATAGCTCCCTTTTCCAACTGATTAAAAAAAAGCTACTGTTGAATGATTTGAAATAGATTGACTAAAATAGTATTTTGTAATTTGTTTACTTTGATTCACAACCAACTGCACTTTATATATTTGAAGTAAAATTTGGCACAACATTAATTTTAGATTCTGAGTGAAGCGAAGGATCTGTTAGTTTTATAATTACGTATGTTTATTTTTTTAACCTAACCGTTATATGGGTTTTGATGTGATATAAATTTAAACTAATTACACCAAAATTTTTGCAAGAGAACGTAGATGAGAATGAATGTGCATATGTCATATAGATTATATGAGTTCTAAGCGAAAATGTAATGAGTTTTTTATATATATTGAATCTTTGCTCAGAATCGTTTAATTAAAGAAATGATTTATTGTTTCTTAATCAAAATTCAATACCCCCGTCACCATTATCTTGTCCTCTACCTGTACTTTTTATTTACATATTTAACTATTTCATTACTGTTTTTGTTGTTTTGTTGTTGGAAATAGTTTCCACAACCCTTCACACTGCATTTAACCATTTTCTAACTTCTTAAATTTTACAACAGAAATCACTACACGGTTTCCCATACTTATTATTGACACTGCTGCCGCAGATACGTCGCTCTTGCGAAAAAGTGGGAATCTCGTCATAGTAATGTCTCCTTTTGTTATTATTTATTCCGTGGATTGAACCTCAAGTGATGTTCGCCATTTGTGTTAGTCACCCGTTTTGTTCTACGGCATTACAGAAACCGAAGAAATCCCTTTGAAAAATTGGCGCTTATCGACTGAGCAAGAGACTGAAAATCTTTGCCGTGGGAGCAATTTAAAATTGATAATAGCAATTTACGCAGTTTTGCCTATTTTTAAGGATGTGTGCCCATTTCCTATGCAGACACGTGTACAAATATTCACGAAAAAAAGCTAGTGGAATCATTTTACGAGAAAATAAGGCCTAACCCCAAAACAATTGCAACACAAGCGATTTCTTTTTTAAATGATAGCTAAGAGTCCCCTTAATCAATAATCACCCCTCCAAAATCACCATCAATCGAACCTTGGAAACATGGTCAACATGGAAGACGGCTGCCAAAATTTTGAATTCAGCTAAAATATCGAGAACGGTCTGTTATATTGAAAAAGTTATTCCAGAATAATTGTAGCTCTTTTAATGCTGATTAATTTTTATATATAACCCACTTCCCGTCCCGTTAACTTATACAGAACTTAAACTTGGAATATAGCTAGATTTTTGAAGACAAAACACTATAATTGAATGTTCGGAGGTTTTTTACATAAAAAGATTATAATCAAAACCTGATATATTCATTTTCAGCTGTTTCGAGAACAAGAAAAAATTTAGTGTACTTACCCAGTAAACCACATGTAATGCATAGAGCAAAGAAATCCATTGAGAATGTATTACAAGTAATGCAATTGAAAGCGATTGCCAATTTGGTTAAGTTCAAATAGGAATCTCTTACAAATACCTTTCTAGTACATTTCAGGATATGCATGGAAATTCTCAGTCTCTCAAATTAAATATCCATCCTTAGTAGGTTTGTATTTATACTTCAATATATTATTCAAGAAACAGGTACGTTTTTATTATTGTGATTCTGTGCGCTAAAGGTACGTGAGTGAAGAGTTTCAGTAAAAAAAAATTTTGAAATTAATACCAGGTAAGTAATAAAATATTTTATAAGATTTAATATAAGAATTTATGCTTAAAATTTCCCCTAATTCCGGAAAATTAATAGAAATATGTACTAAACCGATTGAAAAAAAAAACATCAAAAGTATGTGGAATTAGAAAAAGGCATTTCAGAAGACTAGTTAAAATCGAAAAGGAGAAGTGCATGGTCAGTTCATTAAGAAATAACACTACGTAATTGACGCTAAAAAACCTTTCCTTTTTAGCGCAAAATTTTCAATCTGCAAATTCTGTTGATCAGTCCTCAAAACTTTTACAAACTCTTTCAATTGACATATTGCTAGTCCCCGACTTTACCAAATTGCAAAGTGAAAATGTTAAATTAGTTTCGGTTAATAACAAACCGATCAATGACAAAATACTTATTCGCTCCGAATTATGCCAATGGACTCAGAAATACAACATTTCACACAATGCATTAACGGATTTATTAAAAATTATGCAACGGAATGAATTTCAAGTTCCTGGTGATGCAAGAACTTTACTGAGAACACCTAGGTCAAGAGTAGAAACTAGGAAAGTTACACCAGGAGAATGTCTTCATATAGGAGTAAGGAGTAACTTGATAGCTCTTTCCAAACATTTATTGTGCGAAAAAATTCGCCTGAATATAAATATTGACGGACTGCCACATTATGCTTGTGGCCGATTTTAGCTTCTGTCCATAAATATGATAATTTGAAACCTTTTATAGTTGGAGTGTATTGCGGATACGGAAAGCCGTCTTGTCCTCATGAATTTTTAAAAAATTTTGTTGATGAACTTGTACAAATAAAACTAAATCCTATTGTAATCAATAACAAGGAATATACTCTGAAAATACGGGCATTTATCTGCGACGCTGCAGCTAAATCATTTATATGTGGAGTGATGGGTCATCAAAGTCGCAATGGTTGTACAAAATGTTTACAGAGAGGTAACATAGTTCAACTTAGAGTAGTTTATACTTCTACAGCGGGTAATAGGCGAATTGATGAGTCATTTAAAAACCGTGAAGATCTGTCATATCATCAACTGAAATATCGCAATAGACTCACATACCTTGAAAAGGAAGGCTTTAATAATATGGTATCTAAATTTGTACTCGACCCTATGCACTTAATTGACTTACTTAATAATAATAAGTGTCCTTCACAACATCTTTCGAGTGACGAAAAAGAAGCATTTTCAGCATTGCTATGTTCACTAGCAACCTTCATACCATCAGAATTTACGCGCAAACCTAGATCAGTACAAGATTTACCACGATGGAAGGCAACAGAATTGCGTCAATTTTCATTGTACACTGGTGTCGTGGCCTTGAAGAACGTATTGAATAGGGAATATTATTATCATTTCCTATTACTGCATTGCGCCTTAAGAATACTTTCAGGTGATGTTTCATTGACTGTACATTCTGAATGGGCAAAAGAAATGAAACAATACTTTGTACATTACATTACATTACATTATATTATGCAAGTGAAAAAAAATGAAGTTCAAAATATAGTTCCTAATATTTAAAAAAAACATTTCTTAAAAATATGCTTTATATTTCAGAAAATAATGTCAGCATAATGTGCATATCTTATAAAGCATGAGGCGCTAATAGGATTGCTTCAACCGAATTTAAAACTCTTGATTTTATCATACTATACCTATAGAGCAACAGAAAAGATACTTCATCATCATTTTTATGCGCTTTAGAAGAGATCAACACTTTTTTGACATCATTTACTGAAATATGAAACTTATTTTTAAAAATGTTTTTTTTTAAAATATTATTTCATAACCACGAATGCATACAAAATCAATTTACAATACATTGAAGTATAAATACAAACCTACTATGGATGGATATTTAATTTGAGAGACTGAGAATTTCCATGCATATCCTGAAATGTACTAGAAAGGTATTTGTAAGAGATTGCTATTTGAACTTAACCAAATTGGCAATCGCTTTCAATTGCATTACTTGTAATACATTCTCAATGGATTTCTTTGCTCTATGCATTACATGTGGTTTAATGGGTAGGTATATTATAATGTCAAAAACAATAGTTACCTAAATAATTCAGCACACTAAGCACACTAAAATTTTTCTTTATCTCAGAGCTTAAAGTGGATTTATTGGGTTTTGATTATGATCTTTATATGTAGAAATCCTCCGAAAACTCAATTAAAATGGATCGTCCTCGAAGATCTAATTATGTACAAAATTTCAGTTCTCTTCAAGGTTAACGGAAAGTAACTGGTTATTAATTTTTTTATAACGCCAGTGGAAATTTTAATTAAATCCTTTTTTACATATAGACTGGAGAATACATTATTATTATGAAAGAGCTACGTCAACTAAGGTCTATGACTTATTATGAACTTACTAATGCTGCATATAGTGGGAGAATAGTTTGGGTTAGGCAAATATAGGCTTATAGATTTACATACTATATACATATTTATATTTAGGTTAAAAAACTGACAAAGTGCTAATGCCGAATGCAAATGCGCCAGAAAGCATTAAAATGAGCAGTTTTGCAACTATGTGCAGTATACAGGGTGTTTCAGACCACCCGTCCACCCCTAAAATCTCCCGAAATTGGCATCAGATTGGAAAACAAAAAAAATACGTGTCAAATATTCTTTGAAAACCTATCCGATGACACCAAACTTGACCCCCCCCCCCCCCCCCCAATGAGTGAGGCGGGGACTTTAAAAAGTTAAATGAGAACCCCAATTTTTTATTGCAAATTTGAATTCCTTGCATCAAAATAAGAAACTTTTGTTTGAAACATTTTTTTATTTTCATTGATTATCGTAGAGAAATTTTGAAATAAAGATTCGTTGCTCATTTCGGCGATTCGGGATTCCCCCTGCCAAAAAAGCATTTAAACCCAAGAATATCCGTCCAGGGCTGGCATTAAATGAACTAGTTTTGCAGTTTTATAGTAACGAGAATAATTGGCGATATTTTATATATTGCAATACTCATTTATATTTATATTAAACTTTAAAATAGTAATGGCAGCCCCCGACGGATATTCTTGGGTTTAAATTCTTTAAATCGCGGGTTTTTAAATTATTTTATCCTTTTTAAATTACGTTTAACCGTCGTGGGTTTTTTCAAAATTTTTAATTTTGCTTTTTTATTTCAAACTTTTTAGAGAGCATGGGTAATAAGTACATTGTAGTACATATCAATATAGTTTATTTGATAGTAATAAAATATAAGTATTTACAACTAAACTTTGCCCGGGGCTTTGTTGTAACTCAACTCGATATCATTACGTACAATGAAAATAATAAGTAATAAGTAAAAATGACGGTAATAAGTAGAAATGATACTCTGTACAGAAATACTCACCTATCGAGTTTCTTAATATGTAGGAGCTAATATAAAATATATTACTGCAGGGCTCCCTAGTGAGTTACTACCGTAACACCTATTTAAGAACTCTCACTAATCAGAAACAAACCCATTACTGAAAACCGCCTCAAAATCGGACTAGTAGTTTTGGTTTTGCACAAACAAATGTTTACTGCAGCGCCCCCTGATGAGCTGTCACCGTAACACCTATCTAAGAACATGCACCAATCAAACCCAAACCCATCACTGAAAACCGCATCAAAATCGAACTAGTAGTTTTGGAGATAAATGGCGACATTGGTTTGCACAAACATCCTCTCACCCCAAACGCATATACCATCTCCGTACCGTCGTGGGTAATAAATGCATATCAAATAATTTCTACCTGTCATGACGTTGAGAAATTTCGTTCGTTTTAAATAGTGAGTAGTGCAATAGTGAGAATTATTTCAGAAATGATCAGGTAAAGAGAAATCGAAATCAAAACTTAAAATTTTTAATTTGACAAGGCACAGACACGATCAAATCAAAAAGTTTGAAATCGATTGTAAAGTTTCATATGCAAGACTAAAAAGCATAAAATAATTATTTTAATTAAAAAAATATTTAACATACCCCGTTTAAAAAAAAAAAAAAAAAAGTATATAATAATTTCTCCTAGGCCCATACAGATTCCTAACAACCCCTTGCAGGTTGAACTTGTATGACTTAAAACAAAAAAGGTGGTGGACGGAATAATAAGCGGGCCACGCTTGTCATTTTAAGCCTTACAACTATTTTCATGTTATTAAAAATTCAATCACAAATTTTCAGGGCATATTATAGATGAGCTGAGTAGCAAGTCTACTCGGTTTCACACGGGGCAGTGAAAATCATAATTTTGAATCATCATCATCATATCATCATTTTGAATTATTGTAACTATCCCCCAACTCGACGTATATTACCTACACCGTTTCCGGCCGTCGTCGGTCAGTAGGTTACAATAATAGTTGGTTAGGTTTTTTCTGTCAAGGGTGATTTTGGGTAGTTGAATTAGAATAGAGGTTGGTCGTTCTCATTCAGCGTTTTTTCTACCACCTACCAAATTTTATAATTTTTTTTACTTCATTCCCTATTTTACCTACTTTACCCCCTTAGAGGTTGAATTAATGAATGATAATGGTTGAATTAGAATGGTACGAAATTAGTGTTCCGGGGGATTTTTAACATGCTGAATCGTTTTTTGGGGTTAACTGTATGTTATGTCTGTCTGTTTGTACAGCCGAGGATCGAAATTCTATACGTACAATAATTCTTCGTTTAAATTTTAAGGTCAAAATCATATATGAGCAAATTGGGCAACACTTTCCTGGTGTTACCATAAAGGCAGAATCATTTGAAAAATAAAATGACAAACAGACAGACATACCTACTATTCTGTAAACATCAAAAATGGATTCACCATGTCGAAAAACTTCCGGAACACCAATTTCGTTCCATTCTAATCTAACATTAGGAGTTTTGGCCAGAGAAATGGGTGTTCGGGCGCACTCTTCGTTTAAATGACCATTTTTTCAGACTTAGTACGTTTTGGATCTATTTTAGTTATGATGACATAAAGATATTTCAATAAAATTTACAGGGTAAATAGCTATTATAATGAGCAAGTTTTTAAACTAAGTGTGGAAAAAAAAAGTCATGTGACCTTTTTTTAAATCGCCCTCAAAGATTGTGGTAAATTTTATGATGTTGAACCTTATGTCATTTAGCAATTTCTTTTTGCCCATCGATATGGACTATGGATACAGAGCTTTTTGTGTTTGGTAGGCTAAACTGAAAACAATAAATCAGAACTTTATCTAATTATTCAAGTCACTATACCTGTGCCGTCGCCAATACTATTTAATTTGCCCACTTGGTGCGACTGCTATATACATAATCATAGTCATACTAGTAGTTTTAGCCCCAGTTGTTTTGAAAAAATAATATATTTTTGATGTTGAACCAGATAGACGTATTTTTGTCTTCTTAGTTTAAAAATATTTTACTATTTTTAAAAAACGACATTGTCGACAATTACCTAACAATGCCCAAAAATTTCTCCGAATAGTTTCATGAAAAATAACGAATACTTGAAAACTATCAAAAATCGTAGAATATGCATGGGGGTGATTCGGGTAGCTCTTGAAGTGCTCTACCTCTGGACTTTCGCTTGACTCTACTTTTTGGGACACCCACACCTGTATATACGTAGATGTATATTATATTAGTTTTATATATATACTAGCAGATCCGGAATTTCTTCGCTATTGCCCAGGAAATACTAAACTGTACTGTAATGTTTTTTAATGTAATGGGTTTTTAATGATTTGTCCTTAGGTCAGTTTTAGGCCACAGAAGCCGAATTTTCAAAAATAATAAGAGTGCATCTAATACGTATGGGAAAATATCTTCTAAATTGAACGGAATGATTTAATTAAACAATTTTTATATAAATAACGGAAAAATACAAAAACCGAACAAAAGTTGAATTTTTGGACGTCTGCACTCAATAGCTCATAACTCTGGAATTTATCCATAGATTTTCGTCATCAATACCTTGTTTTCTTCGCAAAGGTTAGTTCTATACGGCAACAATAAGAAACTGGGAATACTTTGACGTTTTCTATTCTTGGATGGCGGTAGAGTGATTTTTCGATTTTCATTTTGATGAAAAATTTTGACATTTCTTATATATTTTGGTCCATAGCATGTAAACAACTGGAGCGAGTTGAAAAGAATGTTAAAAGCGATTGTTGGAAAGCGATTGTTGTGCGATCCAATCAGACCCTTCTGACTCGAGGTATGGCCTCAAAAATCGAGAAAAAGGTCCAAAAGCTCATATCTCGAAAACCTATCCATAGAAAAATTTTTCATTGTGATTTTCGAGTTTAGCGGGCCAAAATACACAGGAAAATTATAATGGCATTGAATGTACATTTTAGCCGTAAACTAGTGTAATCTTACACGCTCGAGTATTTCAATATGGCGACTTTTTTTTGCATTTTAAATAAGGGGCTACGAGCTTGCGTCACTTCCGAATTGTCAGTCTATTGAATTGGAGCTTTTTTCAGGTTCACTTAATATCTTCTCTAAATATATATCTGACGTGCTCGAATACATTTATTTTCCAAATTTCTGCCCTTCCGTATGGGCATGGGCACCATGCAAGCCGACAGATTCACATATACCTTTGTTATCAGACACGTTCCGCGCCTAAACTATCAATATCTGACGCGCTCGAGTATTTCCACGAGATTATTTTTTTACAACTTTGAAAATCTGTACCGCTGAAAAGGTACACATTATATAGCCTTTTATTAATTCTTTCTATCATCTAATCTTCAAAATCCAATAGGTCTCCATTACGCTTGATCAATTAGCCTCGTGGGCGCCCCTACTATTTTGCATCCTGAATCCTATATCCTAATACAATTTTCAAAATATTATAATTTTTATATACCTATAGGTATATTTTATATTTATATTTAATGTAGATTTAAAAGGTACCTACATTAGTGCAGTGTGCAAAAAGAAGGTCATCATACAATAATCAAACCATTCTGCAGTTCTTGGAAAATGTGTTCGGATCAAGCCGACCTCAAATGGCAAGTTGAGCCATGGTTGAGCAAAATGTTCTTATTTGGATAAAATAATGTTCATTGTCTGATATCATGTCCTAACAATTAACATATACAATTAAAATAAAAATGTGCGGCACTTCAGTAACCAGAAAAATTCTTAAATTGCAAATCCAAATTAGGTATCTACACCTATTTGTCAACTTCCTAACCTAAGTTCCATTTTCCATAATTTTGTATTTGTGCTTAAACCTAACGCTAATAATTTAAAAATAAATGCAAAAAGTTGATATATCTAGTACAATACATTTGATAATTTTACGTATTTTATAATATCCAGGCCGCGGCCTGTGTTTCTCTGTTTGCATATTGTTTCTGGAGTTCCAAATTTCATTGGAATTAGTAAATATTTCTTGTTGCATGCTGGGAAGGGTGTCTTCTTTCCTAGAAGAGTAACTCAAATATGAATTCTTAATCAGTAATTATATAGGTAAAATAAAATAATTTTCTTAGAATTTACAACTACAGCCACAAAAAGCTGCTTAGTTGGCTGCAAATACGATTTCGCAAATAATGCACACATGCAAACCTGTGCAATTTGGATTTAATGCTGCCATCTGCCTGAACTCGAAACTTAGAAATGAATATTGTTGTATTTCGGAATCCATTTGTAAAAACCGTGCCAGGCCATTTTTTCAACGCACCTTGGACAGTTGTTTTAAGCGCCATTTTGTGAGCAGCTCGAAATTGTTCTTTAAAAAATTCTTGAGGTTCCTCACAGAACCCACCATTTCTCATATGTTCCATTTCTGCAGAAGTAATAAAGCCATGAATGCGTTTAACTATCCTTCTCTTTCACACCAAAATCATTCTGCGCAACGTCCATAGTTCTGCTCAATACGCACATCTGTGGCTTCCCCTCCGTGGGCGGAACGAAGTTTGATAAGCCCAGAAAGAAAAAGACACCACCATATCACTGCCCCTCCAAGCGGTATTATCAATAAAACGTGATTGGTAGAAGGCGGCACGATTTGCTGGTACCCCTTGGCCGCGCAGAATGATTCAACGTAGCCAGTAAAAAATGCTGATATTTCTAGTTTCCCACCGAGCCCCGCACTGTGGCTGACGTTGTTGTAAGTGTTCTCTGTAATCAAACAAGATTTTGGGTCTTCTCCAGATGTAAACACTTCGCGTACGACGAGTTTTTAAATGGATTACGTGTGAGCAAAAGTAGTTAAGCTAAGCCGCCTTTCTCGGGTGCAATTGCGAGGAAATCATACGAAAATCGGGAGTTTTAGTTTTCATTTACTTAATTTTCTGCTGATACTACTTCATCTCCTTCTCACATTAGCTTCACATTTCCCGTAATTGGAACTAAACGATCAACCAAAGAAAAAGGTAGATTCAGGTAGGAAAAAAATAAAACTAAAATTGCTTTCCAGCATTCATGAAAGATTGTTTCTAATTACAATTCGACGAACAACGACATGTTCCCCATCCTGGGGCCTGTGAAATGGCCACACAAGTTTCAGTCAAATCCATTGCTAATCATGAAAGCTGAAATGTGGGGAAATCCGTGAAGAACTGCTGCGACCGTGTGTTTCGAAATTAGGCAGTCGCATGGGTTCGTGTGTGTGAGCGAACGTTTTTTGTTACAAAAGTAGTGATAAATTAAGAGGTGTATATGTGTGGCCATAAATGTCGCTTGAAATATGACTGTGACTTGTGTATTTTCTTGCAGTCCGAGGAGGGATATAGTTTTTTTTTTTAAATGAAATTCGCACGACGAATATGTCACTGATAAAGTTTCAAAATAAGAAAGTTTTGATTTTTGTTCACGAATGAATACACGCGGCTGGCGCAGTCAATTGCCACTGATCGAATACACATGAGCCGGTTGCAGAAGTAGTGGTGTCGGCTTGCTATGATGCCGATCCGATTACCTTGGAATTAAATTCCAAATGTGAATCCAAACAAGAAGTTGGTACCTACATAAATTTTCTGAAAATTTAACTTACGGTTTTGCTTTAATGCAAACTGGGAACATTCTAAGAGCAATTCATTTTCCATGGTACGTATGTAATTATGTATATTGTTTTGTCACACAACTCAATTTGAAGATGCATTTAAAAGGCTCAATTTTACTTAATAAAAAACCCTTCATCGATTCCGTTCAGTCATTTATTTGATCAAACGTCTAAAACTGCCTGGAAATATGGCAACAGTGTAAATGCTATCGCATGCGTTCGTTTTCTTCCTGCTTATCACTTGCGATTTGCGAAATGAGAGAGATGGTAAGGAGTCTGCAGCCCAAAGGGATTTGGGATTGGGACTGGGGAACTGCTTACCTCTGAACGCCGAATTCGTAAAATTTATTTTTGCGAAGTACGAAAGCAAAATTCTCCAGGACAGGTTTCGAAACCCATAACGATTTTGCTTAGAAAGAAGTGTTGATTTTGACAGCCTCTGCAGTCTGCGAGTGCTCTGCACTTTTCCGGAGCTTCCTGCTTTTGCCGACCTAGCGGCGGCGCGGTGGTTGCAGTCCGCTCGGTTGAGTTGAGTATTGAGATTTGAGACTAGAATTGAGGCTCTTAGAGCGCGCAACGAAATTAGATTTCAATCGCGTCTTGCTACCATGTTGCACCAGTCCAAGCTCACTTTTTCGTGCCGCACTCAATCGAACTCATTTTTTGTTGACAAATAGCAACTGAATTCGCACTTCGCAGGGACTTTTCGCTGGCGATTTGGTCCTCATTTTACCTGAACGTTTACCAATCAAACAATTACAATTTTCAAAGTTCGAGAAATGTTAAAATTATTCAACAAAAAGAGGGGGATTTTTGGTGTGAAGGCCTGTTTTGTAAACCTATAACTGTGATTTTTATCTGGCAAAAGTACGATAAATTTGTACATTGACGACATTTTTGCATCTTTTTATGTAAAAGAAATGATACAAAAGAACATTTAACAAAAAAAAACCAAACGTGATTCAAACTTCGTGAGATTCCAAAAAACTTAAAAAAATTTCCCACGTTTTTTCGTCGTTGAAGGCTCCCTAACTTTATACTTAATTTCGCAGTAAATCTGAATGAAGTCAGAACAAGAATCACGTCTCGTATCCCCCAAACATTTTAAGACCGAGTTTGTTTTATTCTCAAAAACATGGTTTTGAGGAAAACGCGTTTAAAGTTTAGATTTGAGGCATACGCATTCCCGACGCGCTCTTGACTATGGGTTATAACTTCATATATATTTTCAATTTCACTCTGAAAATTTTACAGTAGCAGTCTCAACTGAAAGCAACAAAATGCAAAAAAAATATCGATTCTTTGAAGCTGATGCACTAGAAATGCCCTTAAGTACCTACCTATGCAAGGAAATGATCCATGCAGCAATAATTATTTTCGTTTGGCATTTAATGCAACCATAAAATACCTATGCAATTTTTCCTGCGTTATTGAATTTAAAAAATCGACGAATGTTTAGATAGCGGCGTAACAGTATTTTCATGCAGTACAACATTAGTGGGTGCACTAGGGTCTCAATTCAATTGAAACGTATTTATAAATCTAAAACCAACTAGTAATATATCTCTTGCCAGAGGATTCAACGGTACACGGTAACACGGGCAGTACCCGAAAAAACAAACCAAATTTCTCACCCCACAATTCTGCACAGCTGAATCAAAACAGACTTATCGTGTTTCTGTTCTTTTGAGAATGCAAAATGATTGAGGCACTTTCGGTCGGGACAACTCTTTTGGGACTCCGTCTGTAGCCAGGAAATTCGCCACTATTGCGCATGCGCAGAGCAATACCCACCGTTTTTGGTTACGTTGTTAGTCAGATCCTTGCCTGTAGCTGTAGGCGGCTCTACTTAGGGCCAGGGTTTAAAAGAACAAGCAAATTTATATGACAGCACAGCTGTGCTGAGGGCTTATCTCAACTCTGCAGAAGTATTGAGCTTATTGCAGACTCGCGGATGTACTTGGATCACGATTCGAAGCCTGAACCTTAAGCCCGTATTTGCGAGGGTGGTTTGAAAATTTATAGGCGTGATAGTGAAAAAGACAATTTATATGTTTTCAAAAAATTTTTATTTTTCAACAGTTTCCTTTTAGCTCGATACAATTAGTCGAGCGTTTTTCCAATTTTTTTATTCCTTCGAAATAATAGATTTCTCGAGACCTTCAAAAAAGTCAAAATAGGCATTTTTTTTTCAGTGATGACCTCTTCATTCAACCCAAATCTCTTTCCACCCAGCCATTTCTTCAGGTTTGGAAACAGGAAATAGTCGCAGGGGGCTAAATCTGGAGAACATGCTGGATGGGGTAGCGCAGTTGTAGCGAAATTTATGAATATTTGGCACTCTTTTGAAGTGGTTACACGCACGGTTGTGCTTGGGGTTGAGTGTTAGCGATCGCGCGGATAACTTTTTCATGTCCATATTTTCATGTAAAATGTGATGTACCCGCTCAGTTGAGATGTCTACAGCCTCAGCCACCTCACGCACTTTGATTCTCCGATCGTCCAATATCAATCCACAAATTTCATGATCCAACGTTGGATTTATAGCTAGGCAGTATAGGCAGGTGCCTAGAGACTAGGGCCGCAAAAACAAACATGTTTTTTCAAACAACTTTTTCGCAACCTAGTATGTTATTCGGCTTTTGATTTATTCAATTGGATTTTTCGAATTTTACACATTACCTACCAATCTTACAAGAAATAGTACTATAACTATGCTTCCTATACTTATAGTAGAAGCTTGTCGGCGATACTCTAAGCAAAAAAGGTGCCTAAATCCAGCACTGACATTATCGTCGTTTTTTGGCGTGACGGAACTCAGTGAACAACTTCTTGGACCCCGAGGCCCGCTATACACAATAGCTAAGCTTCTCGCTCGGTTGTCAAAATAAAGAAATTAAATGGAGTATTGCACACTTCAACTATGCTATGTCAGCGATGTGCGCTAAGTTCGCATGCACAGCATGAGCACGGCTACGGAAGCGGCCTTCGCTTACCAGTTCATATAACTCCGGTGTGTTTTATATGCAAACAAATTGTATGTATTGGGTGACAGTTCGCAAGGTCTGTTATTTTTATTTTTGTGAAGCTTCGCTGTAGAATGCAGCATGCTCAAACTAAGCGAGCTAAGCTACAAAGTAAAAAGAACCTAGCACCCACAGCCTAGCTAATGTGTATAGCGGGCCTTAACTATTGAAATTGATGCTGCAGAGTCCCCATAGTATTTGTAAAGCGTTTCGTTGGTTTCGGTGATGGTTTTTTACGCAGAAAATAATACTTAATCAGCACACGAAATTCACTTTTTTCCATTTTCGTTCAAATTCACGAGGTTGTCTGCTTTCACTGAGTGCTACTCAGGAGGAACGTCAATTTCTAACTCGTTGGAAGCACCCTGCAGGGGTGGGGAAGAAGGCATGACTTCTCTAGTTCCTGGGGAGTGCTCACAGCACCAAACCCACACAATAACCTCAAAAAAAGCGCAGAAGTAATTGCACTGAAGCTTAAAACGAAATGTAATAGATCTAAAAATCAAAACACAATGTCAGAAATAAGTAAACTAAGTAATATAACTAAAACTTCATAGTCCGTCATAGCGTCTTATGCTAAATATAAATGTTAATTCTAACTAGTAGTAAGAACATATGTATATAGATCACTGTAAATAGCTAGCAATAAAATAATCTTCAATCTTGAATCTTGTCTGCTTTCAATGGCTGTCAAACACAAACTAAATGACGCACGTTGCTCCAAATTTGACAGAAAACTGTTGAAAAATAAAAAGTTTTTGAAAATATAAATTGCCCTTTTCACTATCAGGGGGAGAACTTATCAAACCAACCTCGTATTTTTTGGAGCTTAAATTTTTATTATTTCTAACCAGCTTTGGAGAAAGCGTGTTTCACCTTTTCTTTAAGTATACCGGTATCCCTCGACTTGCGTAGTCCCTATTTACGCAACTTCTACGATAAGTAACTTCTCACCCACAGTTGAGTGTTTATTACGAACGAATTTCGAGAGCGAAGAAATACTGATTGCAATAAAGTGCTATTAGTGAACGTGTAATGTACATATTTGCGTATCAACTGCCCAAATCATTAAGTAAAACTATATAAATTGTTATTACTAATTAGCGATTAAGGCCGGTTCAAACGGCAATGATTTTCTTTTCGCGAGAAAGGACACCGCACACAATGTATGGGAAAGTGGCCCCCGTGGATTTGGTTGAAAAATTAGTATGTTTATTTTATGAGGTGCTGATCATGCTATGCAAAATATGCAAAACATTTCTAGGACTAGTTTCAGAGTTATTCAGGGTCAATGGCCCTTATTTATAAAAAAGTTTTATATGGCAACACTAAGGAGTTGCGGGATTTTGCTCATCTTCGAACTTGACATTACAATTTTAATGAAGTATTATTGTACCAAGTTTAAATTATCGAGCTATAAGCGTTCTCGAGATATCTGCTTTTTTTAAATCAAAAAAGCTTTAATCATTTAAAATAGTTGTAGTTGTAGTTGTGTATTATTCCAGGGAGTGGGGTGGGAAAAGGGGGTAAAATGGTAATGTTTCAATAGTTTTTTGTAAATAACTCGAAAACCATTAGGCCTACCGCATAAAGTTAATAATCAAAATAACCTACATAAAATTTTGAACAAAAATTATTATATGCGTTTTTCGCTCCAAACAAGATATTGAAGGTGCAAAACCTACATCCATATTCGGAACTAATTCCTTCGAAAGGTTTTTTTTTATGTAATGGCTTCATTTGTGACCAGTACGGCAATCCTAGGGTCCAGAAGGGTTGTTTTTGCCGTTTTTCGCTTAGGTATATCTCCTAAAATATCGAACTTTAGAAAAATTGCTCCAATTAAAAGTTCTAGAGCATTAAATTCTGCGTCGAATGAGGCAAAGAACGGATTTTTTGAACCAATGTTTAGCAAAATATATTTAAAATGTACCTAAATATTCAGTGAACAAAATCAACATTTTTGTATTTGTAAAAAAATCAGCCTAATATGTATCAGCATTTCTGTATTTCGTTTTTGTATAAAAACGATTAAGGCTTATTGCAACAATAAAAAGTTGCTGCCATATTTTACTCATCTTCGAACCTAACCCTACAATTTTAACGAAGCATTATTTTGCCAAATTGCAACCCTCTAGTTACAAGCGTTCTCAAGTTACACATAAACATAGTTCTTATTTTCCTGTCATCATAATTTCGTGGCATTGAACCCGTCCGTTCTCTCAAAAGTCAAAACTAATATACCCTAGGATATACATAGAGTATAAGAACTGTTGTAAGGATCAAGGAGGATCAAGGAATTCCGTCGGTATTTTCATTTGTTTTTTTTCACTTTTCTTTTTTCTTATATTGATATAAAACAAATTCATATAGGTCCCTTTTGATAGCACCTAGTTATTGTAGAAAACGCAAATATTTTGTTAAAATTATGTATTATAGAACAACGCTAATATTATAGAGTAGAAATTTTATATGTAGGTACCTACATTACATAAATTCAGACTTAAGTCAGGCAGCGTTGGAGGAAACTTCTGTAAAACTATCTAATTCTGATACATTTTTTTAAAGGAAAGTAATTTTCTCGTTTGGTAACACTGATAGGTAGGTTTGTTTATCTTTATTTTGAGTCACCATGTGTAGGTATTAATTGGCATTGTTTTTTTTCTGAATGCAACAAAAATACTGTTTATAAAAAACATTCTGGTTTTAGCAGCATTTTAAATATTGATGATTATGAAATATTCGAGTGAATTGGCAATTTACGATAGAATCCGTAATATGCAAATAGAAATTTAATAATACATGTTCAGAAAAAATATCCTTTAGAGCAGTTTTCAGTATTTCTCGTTGCTATACTTTAACAATTGATTCTACTTTCACTTGAATTGTTTTTATGAAATAAAAAATAAAATACTTAATAAATTATCAAGATAAGTGTCGAATTCATGTTAAGTCGAACTCAATCCTCCAGAACTGTCATTAGAAGAAAAATCAGATATTTATTGTAGTAGGTACACTGGTTGTGTTCTGGTACACAACAGTATTTTACCAATTGAACAAATTGATCCCGGTTTTGGTTTTCATTGCATAAATGTATACCCCATACAGATTTTCAAGTAAATCTCGTTCGTTTATCTCTTATTTGAGTTTTTTTTATTACATTAGCTGTTATTATACAATGTAAGGAAAATGACGGGAGAAAACGAAATTTTATTTATTCAAAATTTAATCGCAGTGCAGTATTAGAGTTTTCGTTCTTAAGAAGTTTGCAAACTTAAGGGAACCTGAACCCAATCAGCAACTACGAATACCTAATAATAAATAAAAAGGAATCGTACAATATTTTCAATTTACCTATTAGTTAAACAAAAATTAGGAAAATATAAATTTGCAAATTTTTCCGCATATTTTATATAGGTAAGGTAGTTATTAAATATATTAAAAGTTTGCTCAGAAATTAACTTCTCCTAAATTACCTACTCCAGTATTTTTACGGCGAAAAAATGTGATTTTGTGGGACATTTTTTCACCAAACTAAATTTGAAACAGTGAAAACAGTTCCAAGTGATCAATTTTGTTATGTTGGAGCAATTTATTTTATATACGTATTCACAATAGAAACATTCTACAATTATTATCGAACTAGAACAATAGAAGTTGTTATTTAGATTTTGGAGCAAGCGAATAACAAAACAATTCGTCATTACTTCGACACAAGCATTCTCACCATTTTGAATTAAGTTAACTAAATCATGGCAGAACATTTCACAAGACGCCAATCATCAAGATGAAACGCATTTAACCGCACTCAACTGGTTAACTAAAATCGATTACTCTCGTTGCCAGACGGACACAATTTTTCAGCTTATACAAACATCTTATTTTTGTATGTTTCTTTATTTGTTCATGTTCAGAAAATACATCTTGGATTCAGTCCCATGAAACACTATAATGAAAATTGTAAAACAAAAGAAACTGCCTATTTTGTAGCATCTCCCTCCAAATATTTTAAGTAGTCATTTTTTTCGCCTTAATTGTACACTTTTCCGTTTACGATTGAACCTCATTTGAAGGTAGCAAGAAATTAGAAGCTCTAAATATTTCACTTTATAAATTTATGCAGTTAAAATTTCTATTCCGTTGCTTTACGCAACACCAAAACCATTTCAGGATTTACACTCCTTAAATATGGATGTAATACATCCTGCGTATCTTGACCCCGCGTAAATAATTCCCTTGTCATCTGGAACGAGCCACCAAAGGTTAAAATTCCCCAGCGAGCACAGCCACAGCGATGTAAAATAAAACCGGAATGGGTAAGTGTTGCCATATCTTGATATAATTCTCCACTTTATGTTGCGCGCGGTTATGTGGTGTTTATGTAAAAATAATCAAAATACTCTTATCACTTACATGAGGCCACTGTTTTTGATTAGTTTCCTGAAATCTTCCAATTGTAATCGGGATATGGCAATCACAAAATACGGGAATTCAAATTTACAGGTGTAAACAGAAAATTACAGTTTCCTTTTCACCGAACCGCACTTCAGGAAACACAACGACGCAGAGCAGCCTTCCAATACTGCTAAACGGGTACAAATAAAGCTTGTTAACAGGCGGAGACGCCAGAATTCTTTCCTCGGTTGCTCGTGTTCAAGTGTGCGAAAGCTTTGTATAGGTAGAGAAAAGAACCGGCGTATAAAATTGTAATCGGAGAAAATAGAGCGAATTTAACCTTGAATGTTCACACTTAAGTCAGCGGGTTGACATTGGATTTGGAACTGTTGTGACTGGATTTTGCACTCACGTGGCGATCAGTGTTGCAGGTTCAATTTTGGTCTGTCGGTAAATATTCTGTGCGTACAAATGCACAATGTAATTGCGTGTTTTTTAATATGCATACACTTTTCCTTCAATCTATCATTTAAAATAAATAGCTATTAAGACAAACAATTCAATTTGCCAAACCATTTCAAATTATTGCCAAACAAAATTACTGCCATCTGGCAGCACAGTCCGAAGACGGAAAGTGGCGAATGGAGCGCTAAGCAAAGAAAACAAAACAGATTATGCACGATTGTTGAACCATTTTGCTTGGGACAACGGGGAAGAGGACTGCGCAACTGTCTGGGAGTGCATGACACACTGACCTTGTTATCTCCTGCTCGCTTCCGAGGATAGCGGCATGGCGCTGTCGCCGCCGAAACCCGAAGGCATTATCACTTGGAGTGTGGAGAGGGCGCGATATTTGCAATGCTTGCAGGTTGCGACGGCAGCTCGGTTTTCTTAGTTCTTGTTTGCTCGTTTGCTGTGATTTTCTCAGCATTTGACGTGAAGTCAACGGATTTGTGCTTTTCGTTCGCTATTCGGTAATTAAATTTCCGATAGGAAAATGAAATGTTCATTGGAGAATCGAAAGTTTTGCTTATTCTGATTTTACTGCCATATAAATTTTATTTATATTCTTCAGAAATCATGTTGAGAGCACGTTTTTAAAAATATATGGAATTATCCAGCTTCAATCGTTTTGGTTTATTATTCTCTGAATGATACACCTTTGTAATCGGTTCGGAGAAATTTTGTTTTAACACCCCCTCAAATTTTTTTCTTTTACGTTTCAAGATGCGTAGAGTCCAAAACTGCAATGTCCGTCCGCCGCCCGCCGTATCAGCGATATCTACCTTAAATAACGATAAAAATCGTTCTTTCGCATATAGGCTACATTTGGACCCTAGTTGTGTCTCGAAGCTCAGCAGGTTTTGATCGCAATACACCCTTGGTTTTTAGGGGTGTAAAATTAGGCATTTCTAAAGTTTTTGTGAACATAAGCATATGGGGTATCTTGTTTTATGTTTTTTAGGGTGAGGAGATCGAATAAGAATTTAGTTTAGACGAAAGAGTGAAGAATTAAAAAAAAAATTAAAAAAATTGTTAAATTTTTTTTTTATAAAATAAAATAAATACTGCTTGGGAAGATTACCAATGTTATTGTATTCAGTCAGAAATAATAAACCCATGTGCAAAGACTTTGCAGCGTTTTTCTTATGCTTTTTTCCATTTTTAAAAAAAGCGATGGAAAAAAATTATGACGTTACATTGATTGCGAGAGTTCTCCTGAATTTTGTACGTCCTATATCCGAATACGTCCCCAAATAACTGCGAAGACAGCCGAGGTAGAACTATCAACGGAAGAAGAAGATGAAGATTTTTGCATTATATTATGCCTACAATTTGAGTCGTCACAATTCAGTAGAGTGCAATGCCTATCAGAGGGCGGTGCACTTTAAATGTGCAAATATGGCAAGTACTTACTGCACTTGTAAATAAATGTGTGACTCTGAATATTCAGATTAATTTATAAGGTTTGATTTATAGTTGTATATTTTCATTAAAATTTGTTTTCAAAAATTGTTCTTTTTGATTTCATTTGTTCTATATTTCATATAACTTTCCGTTATCTTCATAATATAATAATTAATAGTGACAACTCAGCCGACAATTTTTTTTTGTTGTTTTTTCTTTGAAAAATAAAGTAGGTATAACTTCTTTTGGGGTTAAAATAAAAAATTACTTACGTCGTCTTTCTTGTTCCGAAAACCTGTTGAATGTTACAAAAATATTGAAATTGACGATTTTATATAGATGATTAGTCTAGTTAAGGTGAAATGAGCTCCATATTACTGCGAACAATGCTGCAAAATTTCAAAAAAATCGGGCAAAAGATATCTCAGATATTGTTAAAAAACCGATATTTTAAAAAAAGTTGAACACCCTTTATCTTGGAAACCATGCTTTTCCGGACCTATGTTTATATGAACTTTTTTTCATGAAATGAACTCAGAAATCACCCCCTTAAATATTGCCGTGTTGTTTTTAAACACCCTGTATATGGAAAATGAATTTGGAATGTCATTTGATCCGGAATTTGTTAACGGTTACGGTTATTTTTGAACGGTTACTTATATATTAATTGATACCAATAAAAGACGTAGAATTCTTTAAAATTTTTTATGCTCTAGATGTAGGTTAGGTACCTACCTATATTAGCTTTAAGCGAACGTTTGCAACTACAAGAAATTATGGTGACAGAAAAAAAGAACTATGTATATATTCATTATTCGGCAGAGAAGAAAAAATCGTTGTATGGATGTCAGTGTTTCTGTCGTCTGTCCAGACAATAACTCGAGGGCTTGTATAGCTAGAGACCTGAAAAGTTGAAATTAATATGGCCGATTTTAGTTTTTGATTGTTTTGTTTCCTTTCTGAACAATATCACATTGGCTTCTGCTCAATAATTAAAAACTAAAAATTAATTGAAAAATCCGATACTTATATTGGAATGCTCACTACCTACTAAATCACAGATTTCCTTTTTAATTCATCCATATATTAACTTCGCAAAAACTTGCTTGTTTATGTACTTGTTAAAAATATTATCTTATCATAAAATCAAATCATCTTTGATTTTTTTTAATAAATTTTAATTCCCATCATTTTGAAAATATTTGATGAATTATATTAAACAACTTTGTTTTTACCGGTTGATTCTTTCTCTATTTACTTTCACAATACATTCTGTTTTAAATTTTAGTTTTTATTTTGTATATCTACATATATTTTTACCTGTTTCTTTTCTGTTTATCCTTTTATTATCTCCCACAGCTATTTTTAATAGGGTATTCTTTGCTGTGTTCTTTGCTATACCTTTTTACATAATTCATAATTTTACATAAAATTTTTTAAATGGGTATGTCTATTAATTACGCTCCTAGTACTGACAGCGTTAAATCAAAGAGCGTATAACAGGTAGCTGATAGGTATTTGTATTGTGTTTTGTTAAATTGAAGAATATTTGCTCGAACTCGCCTTGATTGCGAATGTGTATAGGTATAGCAACAAAATAACGATCAAAACTAGGCTAGTTCCAGGATCATATGGTATCCTTTGAAGAACTATACTTATTCACTTTTATAGTTTTATTGTATTTTTATACCATACAGCGAACGTTTGCAACGCACAGAAATAATGGTGACAGAAAAAAAGAACTATTTATTATTATTGGGCAGTCTGTCTATTTGTCTGTCTGAACTGTCTGTCCAGACTCCAGACGATAACTCGAGAACGCTTGAAGCTAAAGGATTGGACTTTGGTGCAATATTTCGTTAAAGCTGTAAAATCAAGTTCGAAGATGAGCAAAATCGGACAACACCTTAGTGTTGCCATATAATGTTGAATCATGTTTGTACAAAATATTGATTTAGTTTAAGCACTGAATATTTGTATACAGGGTGTTCCTTAAAGACATGCTAATATTTAAGGGGGTGATTCTTTGACTCATTTTAAGAAAAAAAGTTCATATAAACATAGGTCCGGAAATGCATGGTTTCCAAGATACAGGGTGTTAAACTTTTTGAAAAATATCCATTGTTTAAAAATATCTGAAATATCTTTAGGCCAATTTTTTTGAAATTTTGCAGCATTGCTTGTAGTAATAAAGAACTAGTTTCGCCTTAACTAGACTAAGGTTATTAAGACCAGTGGCGTGCGTGGGGGCACCTTAATCAAGATTATCGACAAAAAAAGGGTGCGCCACTGACTTTTTTCTAATTTTAATATTTGTTTTAGATGAAGCAAACAAAAATACAACTTTTTGGTCCCTTGAATTTTTGACGTATCTTCCTTCGTTTTTCAGATAAAAAACAAAAACCAGTTGATTGGATGTCCATTTACCATACAGAAACATTTAAGAAAATTTTGAACTATTCCAATTTGCTTTGTTTCGCACTACAGAGGAAAAATAATTAATTGACAACAAGTAGCAACATAATATTACAAAAATTTAAAAAAAAAAAAATAGTTCATCTTCTGACTCCCATGTCACACCCAGGCCGTAGAGCGTTCAGTTAAGACAGTAACCGAAGTATCGATGCACGTATGTGATAAAGAGGCCAGAGAAGGTGTAAGAAGAGGGAAAATAAACTCAAGTAAGCTAATGCCGAAATTCGAAAGCAAACGCGATTTTGAAGTCAATAGTGACTGATTTTATGAAGTTCTTCACTTATGGATAGCATGTATTCAAAAAATAATCATTATTTACTTCCATCTCACTTGTTTTAATTACAAAAATTCAATTATCTTTAAAAATTTATATTACAAAAGTGGCAACTATACAAAAATTAATTATGCGCGGGTAGAAGACAAGTACATATAAAATATTTTTTATTTGTTTTCGAATCCTTTAAGGATGGGTCACACTTTGATTAAACTTAGAAAAAAACATTTCAGAAAAAAAATTTTTCATATAAGAATGACCCACCCTAATAGGTACTTCCGAATTGACCTAGACCAATATTATACTTTCAATAAAATAGTTCAGTACGACAGTACCTACCCACCTAATTAAATAAAAATGTTGAAAAGTAGGAATAAAACTAGATATAATTGGTCGAAAGTAATTATAGAATATTTTTTACTATTTCTATTAGGCAGGGCATTTCCAATGCTACGATTTACTCGTTGTTATGGCTGTCGGAGTGTACAGAGAATCTATTATTATAATATAATAAGACTTTTTTTTATCTCATACTGGGCTCGAAACCGGGCCTCTTTGCATGCAAAACGGCATGCAGCGTACGAACTGGTCTATCTAGCTATCTACCTGAAACGTGGCAAGCTTATATTATATATATTCATACTGTCACTGAACCTCGTTTTGTCAAGAATGCACACGTGATTTAATATTGTCCTACAGTATTACTAAAGTACTAGTACCTTCGGGCTTCGGTGTACGTGCGCTACATCAAAAGTCATGTATATCTAACTCATTATTAACAAACATTTTTGGTCAATTCATTAAAATATGGTCTACAGAAATATTTAATACTTGTTTTTTATTGTGACTATAATGTATTGGTTTAACATCAAAGATTTACTCAGCTAAGCCGTGGTCCAATATTGAATCCCAAGGCTTGGCAAACCAAGACTGATCCAAGCCTGAGCCAATTGTCGAGCATTGGAAAAACTAAACAGGGTGTATAAAAGGAAAATCTCAAGCCTAGATAAGTATATGTATTTTCATTGAATTTAAAAATTGTATAAACCGCACGGACAGCTGGACATTTGGACACATCCATAGCTCGTTATATGTCTTGTACCTACAACATATGAAAAGTTCTCATGCGCAGACCACTAATTGCTTTTTCAGCGATCATGGAAAAACAATGCTATTCCATGCAAAAACAACAACAAGATTTATTTTCAATCCGACCATCATAGATTTCGTTGAAACTTTTGTTAACTGTACTCTTTTATAGATGAATTCTGAAGCCCATTTCTGATTTTCAAGAAAATGTATCTCTTACCTATAGTTTTTGAGTACCTAATAAATTTTTGAAAACAATATTTCACATGAAATATTAAACAAAATGGCGTGGGTGTGTAATCTGTAGTGTACCTAACCCAGGTTTATGTTAGGTACAATTGTATCATGTGTTCTTTCCAACTGCCAAATTTATGTTACGTCATCCGTTGAAATTTTTCGGAGAAATAAATATTATTGGAGACAAAGATAGTATTTGTTCGCTTCATTTACTTTGCCTCTGAAATCGATAGCATTAATTTAATTTAACTGTCAAAAAATTTTCATGCAGGGACATCACAGACGGATCATACTTCTTCTCTATATTAATATGAGTGCGTTTAAAAACTCAACTATAGTAAACTATATATAGTAAACTAACTATATAGGTATAGTAAACTATGGTCGTTCACAAACTCCGTGGCTTACTACAACATAACCATGAGCATATCTATTTGTCGTTCTTAAACTGCTGTACTATCTCGTGGTAAATTTTTACCCGACTGCCGAGGAAGGGTTATGTTTTTGAACTATACGTCCTATATTAATTTAAAATTTAAACTATACCTATACCTATTCGAATGACAACTAAACTTATGACAGATTTAAAAGGGTAGGTAAAACTTAGATAACTCAAAAATATATTTAATAACGCTATTCAAAATAAAAATGTTTCTTGAAAATGTTAACCAACATGACAACAACGTGAGGCACAGTAACTTATCGTAGTTAACCACGGGTCGGTCAATAATTACTCTCGCGGCAAAGCATAAATAATTCTGTAGTCAAATGACGTTATAGGTACCGCATAACTAAGGCTTACCACGTAGTTAACTATAGCAAAGTTTTTGAACGCCCGTTATTAATTGTACTTCGAAAATCGAAGTTATTGAAGGACGCGCCTGCGGAAACAGACAAAACGGTTTCTTTTCATCTCCGCATAATGTGTCAGCTATCAGTACTCGCATAGCTTGCAAACGTTTGAATACACTTAACTTAATGTGGCTTCTAAATTGGGCATATAAAACTGAGCGTAAAAAGTAACACATTGTTTATTTTGAAAACAAGAGTAGTTTGTGCGCAGAATTCATATAAAACAAAACAATTTCTTTCGCCATTTTACCGGAACATCGAATCAGGAAAGATGCGAGTTAAGAGCACCCTTCATTTAAGAACAGGTATATTTAGCATAAAATGAAATATTACTTACCTACTCATGGCCGCCAACAAGGAAAACGTACCTACTTATACGAATTTATATATAACCCTCTCCCTCTTAAATAAAATATCATTAAGGGGAATGCATTAGGGTTGGAACAATCTCGAATCTCATTGCATTTCATTATTTCGTTTTTAATCAATAAGAATTATTAAAATAGGAATGACAAATGAAATGTTTGGCAAATTTGTTATTTTCGTTTCAACTCCAGGGGAAATACGGAAAGCTAGAATACATTTTGAGAAATGTAGGTATAAATTGAAAATTGCCCGACCGGGGAGTTTTATAGAATAGGTACCTATTATTAGGATTTCATTCGAATTGATGTTAAACATCAATTTGCCTAGTGGGAATTTAATTAATATCATTATTAATTAATGATAACAATCAAAATTTTTAATCTCCGAAAATCTAATGCAATTACTTCTTTGACAAAACAAAACATCTCTCCTGGACAGTGACCGGGAGTCCGGCTTCAAGTGGGGTCGGCAATTCTTTCATGCCGAACCCCGAATCGAAGTCTCCGCAGTTTCAGTAATTACTTTCCCTTACTCAATTTTCATGCGTGCGGAGAAATATGGGCGTGCAGCCGTAACCCCTTATCCTGGGGAGTGCTATCAGCAGCGCAAGTGATAAGGGTCAAAAGCTCCAAATTAGCTCCGGTGCCAAGTGCCTCTGGACTCTAGAGACAACCCACAAGGCCACAACATAACAGCGGGCGAGAACATTTAAACAAACGAGAACAAGTGATGGGGCTATGATGGCTGCGCCGCTTCATCCATCAACCATTCGTTTCTCCCCACTTAAATTAATTTATTCTGACAACGAGCAGACATTTTCCTGTAGCCAGTGTTCAGCTAGCGAACATTGTTCTTCCAACAGCCGGACTCACACAATGAAGTGTAAAAAGGGAGGGAATGCAAGCCCAGTTACAAAAAGCGAGTGGCGCCACATCACAGTACAGTAAAACTGGCAGAGTGTATGATAGCTTGGGCGTTTCGCAAAAACTTAAAATGACTGTTGCGACTGCCACAGTGCCATTGCCTCTGCTTCTCCCCCTGACGCAAACAATAAAATCATTCAATAATAAACCGGTTTCCTCATGATGAGTGAGATAGCTATGCACCGTAAAAAGGGGCGCAACTTACTTGAAAAAAATGTTAGAATTATTAACATATTGGAACTTCATCTATTTCATTCTTGCACGTCTGAAAACTTTGGAACATCCCTACTTAAATGCTACTAGAGATCCCTCCTACATTCAATTCGTCGCACTTGTGTTTTATCTCTCTCTATTAATTATTTAAAGTGGGGAATTTTTAAAACTGGTTTCAGAGCGTTTGCGCATTGTTTATTCTTTTTCTTTGTTTTGTTGTCATTGAAAACGAATGGGCATTTTTAAAAAAAAAGAAGTAAGAAGTTCAAAGTGTTTCCTGCTCTAACAAATTGATCTGCGCCTGGCGGCTGCGGAATATTTTTGGAAGAGCTGTGTTGGTTTACTGAGTTGTGTAATTATACAAAAATCCTACAATGCATTTGTATACGAGAAAATTAAGCAAGCAAATCGCTGCCAATTGAGTAGGGATGAGAAAAGGACAAAAAAGCATTGAAGATAGAGTAAGTATAACAGACCGTAGAAAAGCAGGGCCAGATGTTCATACATCTAAATGATTTACGACAAGTTGGCTGAAAGTGGGAAAGAGAGTAGTGACAGGTTATTGCATTTCGGCGAGTTTAATTTGCCCCCACTAAGGTTGGTGTTATTAGTTTAACGGGGTGGGACGCGCGGCGAGGCAAAGGCATTGGTGTTGGAATGAAGTCGGAACGAGCCTAGTTTGTATCTGTTTCCCGTGGTGCTAACATTTTCTGAGAATCCAGTAGAAATGGCGAATTTAAGTGAGAATACCGAATAGTAGTCAGGTTTTTTCCTTATTGAAATGTGGATTTGGCTACTAATTGCCCGTGCTTTAACTAATTTGTGAAGTGATAAAGCGGTAACGCCGCGCAAATATGTAACGCGGGCAGGAGGAGGTGCTGAAGTGTGCGTTTTTCTCTACTGCTTTGCTATAATTTTTGATTTACGTTTATGGGAACTTTTAAGTTGAAGCCTTCTTGTTTTTGTTACTATGGAACGTCGAACGTTTAAATTTTATGCGAAGAGGTATATTCTTAGTTGTTTTAATTTCTAATTGATTTCTGAATATATTTTGGGCTCTTGAGTTTTTCTCCTCCATTATTTTTGCTTTAATTTGTCAAAAGAAATTCATTACTCTCATAAATAAGCAAAGCATAAAAACCGGTTCTTTTTTTCTTTTATTTAAAGTGGAATCAGCCACAGGCGAAAGGTTCGTACAAAAACATTTGTTTAGATGTATGAGTGCATGCCTTTTGAAGTGTAAGTACAATGCGTGAAATAATCAATACAGTGGCAACCGCGCGACGGTTGCATGCGCCTCTGGTTTCCATAGAAATAAAGTGGGAAAAGGGAATGGAAACCGAATCGCCATATTTGTTTCGTCAGGCCCCAGCCAAATGTGTTTTTGTCCCCTTTTCTGCTTCGTCGGGGCCGTGTGATGGATGGGTCGCATTTTGTATAACAAAAAAAGCTGCAAAACAAAATGGAGAATGAAACTAGATCATGTCGGTGTGCGTTTTTAAATACTTCCATACAATTTCAATGAAATCGAAATCAGAACTTGATCTGTGGCAACTTTTAAGCTGTTTTTTTTTTTTTCGGTTTCTTTCTTCTTTTTTTCGTAAACTATAAAGGATTGTTTAAAGGCATTTTAAGAGCATTTTTCCTTTGATTTTGTTTATTTCTTTGGTTTAATGCTGTTTATAGTTAAAGATGTGTAGGCAAACATACCTACTGTAGTCTTTTAGATGAATTTTACGGAAAAAGATGTGAACTGTTTTTTATGTTTAAAGTACTTAAATTATGTTGGTAATATTCATGCCTGAATATATATTATTTTTGTTTATTCCTTTTCAGGTCTGAACATTGTAATAATAATAATAACAATAACATTCAAAAACAAGAAGAAAAGTCAAACACCCTCCAAAAGTCGATTAGCTCTTTCCAACCACTCAAAGATAATACGAATATACGGAATAAAAAAGTGTCGGGGGCAAGTGGTGGAGCCGATCAGGAAAGTGACACTGACCAAAGCAAATTTGCAGTGAATACGATATCTGACTCTCATGTAGCAATAACAACAAATTTTACAAAGACGGCGAATAGTAATTTTAGTGTGAATACGGATCAAAGGCAGATACCTTCAACTTCTTCGGCGACAACCGAAAGACCTTTGAAGTGTTTGGAGACGCTAGCACAGAAGGCAGGAATCACGTTCGACGAAAAATACGAGGTTGCCAGTACCTTGTTAACACTGGAGAAGTCCCAGAGTCCAGCGCAGGTGGCGGCGCCATCGGCGGTGCCCCTGCAAATATCACCTGAACAATTGCAGCAAATTCAGCAAATTCAACATTTGCAGCAGCAGTTCACTGCAATTCAAGTGAAGCAAGAATTCCCGAATCAAAATCAAATGGCCAACACGAACACTATGACAGCGGAATTGAAACATCAATTGGAGCACAATCAAGGACAAGTGCAGCAAATGCAAGTGATTGAAGGTCCCCCGGCGAGTCCTCACCAAACCCCGAACAGTACCGCAATGGCGAACCCGCAGCAGCATTCGACCACAACGATTAACACGATGTCTCCGTTGCAAGCCCTTCCAGCGGGGCAAGTGCCGGCAGACTGGAGTCATGGGCGCCTCCAGCTGCTGCAGCCGTCGATATCAAACCAGGGTTACCTGCAGCACTTGTACCCACAAGTACTGATGTCCGGCAACATTTTGCCCTCCGGTTTGGGACAGCAGCCGATTCAAGTAATCGCAGCTAGCAAACCATTCCAAGGCGGACAAATGCAACAAATGTTAACAGCCACCGCACAGGGCAAACCGATGATAAGTAGTTCTGCTGGCGGCTTTAGTGGCACCTACACGCTGCCAACCATGCCCTCCAGTCAGTCGCAAACCTTACTGTTTAGTCCGGTCAGTGTAATCAGCTCTCAGCCCCAGCAACAGCAACAGAGCATGCTGCCCACGATGCAAGCTGCTTCTGGGAACAAAGGTCAACACCAAGATGGACAGAAGAACATGCAGGGTCAAAAGGTTCTGCAGAAGGTGGCCTCCAATACATCGGTAGCGAATGCCCAAGCGATTAACGCGGCAAACGCCGCGAACCAACAGTCTTCTCAGCAGTGCGTGCAGGTGTCGCAAGCGATGCCCACTGCGCAGATTATTAGCCCTTTGCAGCAAGCAGGATCCCAACCAATGCAGATAACTGCCCCATGGGTCCAAAGTATCCCTCAGTTTTGGGCGAACGGGATCCAGCCGCAGACTTTACTCGCCCCTAATTCGATTATTATTCGAGGCACCCAACCAGACGGCACTCAGGGCATGTTCATGCAGGCGCCCACGCACCAAACCATTCAGACTCAGCAAAACAATCGTAAATATTTTCAGTATAAAACAGTTTAAAATGTGCTATTACTTTATATATTTTCAATTTTTAGAAACTCTAACACTGCCATGCAACGTTCCACAAGCAGCACCTGCAAAACCCAGACCACAAATAGAGACGCTAGCTCCGAAGCAGCAGCCCAGGGCACCCCCAATACTCCCTCAGAGCGGCCAGCCAATCCGGCCGGCGAGTTCAGTGTCCACGCAGACCGCGCAAAACCAAAATCTCCTCAACCAGAAACAGAACAAACTTCGGAACAAGCAGCAAGCAGTTAGACCAGCGTTGCCCGGTATCAAAAACGATGCTTCCAATCAAACTAAGACCGCCACGATGGCGCAGGTACAGCAACAGCAACAACAGCAGCAACAGCAACAGCAGCAGCAGACCATGCACCAAGTGGTGACATCTGCAGCTGGAAACAAGTAACTTTGTAATATAAAAAATTTAGAAAAATGTATTTATTATAAGTTTTGGTTCAGAATGGTTGTCATGAGCACCACGGGTGCGCCCATCACAATTCAAGGTACACAGGTGCAGAGCCAGAACGACAAGCAACAAATTCAATTGCAACAAATCAAGCAGCAACAGCAACAGGCTATAATGCAGCAAGTAAGACGATGCAACACAAAGCTAACCAAACAACTAATTGTAATTTGTTATGCAGCAACAATTTCTAATGCAGCAAACTTCGAATCCGCAAATCCTTCATCAACAAATTGCACAACAAATTCAATTGCAGCAACATCCTCAGCAGCAACAAACTCAGATTGCGCATCAAGGAAGTTTGACACAGGGGCCTCATGGTACTTATATTACGCAGCAGCAGCAACAGCATCAAATACAGAATCAGCTGATGCAGCAGCACCAACAACAACAACAATCAGTTCAACAAATGCAGCAATCTCAATTACAGGCGCAGCAACAAGCACAAAGGGATCAACCTGGTATTATTCACCACATTGTTGTCCAACAACAACAACAGCATCAACAACAACAGCAACAGCTTTCGCAAATCTCAGCGGTGCCAATAACGTCCGCCGCGTCGACGCCGAGTCTTCAACATGTCAACCTTCAAGCCAAGCAGCTAAGCTTAGGGCAGACGACCATTGAGCGTCCTACTAACGTAACTGTAGCGCAATCGCAGTGCGTCTCTTCGGTGCAGCAGACTGCTCCAATGCTAGCGCAAACTGCGCAGACTTTGGTCTCCCTAGGGAATTCTCAGTCTGCTATTACAGTGACTATGACCACCCCCTCAACGCAGGTAGCCGTCCAGCCCCAGACGTCAGCTTCTCTGATTTCCACCGCGTCAGGTACTTTGTCTAGCTCAACCGCTTCAAATTCGTCAAGTCTCGCAGTTCCCAGTGCAGCAGGAACAATTGATGCGAAACTGTCAGACACCCCCTCGCAGGCAACTGGAACGCCCATGGAAACTGATGGAACAATGGCAGATGCCCCAAAAGACACTTCTGCAAATGGTTTACAACCCTCCTCGGATGGACTTCCGACGGCGGGTGCAATCAACAGCTGCGAATCTAAAATGGATACAAAAACAAACGAATCTGCAAGCTCCTTGCAGGGTCAGGTCAAAACGACGCTCTCAGGTGAGTTCTCATCACCACGAATAAATTATATTATCGCCAATTGATTACAATTTTACAATTGTTGGATGAAGTTTGCACGAAATCATGAGCTCTTGCTTGTTGGTTCACACTTCAATCTCATTTTCTTAATTGAATTTTTCTTAACCTAAAAAACTAAATTTTAACCAGCTCATTGTTTTATTCCTTACAAATTCTTTGCTATTCAAATAGAAAGCTGCGTTTGGAAAAAAATGATTAATTTACAAAGATTTAGAATCACTGCCGACATGCTGTAAAAAATATTAAAATCTTTAGTTCATTCTTAACGTGTATTGTTTCTTCTGATTGATTGACATTATATTTTACTGCTTTTTTTCATATTAATATTAGAACATAATGAAACTGCATCTTCAACTGCATCAATTCAAGAGGACAAAAAACAGGATGAAACGTCTAAAACCCAATTATCGTCTGAGGAGAATAGTCAAAAACTAATATCATCATCACAAAAAGGTCTAAATTCTACCATAAAGTCGGAAAAGGGTTTGCCCAAAGCCATGATAAAACCCAATGTGCTTACACACGTTATCGAAGGATTTGTCATTCAAGAAGCAAATGAACCATTCGCCGTTACTCGACAGCGGTACACGGATAAAGACGATGAGCCTCCAAGTAAGCACTAAATTCTTTTAAAAACCAGTGTGACTTTATCCTTTGTTTTTTTGTAGAAAAGCGTATAGCTTTGGAAGACACAGTGAATTCGACCAGTATCCACGCAGATACTGTGGTCTGCGAGAATTGCGGAAAGCATGAACTGAAATCAAAACTGAAGAAAAAGCGCTTTTGTTCCTTGGCTTGTGCTCGTGCTCCAAAGTCATCAGATCAGAAGGCTGATGGTGTTTCAAATGTCGAGGATCCCTCCAGTCAGTCGGCAGAGTCTGGGGACACACCTCAGGTGACACAAGACAAGGTGCAGGAATTGGACGGAATGACCAAGGCGGCGAACGGTAGCTGCGCGGAAGAGTTGCCGTTGATGGTGCACTGGACGGTTTCGGATGTGTGCGAGTTTATTAAGAATTTGCCAGGATGCAGTGACTACGCCGACGACTTTGCTATGCAGGAGATAGATGGCCAGGCCCTTCTGCTGCTGAAGGAGAATCATTTAGTAAATGCGATGGGCATGAAATTAGGTCCCGCATTAAAAATAGTGGCGAAAGTGGAGTCGATGAAGGAAGGCAGCGGTGTTGAGAAGGAACAACAATAAAAACATAGTTTTTGTGAATATACTCTTAATTATAATTTATTCAATCAGATGTACAAAGAAATTAATGCGTAACTCAACGGCAATGATCATTTAAGCATAGTGTTAAGTTTTAGCTTCTGTACATATTAAGAGTAGGTTTTTTAACGCTGATGTATATGGATTATATTATGATATAATAAAACTGAGTTTTGTCTCATTTATACATACGAAAAAAGTGCTATCTTTAATGCAGTAAAGTAAAGAGGTTTTGGTAATATATTATTTTTTTGTTCCTGCCGTTTGCGTTACAGACGCGCTCACAAATTAACATCATAGAAAGTTGTTTGTTGCAATATGTGATCCTCCTCCATTTGAGAATGATTTATGTAATTTGTGCTTTTACGTTGATGTTGAACAAGTATCCATTGTCCAAATGTAACAAAACATAGCTGACTGCCATACACGAATTATTTTATTTAGTCTTATAGAGGGTGTCCAAATAAGAGCGCTAACTTTGAATTCAGCGCCATTTTTCTTGTGTTGGTAATAGGTCTGTTCGCGTACTCACTTTTTCCTGAAAATTTTGCTTACGTCACAGCTTCCCCTCTTTAAGGAACTTTCAGGAACTTGCAGGCCTTCGTTTTCCTTATCATGTTGAAGAAGACACTTTGACACTTCGTTTTGAAGTGACAGTTTGTTTTTTGAATGAAAAACAATATTTAAACGGACTCAAAGAAGAAATTATACCTAGATAGAAAAGTTTATAATATTGAAATACAGGGAGAATATTACTTTCTTCATCACTTGATGATTCTAATTCTGTCGCCAATACAGTTTTTTTAGTACGCGAACAGACAATATAGCGTTGTTATTTAACAGCTGTCATCTTTAGACATTCTGATTTAATCATGGAGAATAATAATAATAACTTTATTGAAGGAGTTAGATGCCACAAGTTTTACAACTTTTAATGAACACCAACAAGTTGGTAAAAGCAATAGGTACAAGCTAATTAAATTTAATGAAAAATAATGTAAACAGCGAAAAAATAATAAACTAAATCATCCAAAAAAAGAAAATCAACATATGAAAGAATCTAAAAATGAACAGAGAGAGAAAAAAAAAAGAAAGAAAAGAGAAACGCCGATTGCATGCATAAAGATCGCTAAGTCAAAAAAGCAGTAAGTTTTCTGAATGCGCCCATAATATCCGCCTCCAAAATGCTGTTTTGCAAAGAGTTCCAAATTCGGATTGATTGAACAACGAAGGATCCTTCATAAACAGAGGTGCGAGTGTGCGACATCGGGGAAGCCGTAATTGATGCCTTCTAGATGAGTTTAATAAGGCAGAAAAAGTTCACTCAAATAGGATGGTTGCGAGGATTTGAAAACTTTATAGAGGAAAAATAGAATTCTACGTCGCAGGTAATTATCTAACGAGCATCCGAGCAAAGCAAAATTAAGATGGGAAATGTGAGCAGACCGTCGCAGCCCAAAGATGAATCTAGTGCAGTCGTTAAATGCAACATCAAGTTTTCTACTGCAAACCGCGTCCAATTTAGGAAAAACAAGACAACCATGGGTAAAGTAGGGTAAAAGTAGTGTTCTCACCAAATGGCAACGCACTTCAGAAGTAAGAATACTAGCTGATAGCCACAAGCGACGAAGAGTGGAGTATATTTTTGAAAGAATGAAATTAATGCGGTCACAACATTGCATTGAGGAGTTCAGCACTACACCCAAGTTGCGCACCTTTGAGACGTAAGGAATAGAACGGCCCGACAGATGGATTGTTGGTAAGGATGAGAGATCACAAGTATTGCGTGAGAAAACCACACACTGAGACTTGTCGGGATTCAGCTTAAGATTATTTATTTATTTATTTATTCACAAGCTTAATACAAGCCATAATAATAACAATAAAACAATAGACCGTAAAACTACAAAAACAAAAACATAACAACAACGGATCATAACATATAAAAAAAGGCGAAAAAGGGGAAAGAAACAGGACCACTAAGGAGATGGGCGAAAGAGGAGTTTTTTAAGGGATGGATAACTCAGGTGAAGGTCAAATGACAGACATTCTTTAACCTTACGTATTCATAACAGACCAGTTGCGAACTTGCTCCAAATCACAGTTCAGCCTGTCGGCACAATCCTCGAACAGTCCTATAGGGCGACTGAGATAAATTTGCACATCGTCAGCATACAAATGAAATTTTGCACTTTCGATTGCATCAGGAAGGTCATTAATATAAATGCTGAATAGTAACGGCCCTAATATGGACCCCTGAGGGACGCCACAATCGAGGTGTTAAATCGCATAATATACTCTTGTATTTGTAGATTGAGCAACCTTTCGAGCGCTTTCGACAGGAAGCATAATAAGCTGATCGGCCTATAATCACCTAATGAAGATGGTTTGGATTTTTTAGGAAGTGGAAGGACGTTGGCTGATTTCCATGCAACTGGAAAAACTGACTGAGTAATGCGGGTATTGAACAAATGAACCAGAGGAGAAATTATGTACGGAGCAATGAGCTTGACAAATTTAGGTGAAATACCATTTGGACCAACAGCGTCAGATTTAATCGACAGAATAGCGCTAAGAGCTTCGGAACAAACAACTCCCCGAAAGCTAAACCCTGTTGTAATATCTGGAGCAGGGAGGATGAAGTCTGACGACTGTGCGTTCCCAGGAGAGCGTGAACTCCTTACAAGAAATTCATTGAACTCGTTTAGGTTGATGTCAAGAATCGGTGACTCCATGTCACTGGGGACATTAGCGCTGCGCAGATTACGCCATAATGCCTTAGAAGGTAAGTTAAGGTGAATTTCCTTTTGTAATACATACGCTTCGCAAGGCGCACCTTATGCGTCACAAGATTCCGCAGCAGTACTAAGTCTCTGCGACTCTCAACCGTCCCAAGCCTGCGATGTCTGAAGTTCAAGAACTCCCTCTCAGCAATCAACGCTTCAATTTCACGGGAAAACCAGGGGCAAAGAATATCTACTCAATAAGAACCGAAACTCTTTTTTGAGTGTATAGGAAAAAAAGATTAAAAAGAAAAATGTGAGAGAGAGGTCACTAAAATAATGTAAATAACGTACAAGAGGAAAAGAGTGCCAAGAAGTTCGTCGGCTCTGACGTAGTAATTCTCTGCCTCTGACGTCGATATTCTTGCCTCTGACAATCAGCTGGCGGTTTTTTCATGCCGCACTTCTAAATGGGCAACCATGAGCTTTAAGTGCTTCTAAACCAGTGATGGGCAGGCCTATGCCCGCGGGCACTCCAGCTTTTAGAGCTTTGAATATGTACACGAGCAGCTCGCAAGTCGAGAGCGCATCATTCGGCCGCCGGCCGTCATGCGAGCAGGACTATGCTTCTTTTCGCTTTGCTTTCGGTACACTGTAAATTTGAAGTCATTTTGCCATGTGGCTTCACTTTTACATGACAGGTGACGTCACCAAAATTAACAGTGTAAAAAAGGCCGGAGAGAGCTTTGAAGAGCTTTTACACAATCACATTTTGAGACTGTGGTTGCATGCCCATCCCTGGTTTAGTCTCAAAATGTGATTGTGTAAAAGCTCTTCAAAGCTCTCTCCGGCCTTTTTTACACTGTTAATTTTGGTGACGTCACCTGTCATGTAAAAGTGAAGCCACATGGCAAAATGACTTCAAATTTACAGTGTACCGAAAGCAAAGCGAAAAGAAGCATAGTCCTGCTCGCATGACGACCGGCGGCCGAATGATGCGCTCTCGACTTGCGAGCTGCTCGTGTACATATTCAAAGCTCTAAAAGCTGGAGTGCCCGCGGGCATAGGCCTGCCCATCACTGTTCTAAACTCAAAATGAAAGCTTGTAACAAGTCAAAAGCTCTGTTTAAACTGCGTTGACAAGTGCTTTCACTGCAGGGCGACTTGGAAGTTCGCACGATCGCAAATCAGATTGCTTGCGGCTTTTGATGTGCTGCGGCAAATATGAACCACGCTGTGCGACACACCCCCATTTGTTATTCCACTTTAACAAATGTTACTCTGCTGCTATCTAATTTTCCACAGCACCGATGCACACATCAGCAATCCAGCCGTGTACAGATAGTAGTGTCGGTTCTTATTGAGTAGATATTCTTTGCCAGGGGCAAGATTGACGATTTAAAGCTTTCCTGCGGAGGGGAACGTGAGTATTAAGGACGAAACACATTGAGAATGCCGATGCCAGCATTCTGCTGGCAGTGGCATCGGCAGTGGCATCGTGAACACATTAAAGCATCTGGCAGCTGGCAGCGGCTTCGTGAGCTGCAAATCAGTAATTGTGTTAAAATGGACATGGATGTGACTGAGAGTTAAGTAGAAAATGCTGCAACTGCATTTAGTTTGCTGTTGCAGTTAATAAATTTTAGTTTAGCGACGCGAAAAAGATTGTGGGTACGTGAGCTATGGACTACCCGTGACATTCATGTATTTTCAGTTCAAGAATTCAGAATAATGAAGGAGAGGGATCATGAAGAATTTGTTGCTGCAATGAGAATATATCCATGTTTTCCTTAAAGAGAGATGTTGTGAACAGAAATAACTGAATATAATCACTTTTCTTACCTGAGAAGTGATATGATGCAAGTACAAAACCAAACGGTACAAAAAAAACCGATTCAAAATGTAAACAAAAAATGACAGGAGGCCGCCTCGATGCCTGGAGAAATCCAGCACGTCGGAATTTTCCGACAATGCCGACAGAATGCCGCCTCGGCGAAGCTTGAATGTGTACTACTTCATAATATAGTGTGTGTTGGAAGCGCGATGCCGCAGAATGCCGGCATCGGCATTTTCAATGTGTTTCGGCCTTTATACAGCCTGGTAATGGAGTCACCTATGAAAGTAACCTGTTCATCAACGGAGAGCATAGAGTAAACACGGTGCCAGGGAATGGTATCAAGGTCAGCCAAAAGGGCTTCGGGTTGAATGTGAGTATAATCTGAGTATAATAGAAACGCAGTGATGGGCGATTCTCAAAAGTGAATCGGCTCTTTTTAATATGGTTATTTATTAAGCCTACACAGAATCATAACAACATTAACTTCCATTGGAATTTGGAACGCATAGGTACTATATCCAAAATTCTCAACTATTCACAAGATGTTTATACGATAGCCGGGATTTGATACCCATAATATAATGCAATCGCAAACACATGTTTCATTAGATTTTGTGTATCTACACATGATTCAAGCTTCATAGGGGAAACTGAAGGAACAAGGGATCAAGATTACGTGCGCACCGGGCATATCCAAATATTTATATTCCATTAAATGGAAAATTTTTATATTTTAAATCAAGTTATTTTTTAATTTAATCGGACTGCTTATTATAGTTACTTATTATTAAAGATTTGTGCATTGAAGTTCTTCTTTCTGTTTAATTTCCAAATTAAACATTATAATTTTGTTAACACAGAGGCCTAGCCAACAGGCCATATATTGAAGTATTCGTAGCTAACAGTAAAACCCAGTTAAAATTTGTAATTTATTGAATTCTTGCATTTTGAATAACCAATGCGCCAGTCGATCGTTGCAATTGTTCCGGGCCGCACGGCTTTGATTTCTAGTCTCTAAATTGTTAAGGCTTTGTAGTTAAAACCATTTTTTTGTTGTAAATTGAATAAAGCCCGGTGATCGACCATTTGTTTTCGAAGGGTGTTTATTTTATTTTCGCTACCCATCTCGCTTTTCGATTTCCATATTTTCGAGCGCAAAAAACCCTTTGCGCATTAACATTGGCGCCCGAGCAGGGACATGATATACGCTGATCGCGCGTGTATTAATGTCAATTAGTCATATTATATTGAAGTGCAACAAATTGTAGTGGATAAAACGAATTTCCGTCGTTGAAATAATTCGTTTTAACTTCGAACAAAATTGTAACATTTCTCGGAACATATTGAGTGCACGCAGTTGCAGTTATTCGATAACGGCATTACATTTCGGTTCGGACAGCAGTATATTGGGCCATCAACTTGTGTCGTGTTTTCGTGAGTGATTCGCAAAAAGGAAAAAAATCATGGTAGATGACAAGAACTCTTCGAGTGAGGAAGATGATAGTGCGCAACTAATTAGTGATTTACGCATCAAGAGAGGCGTGGTTCAGATGCAATTAACGAAAATGAGGAAATTCATAGAAACTCCCGGTCGCGCGGTATCATTGTCAGAACTTCAAACGCGTTTAGGCCTAGTTGAAAACTTTTGGAAAAAGTTTGAAATGTTGCAGACAAGACTAGATTGCCTTGACAGTGAAGAGAACAATAGTGATAAACGGGAATCATTTCAGGATTCTTTCATCGCAGTGAAAAGTAAAATTCTCGAGTTAATGGAACCAAAACAAGTTGCCCCTCGCTCGCCTGGTCCATCGACTGACACTTCCACTATTGCAAGTAACAAACGGAATGTTCGGTTGCCCAAACTATCGATTAAAAAGTTTTCTGGGAATTATGTTGATTGGCCGGATTTCTATGCGAAATTCAAACATTAATCGAAAAGGACGAAGAATTATCAGACGTCGAAAAACTGGCGTACTTGCAAGAGTCCTTGGAAGAAGGCCCGCTTAAATTGATTTCGAATTTAAATCTTGATAGTGATTTTTCAAATGCACTCGCGACTTTAAAGGCAAGATATGAAAACAAGCGTTTGATATTTCACGGGCATATACGGGAAATTGTCGATGCAAAGGCAGTCCTCAGACAATCTGAGAGCGATCTTCGATGTCTCACGGATTCGGTGACGTCTTCCCTTCGTGCTTTAAATAACCTCGCGTCTACAAAGGACATTTTGGAAGGATTTCTGCTGCATATTGTGTGTGCGAAAGTGGACAGTGTAACGCGAGCAAAGTGGGAGGATGAAGCCATCGTAGGTGTTTACCCCACTTGGAGTGAATGGCTAAGTTTTATCGAGAGAAGATGCCGCGTACTAGAAAATGCCAATTCATCGAAGAATTCGTCATCAGGCTCTCTTGGCAAATCAAACAACCCCAGCCCGAGCAAAGGTCTCAAGACGCAGCATCGAAGGTCATTTATAGTGTCCAAGACGAATATTTGTTGTCACTTGTGCAAGCGTGCAGAGCACAATATTGAAAATTGTGATCAATTTCGAAAATTAGTTCCTACTGAAAGGTTTCGTGAAGTGAAGGCATTGAAACTTTGCATACAATGTCTGCAGCCAGGACATCTGGTCAAGTTGTGTCGTGCATCGCGTTGCAGGGAATGTAACAATAAGCATCACACGTTGCTGCACTGGGGTGATTCTCGTGGCTCTCCAGAATGTGTAAATCACGGTATCAATACCAGCTCACCTGCAGGCCCTAGTTCGGCACCTGCTTCCAGCGGAACTATGCTGACATCTCGTGCAGTGAACAACGACAAGGATACTATCGCGGAAGTATTTCTGGCAACTGCTGTTATTCTTATTAAAAGCGGTTCTGGTGAATATATAAGCTGCAGAGCTCTATTGGATTCAGGTTCGTCTCTTAACTTTATTGCAGAAAGAGTGGTGCAACACCTCCGACTAAAGGTAGTGAAGGCGGACGTGCTAATAGGTGGTATCGGCTCGACTAGTGTTCCAGTAAAACTGAAAACGGATATTGCAATCAAATCGCGTATAAATAACTACAGGGCTTGTTTCGAAGCCTATGTGCTGCCCAAGATATCAGGTCATCAACCGGGTCAATTTGTAGCAACTGCTGGCTGGGCGATACCTGGAAACATAGTGTTGGCCGACCCTAGTTACAACGTCCCGCAACCTATAGATCTCCTAATAGGAGCAAATTTGTTTTTCGAATTATTAGCAGTAGGCCAAATTAAATTGGGAAATGGTCTCCCAGTATTACAGAAGACGGTCTTCGGCTGGATCATATCGGGAGGAGGTGGAAGCCGTAATGGGACTGCGTACCATGCATCGCAAATTACATCGTCCGCGTCAATTGGCGACAATCTCGAAAATCTGGTGCGACAGTTTTGGACTATAGATAATCCGAAGCCAACTAACAAGCTATTGTCTCCAGAACACCGAGCCTGCGAGGAACATTTTGTGAAAACAACAATACGAGACGAAACAGGACGCTTCTATGTAAATCTACCATTTCGCAAAGCTCCGAAAGAACTAGGGACGTCCTTGGACATTGTCAAAAAGCGATTCTTCAAATTGGAGCAAAAATTATCGAAGTCTGCAGATTTGAGACAGCAATACTCCAATTTCATGACTGAATATTTATCACTTGGGCACATGGAGAAGGTTTCCTTTCATGATCTTCCTCAAAACCATTATTTCATTCCACATCACTGCGTCTTGAAGCCGGAGAGCAGCAGCACGAAATTGCGGGTAGTCTTCGACGCGTCGTGCAGAACGTCATCCGGAGTATCGTTAAACGAATTATTGATGGTTGGACCCGTAATTCAAGATGACCTTTATAGCTTGCTTATCCGTTTTCGATCGCATAAGTATGCATTGACTGCAGACATTTCGAAAATGTACAGACAAATACTTGTACGACCCCCTGACACAAACTTTCAATGCATTCTATGGAGGAATAACCCTCAAGAACCTGTCGAAGTGTTTCGTTTGCGTACCTTGACGTACGGTACATCGCCCGCCTCCTTCATCGCTACGCGATGCTTGAAGCAGCTCGCCTTAGAAGGAAGGGAGTCCTATCCGGTGGGATCATCAATCGTAGGGCGCGATTTTTACGTTGATGACATGATCAGCGGCGCCGAAACTTTACAAGAGGCCAGAATTATTCAGGACGAGGTGACCAAGTTATTGGCTTCCGGCGGTTTCCAGCTGTCCAAGTGGTGTGCAAATTCACAGGAACTTCTATGTAATATCGAGGAAAGCTGTCGGGAGAAGTATCTCTCTATAAATGGTGACAACGTCGTGAAAACTCTGGGTATGATATGGCATCCCGGCCAGGATGAATTTCGCTTCTCGTATCACGCAGAGAGGATGGTTGGTTCTCGAGTAACAAAAAGATCCGTATTAGCTGGAATTGCACGCCTCTTTGACCCGATTGGATTGCTGTGTCCGGTAATTACCAAGGCGAAGATTTTCTTGCAGGAGCTGTGGAAATTAAAACTCGATTGGGACGAAAGCTTGCCGCAGAATTTGCAACAGCAGTGGTGCACCTTTTTTAGACAACTGGAGGCAGTAAAGCAGATGAAGATAAGCAGACACATTTTTTATCGCTCGGCAGAGGTCGAGATTCATGGCTTCGCTGATGCTAGCATGGACGCGTATGGCTGCTGCATTTATATTCGCTGTAGTGAGGGTGACAACATTTGTTGCAACCTCTTGACCGCAAGATCGAAGGTGGCTCCTCTTCAAACACAATCGATCGCAAGATTGGAACTTTGTGCAGCCCTGTTATTATCGGAAACAATCAAGCGTGTTGTAGATATATTTGGCGGAACCATCAAGAAAATATATTGTTGGTCGGACTCGGCCAATGTCCTTGCCTGGCTAGGATCATCACCGTCTAGATGGAGCACATTCGTCGGCAACCGTGTGAGCAAAGTTCAAGAGCTGACAGAAGGCTTTTCTTGGAAATACATCACTTCTGAATGTAATCCAGCTGACATCGTTAGTCGTGGGGCTCTTCCACTGGGCTTAGTTGAATCGTCACTATGGCTTCATGGGCCGGATTTCTTACAACATCCAGAGGAATCGTGGCCAAGATACAAGGTCAGCAATCAACCCGAGCAGTTAGAAGAACGAAAGATGCGAGCGGTATTTAATGCATCGATGTCGGAAAACTTTATAGAGGCCCACAAATACGGTAATTCATTCTTAAAAATGGTAAACATGATCGCTTATATTTTGAGATTCGTAAACAACTCCCGAAAAAGGGACACCCATCAACGTATGATCGGGCCGTTATCATTGAAAGAGATCAACGAGGCTGAAGAAATTATTATTCGTGTACTACAGAAGCACTATTTAAAGGACGAATACCAAAAATTAAACCGCAAGGCAGCAATTGGTCCCAATAGTCCGCTCAAGAGATTGGCTCCTTTCATTGACAACAATGGCTTAATTCGAGTGGGTGGACGATTAGCAAACTCGGATCTCGAGCTAGATCAGAAGCACCAAATCGTCTTGCCTAGAAGCAAGTTTGCGAAGTCTCTAATATATTACCACCATAGCAGAAACTTGCATGCGGGCTGCCAAACTCTTCTCGCCATAGTAAGATCAAAATATTGGCCAATTGGTGGAAGAGTTGTCATAAAGAGTGCTATCCCAAACTGCATCAGATGCTTTCGTTGTCGTCCAAAAACTGCAGAACAGTTGATGGGTCAACTGCCCAGCGCGCGAGTTCAGCCTAGTCCCGTATTTTTCAATACAGGGGTTGACTATTGTGGACCGTTCTTCGTGAAAAGCCCGATTGGCAACCGCCCCCCAACTAAGGGTTATTTGTGTATATTTATCTGCATGACGGTTAAGGCAGTACATTTGGAAATCGTTGGCGATCTCACTACTGAGGGTTTCATGTCGGCACTCACAAAGTTCATCGCAAGGCGTCCTTTCGTCGCCAGAATAATGTCCGATAACGCTACTAACTTTATAGGCGCCAAACGGGAATTAATAGAATTGATGGAATTATTCAAATCAGAGCGGCACAATCAGCTCATCGAGGAAATGTGCAAGAGAGATGGCATAGAATGGATCACCATTCCGGTTCGTAGCCCGAATTTCGGCGGGCTGTGGGAGAGTGCGGTGAAGCAAGCGAAGTACTTCTTGAAACGAGCGTTGGGAAACGAATCCTTCACCTTGGATGAGGTTCAGCGGGTGGCCTGTCAAGTAGAAAGTATTATCAATTCCAGGCCCATCACTCCGCTGTCTAATGATCCTAACGATCTTGAATGTCTAACGCCGGGGCACTTCCTTACGGGCGGAATGATGCGAGGAATACCTTCACCCAACTTAGAGGAAATTCAAACAAGCCATTTGAATCGTTGGCAATTGCTACAAAGCAAAACACAATCCTTGTGGTCCAGATGGAGGAACGAATATCTACAGGGTCTTCAATCCAGGGTCAAGTGGAGTGAAAGGAAACCCAATCTGCAAATTGGAATGATGGTGCTCCTAAAGGATGACAACGTTCCCCCGTTAAAATGGCCTTTAGGACGTGTATCGCAGGTGCACAAGGGCAATGACGACCTTGTTCGCGTAGTCACTGTGCGAACTGCCGCTGGAGACACTACTCGAGCGATCTCAAAGGTTTGCCCTTTGCCCATCGATGAGAACTACACGCAGTTGGAAGTGGACACTTCCAAAGTGGGCGGCTATGTTAACACAGAGGCCTAGCCAACCGGCCATATATTGAAGTATTCGTAGCTAACAGTAAAACCCAGTTAAAATTTGTAATTTATTGAATTCTTGCATTTTGAATAACCAATGCGCCAGTCGATCGTTGCAATTGTTCCGGGCCGCACGGCTTTGATTTCTAGTCTCTAAATTGTTAAGGCTTTGTAGTTAAAACCATTTTTTTTTTGTAAATTGAATAAAGCCCGGTGATCGACCATTTGTTTTCGAAGGGTGTTTATTTTATTTTCGCTACCCATCTCGCTTTTCGATTTCCATATTTTCGAGCGCAAAAAACCCTTTGCGCATTAACAAATTTATTGCGGTAGTTGAGTTAAGTTAGTGAGAGGAATAAGTTTATCATTAAGAGGAGGATACACCTAAATCGCGAAATTGACCAAAGTTGATACCAGATAACTCCTTTATTTCTGAAGGGATTCCAATGAAATATACCTCATTTGATAGATTGAAGGTTAGCATCGGTTATGAATAGAGGGATTTTTAAACAAGGTCCTAGATTTTATTTTATAGCAGTTTAAAAAAAGTGGTTTTGCCAAATTTGGCAAATTTTGGTAAAAGTTGATACCAGATAACTGCTTTATTTCTGAAGGGATTCCAATGAAATATACCTCATTTGATAGATTGAAGGTTCGCATCAGTTGTGAATAGAGGGATCTTTAAACAAGGTCCTAAATTTTTCAGAAAGTACATTTTTCTAAGAGTACTTTTTTGAATTTTATTTTAGGACGGATTTTGTCAGATTTTCTTTCATTCATACATAAAGAAATGTCATTTCTTTTATTTTTTTAACATTTTTCATTAAAAGGGTGCATAATATTAGCAATATTTTGATGTAAAATTCAGACAATTTACCCTTAAACGCCTGAGAATAGGCAAAATTTCACACTTTTTGACTAACAATTTCTTGACAACATAAACACTCAAACACTTTGTGTATCATATAGCGTGCCGTTCATGTACACGATCCCTCTGAGAGAAATTTCAATTCAATTCAATTCATTTATTGCAGACAAACTTTGACATTTTTCTTAGCCTAGAGCTTAAAATTAACATTTTTGAGAATAACTGGACATACGACGTCTTGTAATACCTTGAAGATAAATTATTTAGTGCTATTTGCACAGGTCACTGAAGTAGTCTTATGGAGCTTTGACGTTTTCCAAATACAAGTACGATGCAACAACCTTCGATACTTTTTTACTTGAAGTGGTGATTGGTGATACCTTTTGAGTTGAGTATCTTGTTCAGCTGTAATTCATGTCTGGATGCTCCTGAGAGCTGAGAGTGAGTGGCATGACTGGTTTATGAGTTATCTTTTTTTGTATATTTATGATTATATTATTATTGCTTTTTTTTTTTTTTTTTTTTTTTTTTATTATTTTGTACTGTCTTAATTACTAGATTGTATTACTAGCGTAAGTTAGACCTTGGTAGTTATTGTAATTGTATATAAGGTACATCGATAAGGTACATTGATATTGTTAAGGCTATAGTAATTTTATAGAGAACTTATAAGTAAAGAATTAAGGCTAGATACTTTATGCTTTGTAAATTTTTGTTATATTATATTATTAAATAACTAATTAACTATATTAACTATATATTACAAGGTTAGGATTAGGTTACATCTTTGGGTAATGTACTTATTAAGTTATTATGCTGTTTACCTGATGAACAGGAGGCTAGTGAGAGACCCATCGGAGAGTGTTTTGTTAGATCAAAATTAGTCCTGATTGATTTATTATCCCCTGCCGTGATTGTTAGTGTCTTTGTGGTGATAGAATTTGATAATGTGTTTACTATTTGTAGATGGTTCACATAGTATGGGATTGTGAAGGAGGATGAAAGGAAGAATGTATTTTGAGGTTGGTATATTAGGGTTTTGATTGTTGCAGATGATATTGGATATGAGGTGATTAGGATGGTGTTCCCATTTGTTAAGTTTTTTGATAAGAAGCGTAGGTAGATATGTGAATAGAGGCTTAATGTTTGCTTTTTCATATAGTTCTTTATTGGAGTAATATTTTTGTCTTGTTTTGAACTTCATGGATAAGCAGTTCCTTAGAATACATCTTTCTAACGCCTCTAATTTGTTAGCGTAGGTGGTGGATATAGAAAACCAGCACCCAAATCCATATGATAATATCGGGCGGATGATCTGTTTGTAGAGCGTTAGTTTAGACTTAACGTTGAGTTTGCTGTTATAGGCCAGTAGCGAGTGGAATGAATTTTTAATTTTTTTAACTTTTTCCAGGCACAATTCTGCATGTGGGTTGAATTTCCACATATGATTGAAATTGATACCTAGGTATTTGAGATTAGGAGTTTGTAGTATGGGTGTGTTGTTAATGTGTAGTTTAGCTTCTCTACAAATCTTGACAGTACCACTTGGGTAGTGTTTCGAAGAATTTCTGAAACAAATGAACTTGCTTTTATTTTGGTTGATTTTGATTGCCCATTTAACGTAATAATTATTTATTATGGAGAGGTGTCTTTCTACCATTCCAGTCGCCTTTATAGGGTCTAGATGTCCCGCATATACTAGGGTATCATCAGCGTAGAGTAAAGCTTTTGAAACCACATTGTCATTCATTGATTGGCTCTGATGTAGGTGAGGAAAATCATGTAGATATAGACTGTATAATTTGGGGCCTAATACCGAACCCTGTGGAACCCCTGACTCGATTGGAAAAGAGTCCGAACAAGAGTTATTAATATTTATTTTACCTGATCTATCTTGAATGAAGCTAGCTATTATGTTTAGGGTGTTTCTGGGTAGTTGTAATGAAGCAAGTTTATGCAGGAGTCCCTCCATCCATACAGAATCAAAGGCCTTTTGTATATCTAACGCGCAAGTGCATGTAATGAGACCAATATTTAGATTATTAACTATGTCATGGTGAAATTTAAATAGAGCATGCTCTGTTCCATGTTCCTTTTGAAAACCAAATTGTTCGTGGGGTATAATGCTGTTTACCTCACAGTGATGCTCCACTTCTTGTAAAATCTTTCTTTCTAATAATTTGCTAACATTGGGCAGCATTGATATTGGTCTTAGATTGTCAAGTGTCCATTTGGTTTTGTTTTTAGGAATTGTGATAATAGAAGGTGACTTCCAGAAGCGTGGGAAATAAGATAGGTTTAGACAGTTATTTAATATAATTAGTAAATGTCTAAGTGCTTTCTCGCTAAGTCTTTTAATTATGAAGTTTGAGATTTTGTCAAATCCAGCAGACTTTTTGTTATTGAGCCTGTGTATAGATTCTTTTAATGCTTTTTTTGTGAAAAAATTGGGATTGTTTTGGCAACCAACAGAGGTTGTAGTACTGTTAAAGTTAGTTATAGCCTGAAAACTGCCATTTCGGTTTTGATTTCGGAAGATGTCATCGGTACTGGATTTGACAAGATCAACTGGATTTTCACTGTACGATGGGTTGACTTTCTCATAAGTTTTCTGAAAATATGTGTTTATTTCCTTAATCATACTGCTGGTTTCGTAAATAAGGGTGTTGTTGACTTCCAGTTTTTTTATTGTACGACTGGCATGTGAACCAGTTATTTTTTTAAGTTCTTTAAACATGTTAGGACCAGGTTTAATGTTTTTTATTTTGTTTTGAAAGTTAGAGTTAACAAATTCCTTAACTTTCTCGTCAATTATTCGAGAAAGTAATTGAATTTTATTGGCTAGGGCTTTGTAGTTACTGTTGATGATGAAGTTATTTCTCGAGAGTATGTTTTTGAGTCTATTTCTCCATCTCTTCCTAACATCGAATAAATTTTGGGTGTTTGGTGGAAGTTTTTTGTATAAGTTTGAGCGACCTTTAGTCAAGCAATTGTTGTCTAACACTGAGTTCACCTTAGAGTTGAATACCTCAATCTCCCTGTCAATTTCCTCTACCGACAAATTCCTATCGTCAGGTATTGCGTTGTTTGAGAACGAAGCATTCATTTCGTCTTGGATCTTTTGCCAATTCACTTTAGCGAACGCTCTGTAGTAAGATGGTTCACATAAGGTGACTTGAATATTATTTAAGTCAATTATTAATTCAACCGCGTAATGATCCGAGAACGAGGGCAGGGTAGAGCAGTAGTAGTTTCTCACCCTGGTGTTTAGTAGACAGTCACTTACTAGAAAGAAATCAATGCAGCTATTTCCAGCAGGGTACGTAGGCCCCTTCGGTGATATTACACTGAGAGAGTTCGAAAGGCAATCGCGAAGCCATGTATAGATGTTTTTGCCATTTGAATTAGACTGAGTATTACCCCAGGAAGTGTGTTTGGCGTTGAAGTCTCCGCCTACTAATATTCCATCACAGGAACCATTGCTTAAAAAATTATTTATTTTTGCCAAAAAATCAGCCGTATCCTGTCTACTGTTTTTACTACCGTGCAGGTAAGTGGACACCAATAATATTTTTTTTTGCTGTTCCGAGTTAGAACTACAGCTTAATATAGCTGTTGTATTAGCAACTGCCGACTGAATGATTGGGCCTTTGTACACTTTGAGGGAGTTTTTTGTAATTATAGCCGTGCCCGGATAGCTGTTGTTTCTGAAAACCTTGTGTCCGTCGATGAAGAGCGATCTTTCACCAAGGTGAGTTTCCGATATGAACAGGATGTCAGGATTATTGGACCTAATGAAGTTCATAAGCGAGTATTTTCTGCCTTGAGAAATAACTGAATTGACATTAAGAGCAAGTATACTGATATTACTATTATTTCTAAATTGCATCATTTGGCAACCAGTGACGTACCATTATTCATGATAGTTACAAAGAATTGGAGATACAGCGATTGTTTCTCAACCTTTGACGACAACTTATTAAAGTTGTCAAAGAATTCATTAATTTTCGTTAGGAGTACAGTAAAATCCATGTTGAAGAGATCCAGGGACAATCCGAGGAAATTATTGATACTGTTGTTAGATGCTTTGTGCTTAGTGACATTATTAGATTTCTTGTAGTAAGGGCATCCTCTATAATTAGCAGTATGCCCGTTAGTACCACAGTTCACACAATGAGGAGGAGACTTATTCAATACCGACATCACTCTATTACATTTGCCCGGTTCATGATTTTCCTCACATTTGACACATCTATACTCTCTTGCACAATTGGATGCCAAGTGACCAAATTTCTGGCAATTTTTGCATTGGACAATGCCTTTCCTGCGGTATGTTTCCCACTTAATTACTGTATTTAATAATAGTGATTGTGAGGTGAGCTCACTGACATTTTGGTCTCTTGGAATTTGAACAAGAAACATGTCAAGTACCTGATTTTTAGGCGTATAGAATTTTGTTACTTTGTCAATTTTGACAGATGGAACAAGAATATTTAGAGCGTTCTTAACCTCAATTGCATCATAATTATTATCCAGACCTTTAATCAAAAGTGAGACGTTCCTGAGTTCTTTGGGTGTGTATGTATAAGCCTCTATCTTATTTTGCTTCAATTTTTCAAATAATTCTTGGTGAACTGCTGCATTATCTACCAGTAATTTGCAATTGTCCCCCTTTAGTTTATAGAATTTAAAGGCCACCTGCGGCCAGTTACGAATGATAAGGTTTCTAAGAAGTACCGTATTAGTACTAGATAGCATAATAGGAGGACAGAACTTACTACCCCTCTCCGATGAGGCCCCCACACGCCTGTTTTCTATTGAGCTAACCTTAGCAGCCTTATTACTAATCAACCTATTTACATTTTCAGTTTTATCAACCTTCATATCCCCTGACGGGAGACTACTTAGCACCTCAAATCTATTACTCTCTACCTTATCACTACTGCTAGCTTTAAAGATGAAAGGAGTATTTTTACCAGTATTAATAGTATTATTGTTCTCAATTACTTTCGTTTTTTTTATTTTAATTACTTGCCACTCACCCTCCTCCACACGTGATAATTTTCTTACTTCCTTCGGGTTGTAGACCGCTGGAAGTTTCGTCGCTTTGTCATCTCTGCATTTCAGTGCGTTGTTGACGTCACTATTTCTCATGACGTCGTCTCCTACTTTGTTTTGCGCCTCCATGAGGTCCTCATTTAGGTTATGTGTTTCATCCCTCATATCAGTTTCCATTCGGTTGTCCACGGATGGTCCAATGATTTCCTGAGATGAGTTCATCTCATTTATCTTCGCCTCTATTTGTTGTTTGGACAACATTTGCGAGGGAAGGAAATTAAAAACACCTCCTCCACTACTCGCCGCCATGAGCACTTTTTCACAGCTCCGTTAAGTCTTTAATTATCTGACTTAACTTTCACACACTTTAAAGTTTAAACAAAATCAACAGCGCCTTGTGTACTGTTCAATAAAGTTCTAAATTGATTCAGTAGATTGTTAATCACGTTCTACGAACAATTCGATCCCCCCTGCTTACAACAATGGGCGTATCTTATTATCCTCGTAAAACACTCATCCTCGTCGAATTGATCAAAATTTCATAATACGACGATACATTGCGTTTTAATTAATCGATTTCTTTCTTATTTAATGATTTAACTATAACGATTACACTGAAAAAACAAGCTTTTTTTTTTTTTTTGTAAACAAATGTCACAATCATTTAACCTGAGAGAAATTGCAGCGACGTAGCGAGTGACGTATAGGTAGAGTTCTAAAGCTGGTTTACGCGATGCCAGTCGACGTCACAGCTGGCATGCCGGTCACATATAGATGGCATGTTGCTGTCTGCAAATAAAATCAAACATGTTTGAGTTTTCTTGCCGCCAGCAAAAGCTTACCGGTGGACGGGCAAGTATCCCCATACACAACGTAAGTATGCAGAAAGTACAACTAGCAGCCAGTTACTGTCGTATCTACTTGTCCCGTCTATAAGGTACTTAAGGCGCTGGTTTACACGGTGCGAATTCGAATGGACAGTGACTGCACTGCAGTACAGCTACTGTCATTGTGTGAACGCATCAGGCGAGTTACTGTCATATGCGATTTCGAAAACTACTGGCATGCGAGTTACTGGGCCAGGGGGCCTATTCTCGAAATCACTCGTAACTTTACGAATACGTAAACTCACCATTTACGAATGGTTTTGATGTATGGTGTATTCTCGAGATTCGTATACGTAAACATTCGAAAAGATACGAATGGGTATTTGCATTCGTAACTGTCATTTGACGTTAACAAAATTTTTCGCGGGGTAATTTTTGTGAGTGAATTTTGTGATTTTGTGAAGAATTTAAAAGAAATTTAATTAATTTGTCAAAAATGGTATTATAATTAAGAAAAAAAAAAAAGGTGCGAATATGTCGGCTGCGCAAAAGTTTTAATAAATTTTTTAGACGTGCATTCAAATTTAAAAATTGGCAAATTTGATGCGTCCAAGAATTATCGGCGTAATACGCCAAGCTTCACTTGAGACGGCAAACAAAATTACTGAAGCATCAGAAACTAAATTAACTTTGAAAAAAAGTTATTGTGAAAAAATCTGAGCTCCTTGAAGAAAAATTAAAAGCGTTTCTGAGAATTGCAGCAACAGAGGAGAGAAAAGCCAGTGCACTTGAAACAGCCGCTACTGCTTTAACGAATTTGAGCACCAAATTCTGCGATTGAGATATTTACAGTGTAAATATATATATCTAACTCTAAGATTAGAAAAAACGATAGATTATAAGATTTTATATTTACTATAATAAAAATTATAAAAATATATACATTTGTCTTTAAAATTAAAAATCCATGCACACAAAAAACACAAGAATAAAATTCATTTTAATAGAAGTGGGGTTTCTTCACTATTGACGCACAAATTCTTCTTCCTTCAGCAAGCAAAGGGTTTAAGTTAGTAGAAGGTATACTTTCTTCAGTTCTATCAGCTTCAAAAAGGCCATGAAATTTCTCGCGTTCTTTTTTTATTATTTACAATTCACGATAAACAGCTCAAAGTATAAACGAAAAAATTTTTGAGATTTTATGAAAACCAGTTTTGACGTTTAACAATTTCACCACGCTCGCAATTCTATTCGAATGGTGAAAAAATATTCGAGTGATTTCGAGAATACGTCTGACATAAACCATTCGAAAGAAAGTACTCGAAAAGTTACGTATGCGTAAAGTTACGAGTGATTTCGAGAATAGGCCCCCAGTTTTTGTTTCCACTGCTCCACTTGCCAAATAATTTTAAAGGATGCGCCATACATAAACATTTCATATTGTGTTATACATTGCTCTTATAAATTTCTATAGATTAAATATAACCTGTTTTTCGCTTTTCAGTTGATACTTCGTAATGCAGTCGGGTTTTTGTTTTTTAAATAATTTATTTTTTATTTCATACTTTTTAGTTTTTATTAATAAAACAGTTGTTCAGTTAAATATTGCTAAGTAAGTAAATAAGCCGTACGATAAAGTTAGATCAACAAGATAGAGGTCGAATAAAAGAAGAAATGGATGTTCTAGCTACATAGATTAAACTTTCGGCAAGTTTTAGCCGTCCAGTTAATTGTACGAGTACTTCAATATATTAGTTTGTAGTGTTCAAATCTCGTAGACGTTGAAGCTCTTTTAAAGAATTCTCATCGTATGGCCGATTTAACAGCTTTTTGGGATCAAGGGTACTGATAGCCAACCCAGCTAATGTTTTTACTAGGCTAAGAGCTACGTAGGTTTGACCCTTAGCAAAGACATGTGAGCTAAGGTCTACAACAGCCCTATCGAGAGTGGTGCCTTGTAGTTTGTGGACAGTTACAGCCCAGCAAAGTATTAAAGGCAACATCTTTCGTTAAATTTTTCCTTGCACCCGAAGCGTATCAAGTCGACAGTGCAAGGCTCGATCCGTACATCTATACTCCTGGTTAATTACCTGTGATTGTAGGATCATCAAATTTAATAAATACTGGCATACTGCTTGCGGTAGCTCTCCTCTTTCTAATTGTTCTCTCCTGAGAGCAGGCCATTCAATCCGTCGGATATCACCCATAAGATTTTAATTGCAACGATCATCTATTTAACAGCGGATATGTATGAAATTGTGAAATTGAAAACAATCGTATAAATAAAGGATTTCTCGTTTATTATAGTGCTGTGAAGTGTAAAAAAGTGATAAATGTGTTCAAATGAACTTGTGGCGAGATTTTTCCTTTTTCGCAAATAAATTTTGTGGATATAAATACTGCAAAATTCCGAAAAATGGCATGGAATTTTTTCATCGTAAAACGTATTTTTTTTCAAAAACTATATGGATCTGCAAAATTTTTTTGCACATTCTTGCGTTTTTAACTAAAATACATGTCTCCACAAAATTTCATTGAAATCCGCCACAACTCAACTTTAGCCAAAAATTCAAATAAATTCAATAGTTTTTTTTTCGCAGATGCCATTTTGAAATAATATATCATATGTCACTCCTACAATGTAGACGAATATAATGACACATCATTTGTTAAAATCCGTCAAGCCGTATAAGCTGCAGAGCGTCTGGTAGAAATAACATACATACATACACTCGAAAAGCATAACCCTTCCTCGGCAGTCGGGTAAAAATACCGTAGTCACACGTTTTATCTTAATGCAGATAATTATTAATGTAGATTGTAGTGTGACTACGGCGTTTTTACTAATAGAGGTCTAATTAGCAGTTACTAAGTCTTGTTTATATCTTTTGAATGGGCAGTTAAAGCCGTAGTGGGGTTTTAGTTTTTCTTACTTTATTTTTCGTACTTATGATTGGGGTGTTTCGTTCTAAAGACGCATTTCGTGTTGATGATGGTCCAGTGTGCCAATGCTATTACTAGATATACGTATGTAAACAAACTATCGAAAATAATAATTTTATTCTATTTTTATTTCTTATTTGCCGTAAAGTAGCTGGCAATATGCAAACACCATAGCGTTAGTGAGCTGGAATGCCAATATCATGTTTCAAAAAAATAAGGTACGTATACGGTATAGTACTTCTGGCTAATGACAAATGTAATGTCAAAAAGTTTGAAAATTCAAGACAGTAACGTTACAGTCGGCAGTTGTAAAATTTGTCCTATGCCTTACGTTCTTGTATCTTGATGCCAGTCGACCTGTGAGGCCACTGGTAACGTGTCAATCAGCCTTAAATGAATATCATTTTCAAACAGTGCTGCTGCTGGTACTCAAACTTCAACTACTTAAATGTCAATTCACTATTCAGTACTGTCAAACGTCCGAAAAATTGGTCAAAAACAGAAAGTAATCAGACGAGGTAAATCTAAACGCTTTAGGAGACTGAACAATTCTGTATTTGGAGTGAATTAATTTAATAGTTACTTGGTCGTCGATCAGCAGAGGTATTCCGGCTGACGTAAAAAACAAAATTTGATATCGAAAATAGTGGAAAGACACTAGTTGTATAACTGCGCAAAACGCCGGGCGTGCGCCTGCTCGATGGGCGAAAACAGTGGCGGAGGGGAGCATTTCATGCTCCCATCACAACTATTTCCTAAGGAGCTTTTAGACAAAATGAACAACGAATTCAGAAAAAGACGAACATGGACCACCAATATGCCAGCAGCATCAATGAGATAACGAAGGTATAAAATGAAGAGTTTGGAGTAAACTACTACGAAGTACTGGACAATGACGTAGAAGTGGAACCGGACATGGATGAACCAGGTATTCAAGCGGATATTCCGCAGGCAAACACAGGTAAAATTAGTAAAGATAGGAAAACTTTAGTAGAAATAAACAAAATATTGTCCCACAATAGTTTTAATAATACCGATATAAATGTAAAGGAGCTGAATTTTGGCATGAGGAGGGACTGGCCTGATATCACGTACAAAATTAAAAAAGTGAGCCCATATAGTTGTAGGTTATAATATGTCAAAGGCGCAAAAGAACACCAACAAATTTTTGAAAGTACAAAAAAAGCGGGTTTAGAAGTACACACGTACACAGCTAAAGAAAATAAAAGAACGACCCTACTACTTAAAGGTGTATAGACCACAACTACACAGATCAAGAAGTGAGTGACGCGCTTGCTGCCCTCCCGAAATTTCAATTTCAATTGGTTAAACATTTCAAAACTCCTCGAAATATAAATCTGGATATATTCCTAATTCAATTTCTATTAGATCAAAATGTAAAAGAGTTGACAGAAATTAAAAGTCTCCTTAACTCCATTGTGACCTGGGAAAAGTACAAAAGGATGGGTATAGTACAATGTAAAAACTGCCAGGCCTTTGAACACGTAGCGTCTAACTGCGGAAGGGAATACAAATGCGGCAATCATCAACACGGGCCGGGGGAATGCCAAAGATCCAAATCAATCTCAAATAAGTCCCCGCCGCCATATTGCGTAAATTGTAGAAAGGAAGGGTATACGGCGAATTATAGTAAGTGCCCACTGCCCATACTACCTCAGAATCCTAGAGATGCAAAAGAAACGAGCGTTGCATTTAAAAAACAAAAGAACTCAGACAAAATTTAGTAAATAATTACACAAATGAAAATGTGTCCTATGCGCCTTGCGTAAAAGCAACTCGACAAAGCACGTCCATGAATAAACAGTACGAGCCTTTTAACAATTTTCTTAACCTCACTGAAACACTTTTTGGAATGAATAGTACGGATTTCACTAGAGAAGATGGGGGCGTTCCTTCAAACGTTTAACGAAGCAACCTCGGAACAAAAAAAATTTCTTTACTTCAATTTTTTCCTAAGAATATGTAATAAAGAAGTTCCCCTCCTGATATGAATGTTAGAGAAATGACTAATACACAAAACATTATCAGAATATCAACGTTAAACGTAAACTCAATAGTATAAAAGGTACGAAAACACTCCCTAAGGGACCATATATTGAAAAACGACCCACATATTTTACTTCTCAATGAAACCCACCTTGAACCAAAAGACAACCTCAAAATTAACGGATACAGACAAACAAGAAATGATAACTATCCTGGCACGGCAATCCTGATAAAAAAAAACATACAATAGCAGGTATTTTCCACCACTGGTTAGCACCGTTCCCCATGCATTATCGACATTAAAAACCGTTTCACAAGCGGGAATCCAATCCAAACTCCTAATTTGTCCTATCTACCTACACCAAAATGCTCAACAGGCAGTAGTTGAACAATTTTTATCAGCACTTATCGAACAATACACTAGGAATAGCTTTGAGGGTATAAAACTCGGAGGGGACCTGAATGCAAAACACACTACGCTAGGAAGTAAGGAAGATAACAAAAATGGTAAAACTATCAATAGATGGCTAATGCAAAATTTGGGAGCGGACAGCTTCATTCCAATAATACCCCCGGGACCTACCTTCCCGATAAGTGGTAACTGCCTTGACTTCTTTTTAATCACAATTCACAAATAACCTGATTAATCTAACAAATCCAAATTTTAAATGCGTAACATATTAAATGCGTAAGCATATTAAGCCAACAAATCACGCTGTTCCTGAATAACTCCTTTCAGAATAAACTGAAATTGCTTAACCCCGGTCCGAAAATATTTAAAGAGTTCAATACGCTTATAGGAAAAAAGTCACAAATGCAAATTAAGCATATAGTATTTCCCTGAACGGTCACAAAATATACGACAAATCGGAGATTTCATCAGCATTTGCTATTATCTACGAGCATCTGTACGCGGAAATACATCCTTGCTCTAACATGGATAATGTGAGCCAAGTAAGAGAAACAGTCAATGAGTACACAGCAAATTTAGTATCGGAAGCATCTCCCATAATAAATTTCAACCCCCTTCAAAAATCCTCAAGTAACAGCTTACCCTTTCCATTCTTTCAACTAAAAACAATAAAAATTATTATCCAAACACTGAATTCAAAAAAATCCTCAGGACCGGATCGAGTCACAAATTTCATTATCAAAAAATTGAGCCGTAATGTACTGTCTAAAGTTCAAATCATCTTCAACAACTGTATCAACATATTATATTTCCCAGCAGACTGGAAAATATCTAACATAATTCCGATACAAAAATCCAGAGATAATGATAGCATTGCAAACTTCCAACCCATTTCTCTACTTTCCAGTATAGGAAAAATACTAGAGAAAAGAATGTTGCAGGAGTTAGAAGATTTTTGCAAGGTAAATAGTATAATTCCACTTGAATAATTCGGGTTCGAAAAACGGCTAAGTACGGAGCACGCTCTCCTAAAACTTCAGAACGAGGTAACCAATAATCTACAAAGAAAACAAACAACAATAGTATGCTCCTTAGATTTTAAGAAAGCCTTCGACTCCGTTTCGATAGAAGGGCTAATTTACAAAATGATAGAATTAAACATACCGAGACCCTTCCTAAGTCTAGTGATAAGCTATTTCAAAGAACCTCCGCAGTTAGAATTGACAACTCAACTTCCCATAATTTCACCATAAATTGTGTAGCCTCCAGGGCTCAATACTGGGGCCAAAGCTTTATAACATATATCTGCACGATTTCCCGATTGAATCGGGCAGAACTGATGAAAACACGCTCTCCAAAACAATTTTATACGCAGACGATACTTTAGTATACGCAAAAGATAGAAACCCCATATGGGCTGCTCATTTAGTAGAGAAACAATTAACAAATACTATCAGAAATGGGGCATAAAAACTAACACAGAAAAATCAAAAGTCATATGTTTTAGAAATTCATCGAAGAGAGGAATAAACGGTTGCGTAGGGATATGCAATAACATCTCGCTCAAACTAAACAACTCAGTCATACCACTCAAAAAAGAAATAAAGTACCTTAGCATGAATTTCAACTCTCTCTGTGATCAACCGATCATACGAGAAATATAAAGTAATTTCACACGAAAGGTGCAAGCTCGCGTTCGCACAGGTATCTTGATATCAGCGTTAAACGCAAGCTTGCACCTTTATCAAAAAGTTAACTTCCCACGGCAGCGGTCAACGTGATCCCTTACCTGGGAACTCTCATGTGACATTTTCACACAGGGCAGTTCCCAGCAAATTTAGAATAAGAAATTTTGTATAAATAAGTAATTTTGGTAGAAATAAAATTAGTTCAGGATAGCAAGTGTTTCAGACAACCAGAATTCCCCCCCACCAGGGGTAAGGGTTCTGAAACTACCGAACTATCGCAACAGAATTCCCCCCACCAGCGGTAAGGGTTCTGTTCGCATTAATCAAACAAGTAATTGATCGACCAAGTCCCTAGACAAGGACAAACTTGGATTCGACATTGGTCCTTCGAGCATTAAACCGGCCTAGGGTTTAATAGTACAACAGCACTACCAGAAGACGTAGAGGGAGGCAAGGAGACACCTGCTCAGGTCACCTGTTCCTTGTGGACGAAAGAGAGACGCTGTAAGCGGACAGCTAAGGCGAAGGATAGTTACACATCCAGCGAAGACACGTGGCATCCCGCAACAACGGTCAACATATCCTCCATACTCCTTGAGCCATTGTAGAGAATATGGAGGCAGCAGCTAAAAAGCAAGTTGAGTGTTACGATACTATAACATACCTGGAAAATAGGCTAATCAGACTAGAAAACATCTGGTCAACATTTCTACGAGGAGACACGGAGATTCAAAAATTCAAAGAGCAGAATGCAGGCCACACGTACTTTGTAACCAATTACTTCGAGCAAGTTGAGAACTACTACGAAGACTTCAAAGACATCTTGCAAAGCAAGCTAAACGAAGTGTCGGCCAAAGTAGACAATCCAGGCGCCCATTAGACGCTATAAGGCTCATTCGAATTCAAACAGAAACCATGAGACTTTTAGAAAGACTACTTCAATCAGTTACAACACGTACAGATGACGAAATCAAATTACCAAGGTTGGTGCTCCCAACGGTCGAGGGAGACTATCAGCAGTGGCCCACATTCCATGACATATTCCTACGCCTTATACATAATAACACGACGCTAGGAGAGGCAGAAAAAATGCAATATCTAAAAACACATGTCAGGAAAGAAGCGGGCGGATTGTTACAACACTTAGCTATATCCAATGCCAACTACAAAACAGCATGGTAGCTACTGAACGACAGGTACAACAACAAAAGGAAAATCTGCTCGACACATTTGCAGATTTTACTGTCTCAAGCAAAGTTGGAGAAAGAAAATGCAACAGCACTAAGAAAACTGCATGACACTACTGCATGCCTTGGGGAACTTGGGTGTAAACACGGAAACATGGGCACCGATAATAGGTCACATTGTGATACAGAAACTGGACCATGAGAGTCACAGACTTTATGAACAAAGTCTCGAAAAACCAAAAGAATTACCTACATACAGCAAATTGTTTCAATTCTTAGAAACCCGCTTTCAGTCATTGGAGGCGTTAAAAGTTTCCAAGAAAAAGGAATCTCATCAAAACAAGCAGAGTGATTACAGCAGGTACAAAACATACCACACAACTAGCACCAAATCTCACCGTGTCCGTGCTGCCCAGCTAACCATAGAGTATATAAATGCGAGAAGTTTATACAACTATCCCCACAGGAAAGGAAACAGGTCATCAATAGCAACAAACTGTGTCAGAACTGCTTGACGCATAAAAGCAACAAAAATGTTACAGTCACATAAAATGCAAAACCTGTAACCAGCAACATCATACATTGTTGCATCAGAACGCAGAGAAGACTAACCAACCGGGGATACAAACACGGACGCAAGCGACCTCATGCCACGCTGGAGAGGTAGGAAACAAAACAGTAAGGCAACGTAATGTCCAAGTATTGCTTGCAACAACACTCATAAAAGTTCGTGCTTACAACGGGAAACTAGAACTACTACGTGCATTGATAGATCCAGGATCCCAGGTATCATTTATAGCTGAAGGAGCGGCTCACCTGTTGTCATTGCCTAGACACAAAGCAAAAGCTGAAGTATCGGGGATAGGCCTCACTAGTGCCGGATCTGTACTCCATAAAATATCTATGGACGTCTATCCACGATTCCCATCGCAATTTTCAACAACGGTTGAAGTATTGGTTTTACCACACCTAACAAGGTTTCTCCCTAACCAAAAGGTAACTACGTATGTAGATAAAAACAGTTTGACAACAAACTGCTAGCTGATCCAACATTTGACACCCCAGGGCCAATTGATGTCATCATTGGAGCTGACGTGTTTAACAGCATCATCAAAGGGGTAATCAAATATAACAGCGGTTTGGCCAGTCAACAAACTGAATTCGGGTGGATATTATCGGGAACCATATATTGTGCCACAACGGACAATATAATTACATGCATGGTAACCCTTACGAATCTAGAGGAGGAGATAAAGAAGTTCTGGGAAGTCGAAGAAATCAACTCGTCAAACACTAACGAATTGGTGGACAACTGGTGTGAGCAACATTACAAACAGACACACAAACGGAACACTGACGGAACATACACTGTCCACTTACCGCTACTAAAGAATCGAGATCAGCTGGGGGACTCTAAGAAGATAGCACTGGCCAGATTCTTACAACTTGAAATGAAATTCGAAAAGAATAGAAAGATGGAAACAAGTTACAAGGAATTTATGAAGGACTACATTGCGTTAAAACATATGATTCCAGCAAAACCCGGCAATGCATTGGAATACTTCCTACCCCACCAAGCGGTAGTGAAGGAAGATAGCACCATCACAAAACTACGAGTGGTCTTTGATGCGTCAATAAAAACAACAAGCGGTCTTAGTCTAAACGACGTTATGAATGCAGGACCAAAACTACAAAATAATCTATCGGAGATTGTATTACGCTGGAGGAAGCATCGGTATGTTTTTACTGCCGATATAGAAAAAATGTACCGGCAGATAAAGATACACCAAGACGATCAAAAATACTTAAAAATACTATGGAGATCAACCAAACGAGAGCCAGTAAAGGAGTACCAACTCACTGCCGTAACTTATGGTACCTCCGCTGCCCCGTTCTTGGCACTCCGCACACTTCAACAACTGGCCGAAGATGAACAAAAAACTATCCGCGGGCCGCCAAAGTGCTCCGGGCAGACTTCTATGTTGACGACATGTTAACAGGAACAGAGACAATAAAAGAGGCAAAGGCCCTACGACAGGAGTTAATCCAATTATTGGCGGCTGGAGGGTTCAAACTGCGAAAATGGACGAGCAACCAACAGTCGCTACTGGAGAATATGGCTGAGGAATTAAAAGAAAACAGTGCAATAGAAATAAATCAAGAAGAAATCATAAAAACCCTCGGTTTGTACTGGTAGCCAACTAACGATACATTTCAATTTCGAGTGAGAATTTCAACTGAACAAAAACTAACATCAAAGCGATCAGTCCTATCAGAGATTGCAAAATTATACGACCCGGAAGGTTAGCTAGCACCAGTAATAATAAAGGCCAAACTATTTATGCAAGAGCTCTGGGTAGCAAATTTGAACTGGGACGAACAGCTACCAGACGAGTTACTACGATTATGGACGCAATTTAAACAAGAACTACCTTCTGTTCAAACAATCAAAATTCCTCGTTGGATAAACTACACCAGTGAGTGCAATAGTATCGAAATTCACGGGTTTACTCAAGAATACACACCATACATGGAGAGTACAAGACAACAATACTGACATCGAAAACTAAACTGGCACCAGTGAAAAAGCTTTGACCATTCCTCGGTTGGAGCTATGCGCAGCCGTCAGGTTAGCCAGACTGATAACACTTACGACATCAGCATTAGACATAAGCAACGTTAAAACACATGCATGGACGGACTCTCAAGTAGTTTTAGCATGGATTCAAGGAGACAGTCAGAAGAGAGATATATTTATTGCCAACCGCATCAGTGAAATTCGCTCTGTCACAAAAAAGCAGATATGGCATTATGTAACATCGCAGGACAACCCAGCCGATTGCGCCTCGCGGGGTCTTATGCCATAGCAATTGAAATCACATGCGTTATGGTGGTCAGGTCCTGGATGGCTAGGACAACCGGAGGAAAAATGGCCGACCATTAATGACAAAGAAACCACACAAAAAGAGCCTACCAGCATAATACAGTGTGCAACGACTACCAAGATGGAAAACAATATTAAACAAAGTGACATACTCACCAGATTTTCCAACCTCACCAGAATGCTTCGAGTTTTAAGCATTTGCCGAAGACTTAAGCAACCGACAAGACGCGCCATCGACAACCTTACCACACAGGAATTACATCAGACATTACTACAGTGTAAAAAGCTCACACAACATGATTCCTTTCCGGGGGAAATCAAGTTAGTAACCCAAGGAATGGAATTACCGAGAAACAACAAACTCCTATCGTTAAACCCGATGGTGGATAACGACAAGATTTTACGTGTAGGAGGAAGACTTGATAACGCAAGTCTACCATACAGTCAGAAACATCCAATAATCATACCACATTCTCATCATTTTACAACATTGTTGATTCGAGATGCACACCTGAACACACTCCATGGGGGAAATCAAGCGACACTAGCTTATCTACGGCGGAGATACCTACTGGATCATCAATGCAAAGGACGCAGTCAGAGCAATGATCCACCAGTGTACGACATGCTGGCGCCTGCGTGCTCAGACAGAAACACAATTGATGGGTAACCTTCCAACTGAACGGGTAACACCATCCAAGGCCTTCACAAATACAGGAATAGACTATGCCGGCCCATTTTATATCAGAATGTCAAAGGGAAGGGGCAATAAATCCTATAAAGGATCTCTCGCGATATTCGTTTGCTTCTCCACACGAGCAATACACTTAGAAGCAGTAAGCGATCTAACTGCGGACGCATTCCTAGCTGCGTTTAAACGGTTCACCGCCAGAAGAGGTAATTGTGCAAACATATATAGTGACTGCGGCACCACATTTCTAGGGGCGAATAATAAGATGGATAGACAGTTCTCCCAGGAGATAGAGAAAAGCCATAAAGAAGCGGCACCCATACTAGCAAACAAAGGTACCCAATGGCACTTCATACCACAAGCAGCTCCTCATTTCGGAGGAATGTGGGAAGCTGGGGTGAAGTCAGCCAAATATCACCTAACACGAATAGCCGGATAAGCCAAACTAACCTTTAGGAGTGCAGCACATTGTTAGCAGAGATAGAAGCATGCTTGAACTCACGACCGCTGTGCGCTATAAACAACAGACAACCTGGAAATTTTAACCCCAGGGCATTTTTTAATTGGTCGACCGCTACTGATGCCACCCGATGGTATGTATAACGAAAAACCGACATCATTAGCAAATCGGTGGAAATTGCTACAAAAAATGCAACATGATTTCTGGAGAGTCTGCAGCAAAGAACAAAATGGAAAACTACCGTTACCAATGTTAACCAGGGCGACATGGTGTTATTAAAAGAGCACAATCTACCTCCAACGCGGTGGACCCTCGATCGCGTGGTAGAAACGCATCCAGGGGCAGACGGATTAATACGGGTTGCTACAGTGAAAACGGCGAAAACTGTTTTGAAAGGTCCCATAACAAAACTGTGCAGAATGCCGTACAATCAAACCAGTATTCCACCGTTACCAGACACAGTAGGCTATGACGCACAACCTTCAGTAAAACCTATCAAACAAGCTAATAACAAAGGAAAACTTCTTCAACAACCATACATCAAAGCCCACACGAGGAAAAGAGGACCCATTCATGCCAAATTCCATCGAGAACAAACGACCTAGCAAACGGATAAAGACTGCCACAGCCGTGACCACAGCACTGCTACTAAACTGTGTCCTATCCTCAGTTGCTATGAGTCCTCCAGAGACAGAAAGCAAAATAATCATAACCCAATTCGACCACAATCCGGGTATGTACATGGAACCGAATCAAACATGCACGTCGTGAACACCGTGTGGAATACTGTTGTTTACTAAGATTTAAACACGTAGATACTATATGCAACTATAAAACATGTAGATGCATTATTAATAAAGGCAAACAAAATCAAAAATATATACAACTCACCTATCTGTTACATAAGTAAATTAAACATAAAGTCGAAACTTTTTATTTATAAACACTTTTTTTATAGTCTTTTAAATTGCATTACAGGTGATAAAATAATTTTTAATCCACACTGTTTATAAAATCATATTTGATTAATGTACAACTGAGTTATATTCCAGAAGTAGTAATTAATTCAATCAAATAATTGCGTAAACAAAAACAGTGACTGCAGCTAAAATGCAAAAGGAGAGACAACAGGGATTATCAATAATTTAATACTTCTATATATTACATTTTATTCCCAAATTGTAATAATTATTTTTTTCACCTATTGTGCGTGAGAAAAATTTTAAATGCAAATCCATCATAACAAAATTTTAGATCATCAGGCCGGTCCTCATGTATGGTTTCCCATGCTGGTTCTCAGCCTCAACTCAGTACGCAAACAATGTAGAATCCTTTAAAAGAAACATAATAAGAAATTACCTTTCTTTAAAATTCAAATCAAATCACGCAATAAATATTACTCAAACAAAGAGATATATGAAAAAGCGAACATGCATCCTTTCTTCACTTATGTCAGCGCTCTATGGAGCAATCGAATAAAAATCCTAGAAGAACACAGAAATCCATTAATTAGAAATATTGTAACAGAAAAAAAAAACAAAACCATCCTGGGCCTCGATTCTCGAATCATTCGAAATGAATTCCGCATACGGAAACTCACCATTTTCGAACGATCCTCAAAATTTGCGATTCTCGAATTCCGCATGCGACTGTTTCGAATGAAAATCGTTCGGATTCAAATCGACTGGTTATTTCCGTGCGGAATTGTAAATTTTCATGCGGTTTCGGGTCGAATTGATTTATTGTTGGCGGAAAAAAGAGAAATTTTTATGTTTCTTTTGGTTGTTGTTTTTTTTTTAAAGTAATAAATACAAAATTATAAGAAAAATATATTTTTTTGCAAATAAATCCAAAAAATTGTTTTTCGCATAAACATTCATTTTACCCTAGAACAGCTATTGCTCGTCATAAAATGGATAACAATTATTCAGGAAGCGTTTTACGATCTTGTTTACGCCTTCAACAAATTTAAACCAGATTTGAGCATCCTTTTCCTTGCTGAAACAGCCTCATGCTCATCGGCGGAACTAGCCCAGGCACATCGGCGAAACCTGCTCCACCAACATCAGCGGAGCAAGCTTCCCAAGCGGAGGCTATGCCAAAGCCGTCATTAAAGCGAAAAGCTTTAAATAAATCTAGTAGTATTGAAGAATCTTATTGTCATCTTATTGCGAATTTAATATTCTTTTAATATTTGTCTAGCACCGAATAAACCACGAGTGGCTGTAAGACGGTTAGAAGCAAATTTAGGAACAGTGCAAACTATAACCGAGTTTGCTCAACAAAAGTTCGAATTTAAAAAATATTATTAGATACCAAGAAAAATGAAAAATTTTGAACGATAAAAATGTAATTTTAGGCCACATAGGCAAAACTTTAGGTGAAATAAGCAAAAACTTAAAATAGTAGTAGAAAATATGTATATATTTCAATTTATTAATTTAAAATAAAAGTTAGATTATATGTGTAAAACTTGAGGTTCATTTATGTGAAGTAATTTCTTGAAATTTGTTGACGTATTTGTCGGCCTATTTCTAGTATCAAGGATAAATCTTCCAATCCCTCCATTAAAAAAAAAAAATAAATAAAACACTTTTAAAAACTTCTAAAATCTTCACAATATTTCATTACGCAAAGTAACAACAATTGCAATTACAAACTAACGTAAACAAACAATTTTTTGACAGCTTAAAAATCCACCACAATAAATCATTCGAATGTGGTGAAAAAGTTAACGAACGACAGCGTTCGGAATTCGAGAATCGCTGTTTTGCAGATCGTTCGTTAACAGTCATGCGGTTTCAATATCGTACGATTGAATTCGAACGAACTCGAGAATCGAGGCCCTGGACTCCTATTACCTTTCACCAATAATTCTTATAAACGAGAATCTTAGATGTCCAATAACTAATAGAAAAAAGATCATTAAATTTTATGAGAAAAGGGATGTAACTAACTATAGAGGGTAATACCGTAGACAGATCGCACCCCTAATTATTCATTAGCTAATTAATAATTAGCCCTAATGAACATTAGTGATGGTGCTTACGAACTGCCAGTTCTGCATTAGCAGAAAATCAGCTGACAGTTGTCAAACTTCTGTTAAAATGGATCAAAGAAAGGCAAATATTTTTGAAATGGCAAAATTGCTTTTTAAACGTAAGGTTATACAAAATAAAAAGTTGTATTTTATGCAAAAATATATTGAGGCTCAAACGCGTTGTGTGGACATTGCAAGCAATTGATTATTCTAATTATTTGAATAGTTTAAACGTAAAAAAAATGACAGGTGGTACTTGACAAGTGAATTTCAGTCGTGTACAGTCAGTTGTGCTGTCAAACAACCCCGATTCTAGTACTTTTTTCGTCATTACGGCTCTAATTATCAAGAAAAGTTGATCATTAGGGCAGTCCGTAATTAGCAATATTGAGATCATTAGGCGGCCGTAACTATCATTAGCCCATGACAGATCGCAGCGTAATTATTAATTAGCGCTAATGAATGATTACGGGGTGCGATCTGTCTACGGTATAATGTAATTTAGTAACTATTATCCTGATCAAGGAATTTTGCACGGAAAAACACTTTCCAAAGAAATCGCAAAGAAGGCGGCGCACTAGGGGCGCGGCGCTTACTTTCTTAACGAGGGGTTCCCGGAGTATGGGAAGAACAGCGGCGGCATTAAAGGGATGTTGATCCCATACGAAATGTTCAAAAAGGAACAAATTGCAACAATGAACTCAAAATACGCTGAAACTCGCACTCGAAACGTAAAGGAAGACCGCATGGAGACAGACGCGGGCCCATCATAACCTCAATAATGACAATTCTCAACCACAGGACATAACCAACAAAGCCAAGCCGTACAAAACTGCAAGGGTACCAAAAACTAAGGGGGATAAAAAGCCAAAACTGAAACCTAGTATCAAAGGAAAAAAACCTCACTCTGAAATCCCAGCAACATCTCAAGTTCAACCTACCGATGCAGGAGAAATGGAGCACGGCAGTAACCACGAGGAAAAGGCAGCGTTTAGACTCCGTGGACACCCGTAAATCGGACAAATTCCAAAAACTAGCAGCATATCGGGATTGCGGAAATTACTTCCAAGCACTGGATGAGGAATCTCTGGACGACAAGCTGTCATACATTTCAGGTACTCAATCTAGTACAAAAAATAATAACCCAGGTAGAATAGATTTAAACAATTTAAGGAAAAATAACCAAGTTAGTATCCCAATAAGTAAATTAGGACTGTTAAAATGAATTTAACAAAAGACAAAGAAACATTTATTTTAATTTACGAGTTTACTTAAACATTTTTTATAGCATGCACGCCATTGAACGCGCGCTTTAAAATTTAATGTTTTATCGTCGATTACTCTGTGATTTGTGATGTGTACTCGGTGACTTCTCTGTAAAGGCCCGTCTAGATAGTTCGTATCCTCTAAGCTGATCTGCTGGAATAACTCCACTCGCGCTGCCGGAATTTTCTTCTTTGTTTTGTCTTGTTTGCAAAGTAGGGATGGCGGTTGTTGCCAAAATAACCGGTTTTCGGTTATTTCGGTGTTTTTCACCTGCGGTTTAACCGGAAGGTTTAAACCGTTCTAAATCACCGGTGTTTCAAATAACCGGTCTTCGGTGTTTTTTAAAAACTTTTATTTGTTAAACACCAAAAGCTCGCTACTGCTGCATAGTGCATATAGCAAATATGGAGCTGGTACTGAGCAGCTGTAGCCTGAAGGTAAACTAAAAACTCAAATCAAACACAAACTGTAAAAAAATATCTATTTCCTTCAGATGCAAAAGCAACTATAAATGCAACTATCAAAATGTTCATTCAAAAGCGAAAACAGTTAAACATTTCCAGGGATTTCGCTAGTAAAATAATACAGCTCTTACAATAAAACCAGGGTTTTTTAATTATTGATAATTTAAAGCCAAGCGCGGAACGCCTAAGTTACAAAAAAATTATAAAAGTATGTATGTATATTCAATATTGATTATTGTTTATTTTTTTAATAACAAACTGGGGTTAAAGTTTTAAAGCTTAAAAGCTTTACTTTGATGAGTTTAAATTTACTGATTGGTTTCCTCGCGTGTAGGTCCGCAGGCCGTTGGCGCCAGCGTTTTCCAATTCAAATCCTTTTCAATCAATAACTCAATTACAATTTAGGTTTTTTTCTTTCTAAAAAGCAAAATGTCTCCGAAAGGTGTAAAAATTACCATGTTTTCTTTCTGTTTACAAAACTTATTTTGACGGTTTTTTTTATCCGGTTATTGCATTTAAAAAAAATCACCGGTGAAAACCGAACCAAAAACATCACCGAAAAAACACCGGTTGACCGAACCAAAACACCGGTGTTCGGTTTAAACCGGTAGGTTTTTCCCATCCTTAGCAAAGTGTCTCCACTACTGCGGTAAATTGTCCATGCTAAGAAAACGATTTCTGCTCTGGGTATATTTGCCTCTTAGACCAGGGATGGGCATGCAACCACAGTCTCAAAATGTGATTGTGTAAAAGCTCTTCAAAGCTCTCTCCGGCCTTTTTTACACTGTTAATTTTGGTGACGTCACCTGTCATGTAAAAGTGAAGCCACATGGCAAAATGACTTCAAATTTACAGTGTACCGAAAGCAAAGCGAAAAGAAGCATAGTCCTGCTCGCATGACGGCCGGCGGCCGAATGATGCGCTCTCGACTTGCGAGCTGCTCGTGTACATATTCAAAGCTCTAAAAGCTGGAGTGCCCGCGGGCATAGGCCTGCCCATCACTGTCTTAGACACTTTGCAAACAAGACAAAACAAAGAAGAAAATTCGGGCAGCGCGAGTGGAGTTATTCCAGCAGATCAGCTTAGAGCAGGGATGGGCATGCAACCACAGTCTCAAAATGTGATTGTGTAAAAGCTCTTCAAAGCTCTCTCCGGCCTTTTTTACACTGTTAATTTTGGTGACGTCACCTGTCATGTAAAAGTGAAGCCAGATGGAAAAATGACTTCAAATTTACAGTGTACCTGAAAGCAAAGCGAAAAGAAGCATAGTCCTGCTCGCATGACGGCCGGCGGCCGAATGATGCGCTCTCGCCTTAAAAGCTGCTCGTGTACATATTCAAAGCTCTAAAAGCTGGAGTGCCCGCGGGCATAGGCCTGCCCATCACTGGCTTAGAGGATACGTCACAGAGCTGCTTTCATTCAATGGCAGTGGATCGATATTCGGCTTACACTTTGCAAACACATATTTTGCTACGCCGAAATTTTGCTTGTTTTCTGGGGTATATTTTTTATTATTCTTTTGCCATCTCAGGCAGCGTCGATGGAAGGAACTTTTGCGGGGTGTGCACGGTGATGCAGATGCCGAATTGATGTTCTTTCTGATTATTTTGCCGCAAGAAATGAATTTCTTTTATGCAGCACATTTTTTTTTCATTTTGTATTCTGATTTGAGTTTTTGATCAGGCAGCCGTCGCTGGTTTATTTTCTCTTTTATGCTTTCTGGCCAAATTTTATTATGAAAAACCAAGTTGTGTTCGTTCTTCCGGCCTTGAAAATTTTTTTGGATTTGTTTTTCATTTCAGGGTGACGAATTATTGAGGAAGGAGCGGGTTTTTCATTTCTAAAAAAATAGTCAATTTTAACAGTATTGTTGGGAATTATTGTTATTAAACTTTTTTCTAAAATATAGTTACCTAATAATTGTAAAAATAATAGGGCTAAAGAGATAAAATTTGGTATTTTTTCATAACTATGAATAGATAAAAATTACAAAGTCTCATCAAAATCTGAGATGATGGTTGAGTGTGACAAATCATATTTTTATTTGATGCGCGCAATGACCCAACTATCATTCAAATCAATTATAACATTTGAACCGATTACTTCGAATTTTTGCGTCAACTCCCTGGCCTGCCCGACGATGAACTGATATTCGCTCGCTCGCTACTTACTACCGTTTTTTGGTTTTTCTTCCCTACCAAGATCTACCAAGGCTATTTGTCCGCGCGCATTTGCAATAACTACGCCGCATCCTATTGATGTTCGATCCCTCATAAATTTACGCTTCGGATATCTGGTAATAAACTTGAACCCTAATTACGGTGCGTGCCCTTTATGACTCATTTCTTTCGCGCCTAGTTGTGAATATTCCTTTCTGCGAGTTTTATGGTCACCCAGGGCAGGGAGAAAACCGTCGAAACAGATGTTTTATCGGTCTTGGAATTTTTGCAATTAGTTAAAGGAAGGAGTGAGCTGAGTCAGCGGGTTTTCCTGACTCATCATGTGCTACACAATAATACTGGAAATTGTTTGAAATTGCAATAAAATATTCATTACAAAATTTTTGTTGACATTGACTATTTATTTAGAACAGAAAAACTCACACCTTACTCAATAATATGTTTACCCTAAAAAACAAATCCAAAAAAATTTTAAGACCAGAAGAACACTTGCTTTTTCATAAGAAAATATTGGCCAGAAAATGAAAAAGGGAATAATCCAGGGACAGCTGCTCAGAAAATCAAATCTAAAAATAAAATGAAAAGAAATGTGCCGCAGCATAAAAGAAATTCCTATTCTTGCCGGCTCTGAAATAATCAGAAAGAACTACAATTCGGCATCCACATCACCGCGCACACCCGCAAAAGTTTCTTTACCTTATTACCTAAACTAGTTGTGGCGGCAAAAAAATAATAAATAACATCACCACAGAAAACAAGCACAAATTGCGCTTTCCTATTCAATAGCAAGTGTAGCAAGCTAGTAGTATGTGTGTGAAAAGAATTAACCACTTACCACTGTCAAAGACTTTATAATAATAAGATGTGCCAAGCAGCAAAATTTCAGCATCGGAGCTTTGAGATTGGGTGCACGAAATCGGCGCAAGCTTTCTTGGTCCCCATTCGCATTCTCATTTATCCAGCCACTGCCAAGCATGCCTTGGTTAGCAGTCGGGCACGAGAACAGAAGAATATGCGAAAGAAGAGAACGGAATGACTTTATTTCATGAGTTCAAAAGAAGGCAAGAATCGTGGATAGTTCTTTTACGGAGAATTTTCCCAGTCCATTCATGTATTTACGAGATATCATAGGAATATTTCTTTTTTACATTTTTACATGAGTGAAAGAAAAATTTGAAATACAAATTAGGAAATACTGATTCCTGTTAAAAAAAAAACAAATTATATTTTTTACAACCGGCATTTATTTTGCGCACAAAACCTGTAGCAAAACTGAAAACTTGAAAAAATAAGACAAAGTATTTCAATAGATTAAGTATTTTTCCTCATATGTATTTATTATTTTATTCGTTTATAATTTTTGTCTTTTTATTCGAAGCGGATTTATTAAGTTGTAATTTTATCTTCCACTTACAATTTTTTCGTAGTAAAACTAAAATCATATATTCCAAAACCGCTTTCCTATGTTCGAAACATGAGTTTTGTTTATCAAACCATTCGGGGTAAACGTCGTTTGTTTTAGAAATACAATGTTCTACAATCGTTTTTCTTAAATTGTTAATATGAAGCTTCGTTTTAAAAAATGTCTGGTATATTTCCATTTGCAGGACACAAATTTCAAAAAATCGATCTGTTGGTGATTGTAAATACACTCCTTCAACTGAAGTACAATTTGAGTAGTCCTTGTTTACAATAAAAGATTCAGAAGGCAGAGATAAGGATTTTTTCGTTTGATTTTCCTTTGCCATATGAAGTGAACAAGTTGAGCAGTTTATTTTATTCATTATTACTCTAAGTACCACATATCCAACAAAGTATCTCAGCGCTGCAGCTTCAATCAAAAAATCGTGTCTAGTAACATTTTCAAATATGTTACTTTCTTCTGGACTATCAAGCAATTCTACTTCGGACAAAATGTTTGTAATATTTTTTTGATTTTCAGACTCTGCCTCGTGCAATTCAAAAGCAGGTGTTTGTTGATTTTCTGCGTTCCAGTCAAAAACGTAGTCTTCATCGTTTTCACAATTTTTTATAGATGAAGATGTAGTTGTAATTTTCATAGACATTAACTGAGCAATTATGAAACTGAATTCAAACACTGATGGATTATTGCTATTACCACCTTTTGAATACAAAAATACAAATACTATGTGTAAGGGAAAATACAAGAATGTATTTTAATAAATTGATATAAATTTGAAAATATTCTTAAAATATTGAACAAATTTTGCGTCCTCTCACTTCTAAATCTCAATATACAATGCACACCGAGAAAATATGGACAACCGAACAAAAGAATCCAGTAGCAGCAAAGTACCTAAAATTCTAAGCCTCGCGCATCGCCATTCAGCGCCAGGCGATTCTTTTGAACTCATGAAATAAAGTCACTCCATTCTCTTCTTTCGCATATTCTTCTGTTCTCGTGCCCGACTGCTAACCAAGGCATGCTTGGCAGTGGCTGGATAAATGAGAATGCGAATGGGGACCAAGAAAGCTTGCGCCGATTTCGTGCACCCAATCTCAAAGCTCCGATGCTGAAATTTTGCTGCTTGGCACATCTTATTATTATAAAGTCTTTGCCACTGTGCATAGACAGCAGCTGACGTATTCTGTTGAAAAAAACTCAGGCGAAAAATCAATTCTGTCCAATGGCCATCTACATTCAACTCGTTGAACCAAATTTGCGAGAATTTGGTTGTGGTCCCCGTTTTGCATAGGATAAAGCCGAAGGTACACGATACGGTAAACGTCATATTTATAAGGAAATATTTTTGTGGATGTCACTTTTGACACATCGAGTCACACGATAAGCAAAAATGAGTTTGCAACCTGTATTTTGCAATTCACAGATTACCGCGACGCCGTGCCGCCCGTAAGAGCAGTAATCTCAAAACTGTGTTCATAAAGTTTTGCATGGTGTGACTCGGGAAATTTGTACCCCGCAAATTGCTTGGATGTGCCGAAAATATTCCGAAATTTTTGGGATATTTATAAGCGATACACCATATTGCTTATCGTCGAGTCACACGATATGAAATACGGCGTATTGCTTATAAATACGACGTTTTCCGTATCGTGTACCTCCGGGTTAACTCAAGAAAATTGGGCAAAAATAGGACTTTCAATTTGTTAAATTTTTCCAATATTTTCCATGAAACATAATCAGATTTTTTACGGAAATCGTTACCAATCCCTTAATCTCCATAACAGTATGAAAAACATTAGAAAATTTATCGCAAAATACGAAAAAGAGAATAAAACACTGAAAAATTTTTTTTGGAAAAACCGAACTCATTCGGAAAACTCTCGGGAAATTCCTGGGTCGAAAATTGGAAAAGTGCTCCACTTAGTCGACACAAAACCTTTTAACGTACCTCTGGAAATACAATTTACAAAATTTAGTCAAATAGTTTTCGAGAAAATTGGTCATTAAGTGGGTCAAAAGATGGAGTTAGACCTTTCTTTCAATGATCATAAAAAAAAAAAATAAAAACTTTTTCAAAAATGTGCTCCACTTAGTCGACACAAATCCCTTTGTCTTATCTTTTAAAAAAGTTTCATATAGATTCAACAAATAATAACGGAGAAAATAGGTCATTAAATGGACCTATTTTACACGTTTTGGTAAATTTGCCTCTTAACGTTGTCTCTTGAATGTTTTCATTTTTTTTTGAGCAGAATGCTTCCATATAAGCCATCATTTTGCAGTCTTCGCCCGTTTTCACTCCTTAAAAGTTGAATTTCTCTGATTCTCAACGATCACCTATTCTGAATTTTAATGTTCACCATACAAAATTACAAGTATAGAGCAATACTGAGAATGCATTCGTTTCCATACCACCATATTATAGAAAATAAGGCGCGTTTTTTTTCATGGTTTCCCCGGTAGGCCTAGTCCATGTAGTCGAAAATTTGTTATAATTCGCAGTAATTAAATATCATATTTTAATTATATTAAACAATAACTTCGCCCTCGTCGCCCTCGTCACTTTCATTATGTAATCGCAAGTATATTCTTAGTGAATGGAATATTTCCTATAGTTACCGTACTCTTTCACCTCTGCGAAATATATCAACATAATCGAAGGTTCCAATGAATTTAAGCTATTCTTCACGCTAAAAAAACTGGCCAAGTTAAAATTTGCTTATGAGATGAAGAACTTGGCCACTTTCATATCACTACTTTCATTGGCCAAAGAACTTGGCTCCTTTTATTTCAGTAATTTGTTTGGCTAAAGAACTTGGCTCTTTTTATCTCAATACAAAAGATGGCGAAACTTTTTGCAAGATCGATTGATTGAGGGGACTTGGCCACCTTTTTTACACGGAGTGTTTTTGTTGGGATTATTTATTTTTTAAATTTATTTTAATTTTTTAAATTTTTTACCTTTTTTCTTTAAATTTGTTTTCTCCATTTTTCACTCTTGGATCAAAATCGACTTCAAATTTGATCTCCTCACCCTAAAAAACATATATAGGAAGCCCCACTTCACAAAAACATCAAAAATGCCTAATTTAACACCCCTTTTTCACTACTGGGCAGAAAGCCCATGGGTGCATTCCGATTTAGCTGCTGAGCTTCGGGACTCAACTAGGGTTCAAATGTACCGCAGCTTATGTATATTGTATACGAACTACGAAAGAACAACTTTTTTCGATCGGAAATTAAGATATCGATGAGATATTGAGATATCTTATCTGCATTTTTAGACCCTACGCATCTTGAAACATAAAACAAAAATTGGAATTTGGAGGGGATGTTAAAAATTTTTATCCGAACCGTGTATTATTCAGAGAATCATAATCCACTCGCTGACTGATTAATGTTTTTCAAGATCTAAGAAGATTTCACATTTAGGAGCTCATACTTGGTCCAGAGGCCCCCTACACATATTAGTTGCGCACAGCAGGCGCACTTATGAATTTTGAAAATTCGCCTGCTGTGGCTGAAAACTGACAAAAGGACAAATCATTAAAAACCCATTACATTAAAAACATTACAGTACAGTAAACAGTTTAGTGAAGCAATGCCGGGCCTGCTAGTTTTTGTATAAAAATAATTCAGTCTCATATGCCTAACACTAAGAAGGAAGAACGAAGTATCATTGTTCAATCGCCTAGCTGCAAGCCTTCTCGAGTCATAGTCTGAACAGATAGACAGGCAACAGATAGACAGACGGACATCTATGAAACGTTTTCTTTTCACTTCCCAACCACTCGTAGTTCTGTTTTTCTGTCATCATTATTTCTTGGTGTTGCAAACGTTCGCTCAAAACTAATATTTACCCTACATCTTGTAATAAGTTGATAAGTTAATACTGTATGTTAAACATAGTAATCTAACGTTTATTTTTAAGCTAGTCGGCCAAGGGATAATATAAAAAAGTTAGTTATTAAGGAACTCAAGAGCTGTAAAGACACGTTAATAAAATTATTAGATTATAATAATATTTTTATTATTCATAATAAGCTCGGCTTATTACATGGTGTCAGAAGTTAAAAAAAGCAAAAACGAAAATCTTCGGTAAAAATAATAATTATAATTTTGCTCGAAATGGCTGATAATCATCGTGTACCCAAGGAGTTGGACTGTCTCAACTTAGCTACTGAATGGCCCACATGGAAACGCAATTTTATGGTATATATGATTGCAAATGGAAAAATCAAAGATGAAGAACCAACGAAAATTGCTACTTTCATTTGGTTAATTGGTACACAAGGTGCCAATATTTACAACACTTTATTTCCTAATGACGGCTCACATGATTCATTACTTGGTTGAACGGTCATTCAAGAGCAAATTCCAGCTACGGATAAGGAGCCAGCTCGTATTTCAGCGCATATTCTATAAAGAACACTGGAAGATGTATTGAAGAAATTTGATGACCACTGTTTACCCCAAAAAAATGTTGTAATGGAATCATATAAAATAATAAATTCAATATGATTTCACAAAAAGAAAAGCTGTCATTTTCTGAATTCGAAACAGAATTACGAACGCAACTAATTCCTTGTGAATTTAAATGCTCGTGTGGTGTGCCATATGAAGAAAGAATGCTCCGTGACCGTATTATAATTGGGGTACATGACAAAAAACTTCAGTTAAAGTTACTGGACGGTCGTGACGAGCCATTAACAAGAGTTATTGAAACTTGTAAAATCTATGAAGCGGCTAATAAAAACAAAATCATTTTGGATTCGCAAAAGCAAAGCGTGGCCAAGATTGTTGCAATGGAAAAAGAAAAGGAAGAGTCAGTAACAGTGACAGTGAATGCAATTAATCGTTATTGTTTCAATTGTGGTGCTCCATACAAGTTCGGGCATTTGAATGAATGCAAAGCGAAGGATGCCATATGCCGGTCTTGTAGGAAAAAGGGTCACTTCAGCAAAATGTGTAGGCAACGCAAAGGTTTGAATTATGCGGAAATTAAAAAGGATGATAAACAAAATAAACAAAAAAACATTGATGGAATTAACTGGAGTGACGTAAGTAACAACAATTTAATTTGTAGAATAAATTCATGGACATCTTTGAATGAAAGATGGATTAAGGCATACAGGATAGGAAGTGAACTAGTTAATTTCAAAATTGATACTGGAGCTGATGTTAATTGTGTACCAATAAAATTAATCAAAAAACTTAACGTTAATTTAGATAATAAAAAAAATGACTTCCCTGTATTTGATTATAGCAATAACAAAATTAAAGTTTTTGGAACAGTAGCATTATTGTTGTGAAATCAACCCGGATATAAAAAAAACGCGGAATTTCTTGTTGTGGATGATAAATTTGAACCAATACTCGGTCTTAAAAGTAGCATCACCTTCGAATTGATTAAACGTATGGATATTAATGCAGTCGCTATGTTGCCACCAACAGTTACCGAATTTTTAAACCAAAATAGGGATTTATTTGAAAAACTTGGTAAATTTCCCGGAAAATTTACAATTCATCTGAAAGAAAATGCGCATCTAGTTTTACATTACAAAAAGCGAATTCTGGATTCATTGGTTAATAAATTGAAAATTGAACTTAAAGAAATGGTGCGGGAGAGAATAATTTCACCTGTGGATTATCCTACTGATTGGGTTAACAATTTGCAGATAGTAGAGAAGCCTAATGGAAAACTTAGGATTTGCTTGGATCCAAATAAACGTATTTTTTCGGTCATGGATCTCAGCAGTGGATTTTGGCACATGGCATTGGATAAGGCAAGCTCAGATTTAACGACATTTATGACACCTTTTGGTCGATTTAAATTTAATCGAGTACTTTTTGGTCTCAATTGTGCACCGGAAATGTTCCAACGTAAAATGATACAAATCTTTGGAGACATACCTGCAGGAGTTATAATTTATTTTGATGATCTTGGGATAGTTGCATCGGATTATGAAGAGCATGATAAAATTCTATCGATAGTTATTGCTCGTGCACGAAAGAATAATATTCGATTTAACCCAGAGAAAATTCAATATCGTCAATCAAGTGTTAATTTTATTTGTCACATTTTATCGGATGGAAAAATTAAACCAGCGAATAAATATCACGAAGCAATTCTCAAAATGAAGAGACCGGAAAATAAAAGTGAAGTGTTACGCCTTTTGGGACTTTTCAAGTATTTGGCAAAGTTCATTCCAAATCTATCTCAGAATTTCAGAAATCAACTGAAATGCGTAATTTGACACGAAAAGATATCAATTTTCAATGGACAGAAAAACATGATTTGGAATTGGAAAAACTGTTGGCTATTATAACATCGGAGCCAGTGTTGTCTGTGTATGATCCCAAAAAGCCAGTAATAATACAAACGGACGCATGCAAGGAGGGTTTAGGATGCGTTTTGGTACAAGATGGACATCCAATTGCATTTGCATCACGAACATTAAGCAAAAGTGAGCAACGATATGCACAAATCGAGAAAGAACTATTAGCTGTCGTTTTTGCATGTAAACGCTTTCATTTCTTTGTATGGTCGAGAGTTTGTCGTTGAAAGTGATCATGAGCCATTGGAAAAGTTAGTTGAACGAGATATTGACGCCGTAACTGCTCGACTTCAATGTATGTTAATGTCTTTGTTGAAATATCCAAAAATGAAAATCGTATATAAATCAGGCGAAGATGTGTTAGTGGCTGATTGTTTATCAAGGGCCCAATTGCCAGAGGTTGAGGAGAACAAGGAACTTTCATATGTCATTCATTCTCTTGTAAAATCAGTTTGTTTGTCTAAAAATAATTACAAATTTTATCAAAAAACATTACAGTCTGATGAAAATTATAATCGCATTTGCAAATATATGGAAAACGGTTGGCCAAAATACCATCAGCTGGATCAACTCAGCCAGCATTTTCATAAGATGAAATCTGAATTGCATGTAGAGCATGGCTTATTATTCTGGGATCATAAATTGGTCATGCCAACAGAATTGCAACAGAAACTTGCTAGGTGGCTGCATGCCCCACATCTCGGAATCGAGAAAACACTTGCACGTGCAAGAATGTTATATTATTGGCCAGGAATGACAGTACAAATAAAAGTATTGATTTCAAATTGTGTCATTTGTGAAAAATTCAAACGAAATAACCAAAAAGAACCATTGATTCAAGAAGAAACCCCTAAGTATCCGTTTCATATTACAGCCATGGACATTTTTGAATATGCTGGACGGGATTATATTGCACTAATTGATTCTTACTCAAATTACGTGTATGCTTCCCAGTTGCGTAATAAGATATCTGGTCATATTATTAGTAATATTTGTGGTTTGTTTGATAAGGTCGGACAATCATTAAATGTGATAATGTACCATTTGGATCAACTGAATTTGATCAATTCGCAGTGGCCTGTAATATTATAATGAAGTTTTCAAGTCCCAGATATGCACAAAGCAATGGGCTAGCTGAAAAAGGTGTAGGAATTACGAAGAATCTTCTTAAACGTTGCTTTGAAGCGAACGAAGTTGAGCAGTTTCAATATAGAATTCTTGAATACAACACAACTCCTGTGGCAGGTATGCGATTGACTCAATCAGAACTATTTTTTGGAAGATTAATTAAAACAAAACTACCAGTATCAGATTCACTCTTAACAAGAAACAATTTAAGTGAATCAGATATCCAGGAAAAACTTGAAAATAAGAAAGAAAATCAAAAATATTATTATAATCGGAATGCTAAGTCATTACCGCTCTTAAACATAGATGATCTTGTAATATTTAAGAAAAATGGAAAAGAATGGAATTATCTAAAAATAGTTGGTAAAGTCAATAATAGGTCATATATTGTGTGCGATCAATACAAGAATTTCTTTAGATGAAACCGACGTTACATTGCAAAAACTCGAAATAGTGATTTTAATGCCAGTGATTTATTGTTTGAAGAAAACGTTCAGCTAAAATCACGCGAAGTTCCATCCCATGATAATTGCTTGCCAAATAATGATGATCATTGTGAGGTGGAGGAATTAGCAGTGCCAGTTGACGTTACAGTGTCATCTGATGTAAATGAAACTACTGACGGAGAAAGATTGGAAATAGAGTCGAATAGTGATAAAGAACCATCAATTCAAGATCTAAATGAGCCGGTTACATATCGCACACGTAAAGGACGAGCATGACTACCCAACCGATATGGTTGGTAAGCAATTAATGTTTAAATTTTTTTTAAAAGAAAAAAGCGTGTAATAAGTTGATAAGTTAATACTGTATGTTAAACATAGTAATCTAAGGTTTATTTTTAAGCTAGTCGGCCAAGGAAAAATATAAAAAAGTTAGTTATTAAGGAACTCAAGAGCTGTAAAGACAAGTTAATAAAATTATTAGATTATAATAATATTTTTATTATTCATAATATGCTCGGCTTATTACACATCTATTCCTTAGGGTAAAAAACGCTATCGCTACAGACTAAAATCATAAGCAAAAGGGACTTGCGATTGTGTCGGTGACCAGAATATTTTGACTTGTTTTTAGTAGTGTTCATTTTGCGAAAAATTTTAGGTGTAGCCTCCTCTTAAATGACAACTGACAATTTGAGTCATATGACCTGAGTGACCAATTTGCCTTTTTCACAGTAGACTGTGGTTGATAAGTGGATGGCATCGGGCGTTTGCAGTTCATACAACGCTTTTCGATGAACGCGGAGTCATACGACGATAATGTGGAGTGACTATTGAGAATGAACTTTGCTTATTGTATTTTCATATTTTCATCCACTTGGAAAAATAATCCTATTTTTATAGGAAATTTATAAACACTCCGTTTTGTAGAATTATTATAAAGGACCAAAATTTCACTAATAGACTTTATTTTCTTTCAGGTGTGTACAGCATAGTATGTAGATAGCAAGGAACTGATTGCTAGAGCAAATTGAACAGTAATTCCAACGAATGCTAGTGCCATTGTAAAAACAGTTGATTTACATGGGCGTAGACGCGTAGTTAAATACTGATGCACCCTTTGCACAAATTAAATTAAAGTTTGGGTATAGAAACTTTAAGAAAGTATTAATGCTAATCTTAACCTAATATAATCCCAAACAATCAATATTAGCAGCTTTAATTACATTGACTAATGACTACTCGTATTTAAATGTAAATGACTGGAATTCTGGAAATCCATACGTACTTTCATTTGGAACTGTATACGCGGAACGCGAGCACTGTGGGATAGAACTAGGGCGGAAGCTCAGGGGAGCCAGCAAATGGTTGGAAGCTCCAAACATTCAAGCTTTTCATAGACAAACATCTCGCGGAGCAGGTGCATACATTCACTCGACGTTGGGCTGACATAAGCTCCCTCACTGGTCTCCTAACTTACTCTAGGACGATGCAGTATTTTGTCCAGTTGCAGGCTTACCGTGGAAGTGTCGACTGACTTTGTTAAGTGATTTGCATTCCGTGCATTGCAAATATTTTTTTTGACATTCTGCTTTGGCAAACATGTGCTAAAAGGCTCTCAGTGATGTCCGAAGAAAAATAAGTGCTCAAAAGCGTGCTGGACTCGTCCTAACTGCGATGAGGATGTGATATTGTGAAATTTAGAGCGTTCCATAAATCGGAAGAGCATAATCTGTGAATGATCCAACTTTCCTGTGTGCCAGTATCAATTGCTGACTATTAAATAGTTAAAGCCTCTTAAACATATAAATTGTTTAATGATTTTATTGCCGTTCAACCAGCAAGCATGTCTCTCAACAAATTCATAATTTTGCTGTTCTCCTTATGTGTTGCTTGCATAGGTACGTTTAGGCTTTTATTTTATTTCTCGAATTCCATAATTTAATTTGCTTCCTTTCCTAATGAAGAGATTCGGCATCGGCAAGACAATGCTAAGACAGAAACGTCCACCATGGGCAACCAAAAATAAAATTATTCATAGTTCAATGCAGTTCCCCGTACTGATGTTTTCCGACTTCCCCGTCAGAGAATGCATTCAAAACTGTAAGAGCCGGTAACGTTTGTACACTGAACACAAACGTTGTCCCTCGCGAATTTCGAGCTAACAAGAGTTTATCATCTTTAACTCTTGCTGAGAATATTCCCGTCCGATAATCGATACCCGTAGAAGGTTTTTACTGTAAATTAATTTTTTATGTAGATGTTCAAATGCCTTGTGTTGTGGTCGATGTCCTCTAAAAAAGGTTTCTTGGTTTTAAATATCTTTAACCGGGCCGTAAACACTCAAACATAATTTGAGTAAGCTTGCTGCGACTAAAAATCAAATCCACTTTGATTTTAGTTCGACCATAGCATTGGTTTGGGTAAAAATCTGGAGCACGACTGCACGTACCGACGACGCTTGCGGCACGACGCACGCGGCGCGTATCCGGCCAACATCACCTCGAATTTGAGTTCTGAACTATGATTACTTGGACCATCTTCGATCGTTTAAAGCTCTCTTTAACGATTGTTTCAATGGCAAATGTGTCCTCCTTTGTCGCATATATCAGAAAGCGCACTTCCTTGTTCAATGGTTTAATGATATATTGTTTTCCGCGTTAAGGTGGCTTGGAAGAGGATTGCATTGATTTCCAAGGCAACTCCGTCAACCATGGGATGCTGTACGTACCAGGACCAGGTGTATGCAGTCTCTGTGTATGCTACCACTCGGAGCCGCTGTGGTGCAAAGCCATTTATTGTGATCCTCCATACGTAAGTAACTGACTCTAATCCTTTCTTTAGCATAAAGAAACTTGGCATTGTGAAAAATGCCGTGGTGATGATTGAGTAATGACAACATTTAAATACTGAACATTTTAACGCATGGTAAATGTTTAATGTTCGTCGATATCGAACCTTGATCTGGAGGGAAGAAATGAAAATATTTTTATTCCTTCTCTCTTGTTCGTTGTAAATAGGCCCGTAATTAAGTATTAAGTATACAAAGTAGAATATTATACGGTAAACAGTACGTAGTAAGGAACAAAATATATCAAAAAATTTTTTAATGTATAATTCTTCTAAAAATTATAAATATAGGTATGTAGTAGTAGAACTTTTTTATGTAGATATAAATTACATATATAGTATAAATATTACGCATTAGTTATATTGCAAGTATTTTTTACCAAGTTTAACTAACATTAGGAAAATTTGAACAAGATGTCTTAAAACTGAAATTTCTAACAACTTTGTATGAGTACGTAGTACGTACTCGTATGCCTATGTACCTACATTCTTGAAATCTACACTTTCGTATATGCAGCAAGGTCAACAGGAATTAAACACACTAAACGAAATTGCAAGCTGCGGACACATATAAAAAAGAAAATACTTTTTTGCGTTTTCCATATGAACGAGATCATTACTTGGATTTACTATTAGTTAGAATTCGAAGAAAAATCTACCTATTGAGATGTATACCATGTTACGACTTTTGAAAATTTCTTTAATAGTTTTTTGTTTAATGCCTCCCTGAGTACGAAACCACCCCCGTTCGAAAGTTTATATATGTATATATATATACAGTATACACGCTAGCGGCCGTATTTTTGAAGATTTTGGAACCAAAACTTTTATGTTATTGCTGGGGTTAATAGCTCGGTTAAGTTCGTTAATGAGCAATATCGACCCAAGGGGGTGGCCGGGGGAGTGGGTTGAAATTTTTTAAAAATTATACCTTGGCCCCTATGAAGTTTAGAGAGAAACTTTATTTACATAAGTTAGAGTACTTGCTATAGGTTAACGGTGACACCACCAAATTAGGGGTTGGTGGGGTTCGAGTGGGGGCAGGGGTGAAAATTCGAATTTTTCTAAACCAAGTCTTGTGGGGTATCGTTGAAAAGCTCTTGATGAGTAGTTTATAAATCCATAACTAAATAGTTTCCGGATTTTGAAATAAATTACGCCAATAAACGCAATCAAAACACATCGAAATCAACCCCAGCCTGTAGGCCTGCCGAAATTGATTTTATTTCTTCTAATTGGTTTATTTGTGCAAAATATTTTTCGAATTATATTTAAACATCGTTTGTTTTATTGACATTGCAATTCCGTTTATTGAATAATGACAACGTTGTAAGGAGAACATCATTACCACACTGTTTATTGTTTAATTATTGCTAATTTCGTATTTATGTAGCTACGAAACGAATATCATTTAATTACTTTTGAGCATGAAATTAGATTCGCAAGTAGGATTTTCCTGAAATCAAGGTCATACGAAGCAGTTGTGAATTCAAGACTACAGAATAAGTTCTTGTTGAATTACGTTGACTACGTAAGACATTCCATCATAACAATAAAAAGTTACAAAGTCTTGCCATATGAGTTTACTATTCCGGGTGGGTTTCAGAGAGTCAGTGAATAAATGGGACAGTTATTGACCTAACGATTAGTTTCTTTACAATTTTTTTCATTATTTTTTTGTTCTTTTTAGCGCATTTTTGGAAACTTGTTTTCAAAAAGGGAGCTTAATAATAAACTTTTGATCTAGACATCGTAGAGAGCTCTGGTTTGTTGCATTAGCTCGGTGTTATCGAGTTACTGCCGCCACGAATATTTTTGAAGCGAGCAGATATAGCTAAGCTCGAGAATTAATGATATAAATTTTTCTTCGCAACAAAATTTTGATTTCACCCCACGAATCGACTACGGCGTTTTCGGCAAATTTAAAAAATTAAAATTTTAAAAATTAAAGAACTTCGAAGTCGAATGCATTATTAACGAGTCGTATTGCTCATATCACAAGCCAATTATCATTAGAGTTAAGGAAAATGAATAAGGAAAAATACAAGGAATTTCAACTATGAAAATTTTTATAAATTAAGCAGTTTTTAATTTTGCAATTTTATGACTTTGCAGCTAATAAAATACTGAAGTGCATGATAAAAATGCGCTTAAGTCCCTCGATCAGTAGCCCGACGACTTTTTTAATTTTTTTCTTAAACTTTTATAAAAAAAATTTAATTTTTTTAAAACAAAATTTTTAATTTTTTTAAAACAAATTTTTTCTTTTTGTTAAAAAAATTTAATTATTTTGTTTTATTTTTTCTAATTCTTCGCTCTTTCGGCAAAATCGACTTCATATTTGATCTCCTCACTCTAAAAAACATTAAGAAAGATACCCCGCATGCTCAAGTTGACAAAAACTTTAATGCGTAGAGATGCTTATCTTATTGTAAGAGTCCAAAAATGCAATGTTCGTCCTCTATCTGTTCAAAATGTAAACATTCAGTAAACAAAATCAACATTTTTGTATAAAAAGTTTTTATTAAAAACGATTCAGGCTTATATGGCAACACTAAGAAGGAGTTGCCCGAGTTTGCTCATCTTCGAACTTGACCTAACTATTTCAACGAAGTATAATCGTACCAAATTTCAAGTCTTTAGCTACAGCCTTCTCGAGTTATCATCTGGCCAGACAGACACACAGACAGACAGTCAGACAGATAGACAGACGGACATTGCATAAAACTGTTTCTTTTCACTTCCCAATCATGAATATATAGTTCTTTCTTTTCTGTGACGATTATTTCTTGGCGTTGCAAACGTTCGCTCAAAACTAATATACCTATTACCTACCCTACATCTAGGGTATAAAACCCTCGAACTTTTTCGGTACTTTTTTCAGTTTTTTGCTTATAGCTCTTAAACGAAGCGGTTTTTGTGTACCATTTATATTAGAAAGTTGTAGAGCATTAAATTTGCTTTAAATTTCAACGGTCAAACGTATTTTTAATTCATCTATATTAACTTCGCGAAAACTTGCTTGTTTGTGGATTTGAGTATTTGTGCCGTTTTAAAATCTTAATAACTCTTGATATACTAAAGATATTGGTATGATTCGAATTGATTTTTATATATAGGGATTAAAACGTTGACTAACTAATTTTGAATATTGCTTTTTCACGGTCGGAAAATATGTAGGTATATTACTTCTTCGTCTTTATCTTTTTTGGATAAGAAATGTCGACTTTTGTGGAATCATTAACAGTGAACAGACCCACTTTCTGCAGAGAATATGAGAGAATTTGATTTTCTGGTCATCGTAGACCTCCAACTCCTGAGCTGCAGTTAGAAAAAAGATTCAATGCCAATAAACTTAGTCATTTTTCTATACTGCAGATACCTATAAAAACTTCTTGGCAAGCATTCATTGCGGACGACAGGTTTTGCTTGTCTCTATTCCGAAGTCCATATACAGACTGATTTCAGCTATGTTTTTAATGATTGTGCTTGTTTACCTGTTGCATTTTATTAAGAGGAGGTTCTACTCAAAGAATATCTATAACTAAGAATGTACACCTTCTTCTCTGTATGGGAACTTGTTTTGAGCAAAAAGTAAGAAACGAAAACAGCCCAACTGTACAAGAGTGCAATTTGCAAATAAGAGCGAAAGAGCTTGCACTATTTCTGCTCAACTGTGCATCATATGTTTTGCCCCGTTTTTTATAAATACGATTTTACATTGCGGTCTGCCGCGGTCCATTGATTTTTTTTCTTTTCTTTTTTGGTCACAGGCAAAATATGCGGCGACTGGCGAGCGTCTTTCATTTCTCCCTCGCTCAACAGCTACATTGTTGCCATCTATTTCTACGGACACTTATACCTTGGGCACACGAGAGCACTGAAGTGAGTTCGTGACGTCATAGTGATGTAGCTCATGTTTATTTCCCATAAGAACTCGAAATCGAAACCCACCCCCGGGAACTCACTTCAACTCGGCACACTACTACCAGCGCCGTAAGTTCCACATGGTAGAAAATCTTTGTACTAAAAAGTAATCAGCTGTGAAATGTTATTTTGTTGTTTTCCTAGAATTTTCGTGTTATCGTTACTTTACAGCAAATTTAATTTGAGAAAACACATCAACATTTCACCTTGTAATCTCAAGCTCGTTGCAAGAAACTCATTTGATCGCTATTGCGAATCCATTTTATGTTTACTTTTTGCCAAATGTAAACAGATTTTTAAACACCGATTTTAGTGGGGTCCGCACACGGCAGCGGAACTCCCTTCACGTGACGTCACGAACTCACTTCAAAGCTCTCGTGTGTCAGGGGTATTAGTGTCAAATCGAGTTCAAAAGCAAGCCATACACGAACACTTTTTTTCACGCGCCAATTGCCGCGTCACGCAAACTGTCGGTTTTTTGTCTTCGTGTGTGACCAAAACCAGACGCCAATCTTTTCTACATTCCATTTTGACACTACAACTCACATTTTTCCTTTTAGTCATCCACACACGTAAAAATGTGGCGTGTGACTTGCCCAGCAAAAATATGTATGGCGAAACGGCTTCGTTGGTGTGGCGTGGAACGTTGAAAAATCTCACACTCCAGCCGCGACGCCAAAATGTACAGATTTCATGGGTATTCTTCAAAAGCTGTTTAACTGCCATGCAATTCTACAGTTCAACCAAAGACTATATCAGTGATGGGCAGGCCTATGCCCGCGGGCACTCCAGCCAAAGAATATCTACTCAATAAGAACCGACACTACTATCTGTACACGGCTGGATTGCTGATGTGTGCATCGGTGCTGTGGAAAATTAGATAGCAACAGAGTAACATTTGTTAAAGTGGAATAACAAATGGGGGTGTGTCGCACAGCGTGGTTCATATTTGCCGCAGCATATCAAAAGCCGCAAGCAATCTGATTTGCGATCGTGCGAACTTCCAAGTCGCCCTGCAGTGAAAGCACTTTTCAACTCAGTTTACACAGAGCTTTTGACTTGTTACAAGCTTTCATTTCGAGTTTAGAAGCACTTAAAGCTCATGGTTGCCCATTTAGAAGTGCGGTATGAAAAAACCGTCAGCTGATTGTCAGAGGCAAAGAATATCGACGTCAGAGGCAGAGAATTACTACGTCAGAGCCGACGAACTTCTTGGCACTCTTTTCCTCTTGTACGTTATTTACATTATTTTAGTGACCTCTCTCTCACATTTTTCTTTTTAATCTTTTTATCCTATACACTCAAAAAAAAGTTTCGGTTCTTATTGAGTAGATATTCTTTGCTCCAGCTTTTAGAGCTTTGAATATGTACACCAGCAGCTCGCAAGTCGAGAGCGCATCATTCGGCCGCCGGCCGTCATGCGAGCAGGACTATGCTTCTTTTCGCTTTGCTTTCGGTACACTGTAAATTTGAAGTCATTTTGCCATGTGGCTTCACTTTTACATGACAGGTGACGTCACCAAAATTAACAGTGTAAAAAAGGCCGGAGAGAGCTTTGAAGAGCTTTTACACAATCACATTTTGAGACTGTGGTTGCATGCCCATCCCTGGACTATATAAACCACTGATGGGCAGGCCTATGCCCGCGGGCACTCCAGCTTTTAGAGCTTTGAATATGTACACCAGCAGCTCGCAAGTCGAGAGCGCATCATTCGGCCGCCGGCCGTCATGCGAGCAGGACTATGCTTCTTTTCGCTTTGCTTTCGGTACACTGTAAATTTGAAGTCATTTTGCCATGTGGCTTCACTTTTACATGACAGGTGACGTCACCAAAATTAACAGTGTAAAAAAGGCCGGAGAGAGCTTTGAAGAGCTTTTACACAATCACATTTTGAGACTGTGGTTGCATGCGCATCCCTGATATAAACATTAAGACGTCCCAAGCTGTGAGGTGCACACCAAAGAATATCTACAATAAGAAGGGTCACTCTACTGCATATTTGTGTGGGTACATTTTTGTCCAAAAAGAAAAAATAAAACGCGTCATAAGCGGAAGCAGGTATATTCTATCATGCTGTCAAATGTGATTTAGAGAGAAAGAGTTCGAACTATCTCTTACTTGTTAAAATGTGGGGTGCTGTCTTCGATAGCGCTTTATTATATACAACCACCGCCTTATCCTATGCAAACGCAGCTCATGAACTTTCATTTTGTTTTTGTAATGTATGTAATTTTAAAGGCGAGCGGAACTTTAATCTGCGCGGGCTGAACTTAAAGCATCGCGAGCGGAACTTAAAGCGTCGCGAGCGGAACTTTAAAGTTTCGCGCGCAGAACTTAAAGTTCTGTGTTGTTTACGAGCACTCATTGGTTGAAACGTGACGCCTACATTTCCTTTCCCGTTTCATAAAATGTAATTCACTTGCCATCTATTTCTATGACGCTTGCTGTACACAATCGCAACTCGAAACGTGTACAGACATTTGTGACCCTTCTTATTGTAGATATTCTTTGGTGCACACTTGACTCGACCGAGAATGCTGATCGCAACTTCAGAGAAAAGAGCTTTTTGCGGGCGTCAGTTTCAGCGCCCACTGTTCAAAGCACTAAGCGCACAAGGCAGTCGCAGCACAGTGGCGAACACAGCGAAACTTTCGATATGTACACGCAAGTGGATCTCAACTTGAGGCGTTTGTGTGCGAAATGAGAACCAAAAGATATATCCATGCATGCTGCTTGCTTTCAAAATTCAAATGCTGCCCAATATCTAATATCTATCACTATGTGTAATGTATATATGTACTGACATTCGGGGTTCATTTAGTAAGTTTTCCGACACAAATCCTTGCTTTGAGGATAGAAAAAAAGTTCTTGATTTCATGATACATGTCCTTTTAACAAAAAATTGTACGTGGAAAATAAAAATTAAACTAGCATTTCAGCTAATAAAAATAAATTAAATATTATGATGCAGTAAATTAAATTGATCAATTTTTTAGAAATGAAACAGCCACAGCTTTGCTAATATAATTCGTTTACCCTGAAACAACAATTCTTTTCAGCAGGCCTACACGCTGAGGTAGATTTCGAAGTGTTTTTAATTGCATTTTTTTGAGTAATTTTTTTCAAAATCGAGAAACTAGTTATTGTTTTAGAAACTACTCATCAACGATACCCCACAAGACGTGCTTCTAAAAATTTAGAATTTCCACCGTTTATTAACGAACTTAACTGACAATGAGCTATTAACCCTAAAAATAACATAATAAAATTTGGTTCAAATATCTTCAAAATTGCGGCAGCTATCGTGTCCTAAGAACAATGTAAAATGCGTTATATATATTTCGGGTCCAGGGATCATGATCGGAGAAACTATGTAAAAATGGTGACAAAATGTCCTTAAATTACAAAATTGAGCGAACGATTATAATTTTATAAAATACAATATCCTTGCCAGCATTTTTATCTCCTTCACAAATAATTTCACAGAACAAAAATAATCAACAAATTCAAAAGACAATTTTTTTCGGGCATTTACATTCGTAAAATTCATTCAAGAGGCAATCTTTTTTTCCACAGGTGCAAAGTGCTATTGAAATATTAGTCATCAAAATAATTCAAAGCAGCACCAGTACAATGCCATCAGAAAATCAATATTTTTTGTGGCACTCTGAAACCAGAAACCTAGCAGAAAAACGCTTTTTCAAACAACCCGCCTACCGCTGCGCACCCCGTGCGTTGATGTATTACACAGCCACTGCTCTCTGCCCTCTGGTGCTTTGAACAGTGGGCGCTGAAACTGTTGCGATCAGCATTCTCGGTCGAGTCAAATGTGCACTTCACAGCTTGGGACGTATTATACCCAGGGCACACGAGAGCACTTAAGCGGGTTAATGACGTCACATAAAGTGGATTAAGTGTCGTGTGCCACCGAACAGAGTTCGGGGTTAACGTATCTGATAACATTTGGCGAAAAGTAAACATAAAAATGGATTCGCAACAGCGATCAAGTGAGTTTCTTGCGATGAGCTTGAGATTAGTTGATGTGCTTACTCAATTTAAATTTGCTGTAAAGTAGGTAACGATAACACGAAAACATCTAGGAAAACAACAAAATAACATTTCACAGCTGATTACTTTTTAGTACAAAGATTTTCTACCATTTGGAACTTACGCCGCTGGTAGTAGTGTGCCGAGTTGAAGTGAGTTCCCGGGGGTGGGTTTCGATGTCGAGTTCTTATGGAAAATTTACATGGGCTACGTCATAATGACGTCATTAACCCACTTAAGTGTTCTCGTGCGCCCAGGGTATTAATGTTTATATAGTCTTTGGTTCAACCTTTACCGTGTGTGGACAAACAGCTTTTTTCAACACGCCACGCAAAATGCCAGTTTTTGAGACGCGCCAACTGACAGTTTTTTCGATCGGAAAAACTCTTGGTGTGTGGCTGGCTAAATTTGAAAAAAAAGCGGCTCGACTAGTTCAAATGATAGTCTTTAATCTTTACTCGCACTTTATGCAAAATTTGGTATAAATTGCTTGAAAAATACGTAAATAAAATGGTAGCAACTGTTGTCAAAATCACTGAAAAGTCAAACTTTCAATTGCAAAAAAGTATTGAAAAATTAATTTTTCAAAAATTAATACAAGGAGTTCAAATAACTTTTATCAATGCACTTCTATTCCAACTTTGGTTTAAACCGCTTGAAAAAAACGCGAATAAAACGGTAGCAACTTTACTAGGGCTGAGGTGAACCAAGTAAAACCTACTCTTAATAATCTAATTTTTTACACTGAGATTATACCATTCTGCCGTTTATTTTGCTGTAATGTCCTTACAACAAGGCGAAGTTTGCTGTTAGAGATAAGCAAACAGTACATTACAACTTACAAGATAAATCATAAATTATATTTTTATGGTTGTCACTTTCATTGTCAATGAGAATTAGGACAACGGCAAACTGAAATTTTGAATCATAGGAAAACGAAATATGTTGCTTTTAGAATATCGTCCATTACAAAACTCACTGCCAAGATGTTATCATTTTTATATTTCAACAATGCTATTTCACGATTTGGTTTTTTTTATAAAAAGGATAAGGGATATTTTTTTTAAAAGTACTATTGAACTGTCACCAAATACAAATAATTTGTTTGCTTATAAAAATACTGGAGTTACATGGCTTGATAAGCGAAGCCCGCTTGCAACGCCGTTCACAATGCACTGCACATGCTAAGCATGCGAACTTAGAAGATGTCCGGGAACTTAGCAGATCATTTCCCAGCAGATCAAAAATAAAAGTGAGTTCTCTTCGCATGCACATGAGTTCTATAGTTCCTGATACTTTTTAGCAATAGTTCTTATTATATACTGTTATATAAGCTAGCTGTTATACAAACACTATTGCTAAAAAGTATCAGGAACTATAGAACTCATGTGCATGCGAAGAGAACTCACTTTTATTTTTGATCTGCTGGGAAATGATCTGCTAAGTTCCCGGACATACTTAGAAGCGCATATCGCTCGATAGCATCACTAATGTTTGCCCACTGAAATCGGGAAAAGTATAAGTCAGTAAGTTATAAAACTGTTATGCTGGCATAGCATAAAAAAACAGCTACAATCATACACAATTCATCATAGAAATCGTGTAAAAGCCTTTCAAAAACAGTTTTCTTTTTGTAAAAAGTGAAGTTCTCAACAAATCCTGTAAAAAAGCAAAATATTCTGTATTTGTAAAATTTAAGGTCGTGTAATAAAAGTTCCGTGCAAATAATTAATTGTAATCCGTATTTGCATATAACAATATTTAACGAAAGAAAGTGAACTGTAAATATTCAGTAAGCAAAATCAATATTTGAAGGAAAATGAATCACGCTTATAAGGCAACAATAAGAAGGTGCTGCACGATTTCGATCATTTTCAAGATTGACCTTAAAAAATTGTTTGTTTCCTTTCTTATTCCCTTCGGGAGCATAGGGCTCGCACTATTCCCATAGTACCGTGCGTCGTCGTCGTCGTCGAATTTTCGTGCCATTTCGGATACTCTCCGGGCTGAAAATTAACTTGTTTTCTGTATGGGAAACAAAACCAGAAGACTCAAACTAATTTTGAGGTAGAGGGGAAAGCAAAAGAGTAGGCTGTCAAGCCACCGTCAAGATCGTCAAGAGAGCATTTTTACTTCGGTCCTGACGAATATTTTAGAAGGGAAACATTGTTTACGTTAAGTACTTCAGTAAAGTAATTCGAGTTTTGTTTTTAATGAAATATATTTAGTATAGTTTTTTTCTAATATATTGCTTACATTCCTAGACATAAATATAAAATACAAATAAATGCAATTACAATTAAAAAACAATAAATAAATTTTAAAATAACAATAACTTAAAGTATTAAGTAAGTACTTAACACTTAAATATTTAATTTTTACAAATGGAAAAATTATCATCTAATTATATTAAATTATTATTTTTAAAGAATTGTTTAATTTTTCATTAAATAAATTTAGTTTTTAAAGAGCTATTATAAGTATTAGAAGTTTATATTGTTGCTGCTCCTCAGATGGAATCATGTTTATGTATACCTATATTTTTTTTATGAAACCCTTATGGCTAGTGTTTTCGTCGTGTGTTTTTCGTCTTTTAATTATTTGTTCCACACTGTCCAATAGTTCCCCGATCTGCTTCTGAATTTGCGTATTCTTTTTTGTGGGTTGCCCTGGCCATGGTATTTGTGCGTGTGCCTCCAACGATGTACTCAGTTCACGGGTTTTTTTTTTTCTAAATTTGTTACTGCACCAGATGATGTATTGAGCCCACTGGGCGCCTCCATTGGGGACTCAAATTACCATTGGAAACAGTTGTTGGAAAGAAAATATTAATTTTTTGTAAGTTAAAAAAACCTTATTATACTTAATGTCTAGGATTAGTAAAATCATTTAAAAATTCAAGTGCTCCGTACTCTGCCACTCTTTTTTGCACTAGCTGCACTTCCGAAAGGCGTGCGAGTACGACTGTGAGTGTTCCTGTCGCGAACATAGCTGTCCTTTTAGGACACCACCACCTTATCTACCTGGCTTTCTTTTTCTAAAAAGGAAAGTTTGTTAATATATTTCAAATTAATATACCTATGTCATATTATATTTCAATCAATATTTACGCTCTCTACCGCAAATAAGTAGCAAACTTTCTTCTACACTTACAATTTTTTTTCCGTATTTTCTTAGTCTCTGTCTTGTTTATTACAAATACTTATAGTGCAATCATTTTAGTTCTGAGCCCCAAAAAAATTGCAACACGAGAGATTTTTTTTTTAAATGATAGCTAAGAGTGCCCTTAATCACCCCTCCAAAATCGCCATAAATCGCACCTTCGGAACATGGTCAAAATGGAAGATGCACATGAAGATTGCGGCCAAAATATTCAATTCAGCTAATATCTCGAGAACGGTTCGATGTATTGAAAAAGTTTCTTCAGATAAATTGTAGCTCTTTCAATGCTGATTAATTTTTATATCTACACTTTTTCTGTCGGACGTACGGTATGGCTGCAATCTGCTGCGGCATATTTGGTTGAAATCAGCATTGTTCAAAAAAACTCAAAATTTCTAATTTCGGATTGCTAAGCAGGATGTAATGGCGAAGATGGTCAACTCGAAACAGGGTGATAGGAGACCTCATGGTGAACAAAAAATTGTTGAACGAAAAAATTCTATCTCCATTCCCTTCCGATTTAGAGGGGATTTTTTAGTTCTTTGATCGTGGGCGAGGTTGTTGCACTAAAATGCCAATAACTCTGAAACTACTTGAGATAGCTTAATGTTGTATACCTTATTAGAAAGATAATAAATGTACCTTTCTAACAAGGATATACACTAGAATATCTAATGAGCCACTGAGTCAGTACAGTGGTTTTAACTTTGCAAAATTTCATTTCTCAAGAATGATCTCAGGCTTTGTAGGCTTTTTACGCTAACTTTCCATTATTATTCTGATTCAGTGGCTCATTAGATTTTTTGTGTAAGTTACAAAATAGGTAGGTACATATACTTACATTTGACATAAATATTAAAATATTAATAATTTTTTTAGTTTAGCTTTAAGAGGCAAAGGACAATGAGCAAAACGTCACCCCCCCCCCCCCCCCCCCCCCCCCCAACCAACAGATATGAAAAATGTCTCAATTGATAGATCTTTGCAACATGATGATTTTTTACTATGACGACAAATGCGCCATGATGGGGTTTTCTTGGAAAATGGGATTTTATTTTTTTTATTTCTTAAGCAAATTCAGAAATGGCACGATACTGATAATTGCGGCAATTCACTTTGGTGGTGATTTCCGAAGGATTTTGGGTCGCTGATCACGGGAAAAATAATGAAAAAATTCTAAACCATACCGTTTACGAGATATCCTGCGATTCACTCATTTCACGAAACCGATCTTTTTACGAAAGATAGTATAGTTCCCGTGTTGACAACTCCATGATCATTGACCAGTTGGGAGTGCCAATCGTGGATCGAGGTAATTTTTCACGGCGAATTTAACGCGATGAATGATTTTTATCAAAAAAACATACTTTTGTTAAAAATCACTGCCGTTATGCTCACAATATACTCCAACTAGAGGAAAAGAGACAAAAAATCGAGGGAAACTTTCCCCTACTTGTGGAACGAGAGTATGATCGAGGACAACAATTGGCAGCCTTGCATGATAAATCATAGCAAGAAATATTTTGCGCAGTAAACATCATAAAATAATTAATACAAGGAGCAGATAAAGGACATTAATGCAGGACATAAGTTCAAAGGAGGATCGCAATAGTAGAAAGTAAGATATATCAACATAAACGGACTTCAACGGGATCCACAACATCAGGACAGGCCACAGGCCTACAACTCCTGACCATGAGAGGGGAGGCAATTTTTCCATCCCAAAACCAAATAAAAGGCGGCACAGAACATGGAGCAACTACTACTCTTTTCGTTGGTTCACAAAAACAACGACGTGTACGCGTGGGTCCGATTTTGCGAAGCACCAAGTAGGAGGAATTTGCATAATTGTCCCTAGTAATCCATCGACATTTTTTTTTGTAGCATCGTATGAACCCATTCTCGACATATTAATACTTCTCCTTTTCGTTATTTAATACAACTTTTGTCAAGTTCAAATTTCAATTTCAATTTCCATTATATTTCTTATTGCTATGTTTTCTTGAATTGTGTATTAATTCTATTTGCCAGTGGTGAGCTTATATGTAAACTACTCGAATTTGAGAAAAATCCATAACGTTTATATATCTTTAATTATTAATTCAATGAATTTGTCTTTACACGATGAAATATTATTTTTTCGTTAGATGTTATTTGTAAATATTTTTAAATAAATCTAATGTTTTAATAATTTGAAATCAGCCCTCTTTTATTTGATATCCAATTTTATTCAGTTTCAGCGTTCTGCTAAACAGTTGTAATATAATTATATTTAAATACACATATATAGGGGAGCGGCGTACAATGTGCCTATAGTTTTGAGTTTAGAGGTCTTATGGATATTTAAAGGAGGTTTAGATCAGGAGTGAAGGCATGAGTTGAAAGGAAATTTACTAAGCTTTGTTATTACAGAAGCAATCATTATTCAATTGTAGATATTTTCGGAGATATAGCCCAAAAACTGCAGGGATCTCTTTGCGCCACATTGCACGCACATGCGTACAATGTGGCGCACTATTAAAAGTGTAACATCTGGAAAAAAAGTAAATACAATAGATTACGATACTTTTCAAAAATTAATTATAATAATAGGTTAAGTATGTGAACAAATTGCAAAATTCTTGATCGGCTTAATCATTATAGGATATATTAGCACATTCCAAGTGCTTTTTCAGGTTTTCCTCGGCACTAGAAAGAAGCTAAAGGGGCTATAAAACATTTAAAAATCATACCATTTTTGTCATTAAAGAAACCTAATTAATGCGCCACTTTGTACGAACCGCGTGCGCCACATTGGAATTTTTCTGTTATTTTTAAAAATGATCGAAGTTATAAGAAAAATTGAAGATAATCCAAAATCAATTATGATGCTTAAAAGAGGATATCACAGTGAGTCTTTGCATATAAAGTTTTCATAAATATCTTAAAAATTCTAGATGTTGTGAAGGAATGAAAAAAATTTAAAAAAACTTGCAAAATGGGGTTTTTTGATTTTTTTCACAACACCTATTAAATGCGCGCTTGATCGCACCTGTTACTTAGACAAAGTTGGGTTACTAACTAACACACTTATGACACCAGACAGATTTCATCTACCAATTGCTATAATACCCAAAAAGGCTCTGCGCCACATTGTACGCTGCGCCACTATGTACGCCGCTCCCCTATTAATTTAAAATTTCGTTCAGACCATTTCACATAAGAAGATGAAGATGGAATTGAGGATGGGAGTGCAACGGCTGCAGTATTTGCAATTAGAAATAATTTGAATAATTATGTGAATAATGTTAGGTTATAATTTTCGTCTTAGTTTAGTTTAGATTAGTTGATATAATACAGGTATTAAGAATTGTATGAAAATAATTTTTAGGGATTTATTTTGATTGTTTGAATAGTACGTTTTATGTGATTGTTAATTTATGTCTTAATTTTTAATTTAGTCATATAAATTAAATTATACATACATATTTTCAAAATCAATTATATCAAAAGACTTTCAACATTTCCGGAAAAAGTAAGTTAACGAAATAAAAATTAAATTTCTTCGATGAAATTGTTTCCCCTCATTCATAGCTGTCATACGTCTTCGTCCACTGTAACATGCAGAAGAGTAGCAAGCATCGAAAACAGGTTTAATATTAGACTCGTAGATAAAAGCAAAATAAAGGCCATCGTCGCCGTCGTCATTAATATTTTTTTTTAATCTTTTAAATCTATATACAGGGTGTTTAAAAACAACACGGCAATATTTAAGGGGGTGATTTCTGAGTTCATTTCATGAAAAAAAGTTCATATAAACATAGGTCCGGAAATGCATGGTTTCCAAGATACAGGGTGTTAAACTTTTTTTAAAATATCGGTTTTTTAACAATATTTGAAATATCTTTTGTCCGATTTTTGTGAAATTTTGCAGCATTGTGTGTAGTAATAAGGAGCTCATTTCACCTTAATTAGACTAAGGTTATTATGTCCAGTGGCGTGCGTGGGGGCACCTTAAGCAATATTATTGACAAAAAATGTGTACGCCACTGACTTTTTTTTAATTATGATATTTTTTTAGATAAAGGAAGCAAAAATACAACTTTTTGGTCTCCTGAGTTTTTTACGTATCTTTCTTCGTTTTCGAGATAAAACACAAAAACCATGTCCAAAAAGGACATGCAGTCCTTTTACCATACAAAAATAGTTATGAAAAATTTGAACTATTTTTTTTTTGTAAATTTTGGTAATATTATGTTGATACTTCTTGTCAAATAATTGTTTTCGCCCTGTAGTGCAAAAAAAAGCAAATTAGAATAGTTCAAAATTTTCTTAAATATTTTTGTATGGTAAATAGACATTCAATCAAATGGTTTTTGCTTTTTATCTCGAAAACGAAGAAAGATACGTCAAAAACTCAGGAGACCAAAAAGTTATATTTTTGCTTCCTTTATCTAAAAAAAATATCATAATTAGAAAAAAGTCAGTGGCGTACACATTTTTTGTCAATAATATTGCTTAAGGTGCCCCCACGCACGCCACTGGACATAATAACCTTAGTCTAATTAATGTGAAATGAGCTCCTTATTACTACACACAATGCTGCAAAATTTCAAAAAAATCGGACAAAAGATATTTCAGATATTGTTAAAAAACCGATATTTTAAAAAAAGTTTAACACCCTGTATCTTGGAAACCATGCATTTCCGGACCTATGTTTATATGAACTTTTTTTCATGAAATGAACTCAGAAATCACCCCCTTAAATATTGCCTTGTTGTTTTTAAACACCCTGTATATAAAAGCGAAATACCACGTACTCATATACTATCAGCGAATCTCCGGAACCACTGAACCGATTTCAATGAAATTCCGAATACTTATACAACTTACCTCATAGGTGCTCACTAAGAAACGGTTTTTTTGAAATTCAACCCCTAAGAGGGTGAAAAGGGGTGAAAACGGTTTCTCCGGAACCTTTGAACCGATTTCCACGAAATTTGAAATACTTCTTCAACTTGCCTCTTAAGTTATAGCTGAGAAGCGATTTTTCGAAATTCAACCCTTAAGGGGTGAAAAGGGGTGAAAACTGTTTCTCCTGAACCACTGATCCGATTTGAATGAAATTTGGAATACTTATACAACTTACCTCAAAGGTGCTCACTAAGAAACGATTTCTTGAAATTCAACCCTTAAGGGGATGAAAAGGGGTGAAAACGGTTTTTCTTGAACCGATTTCTACAAAAATTGAAATATCTCTTCAACTTTCCTCACAGGCTATCACCCTAAAGCGGTTTTTTAAAATTCAACTTTTAAGGGGATGAAGAGGGGCGTGAAAAATCGTGGATGCATAAAATAGTTAACACGTTTTAGTTATGTAACTTAGAAGAATTCACTGTCCTACTTATCTCCCAAGAAAAACAATTCCACGTTTTTAAAATCTTGAGTGGCATATCGCTTATAAAATGTGCCGAAAATTTCGGAAAATTTTCAGCAAATCAAAGGAATCGGGAGAGTTTCACATTGTCCGAGTCACACGACACATAACTTTGTGTACACATATATCATAGGTTGCTGCTCATGCTCAATGCTCATTCTCAGAGCTCAGTTACAACCTTAGATATTTTTAAAAACGAAGATCGTGTGACTCGTAGACACTAAACTTTATAATTTTCGCAGCCGCTATAGAAAAGTAGACATTTGCTTATCGTGAGACTTGATGTCACAAAAATATGCCACTAAAATATTTTCTTAAAAATTTGTGAATTTTGCTATCGTCTTTTGCTCCGGTTTTATCAAATTGGCAAAACAGCGAAGAGCGAAGTCACCGGAAGGCATTCTTTTGCATATATGCATAGGAATGATCGAGAAGCGCGTGCGTGTGTCGCAGAGCCGAACATCGCTAAAAGATCCTAGGTGACACAACCAAACTCACGAGAAGTGTTGGGCCGGAGACATTATTTATCGTTTGTTTTTTATTGAATGGGAATTAACTGGAAGAAGATAGTTAAAAAACAAAAATCGTGATCAATCGTGTTTTGAGTACTGACAAAGTTTACTTGCGATAGAAAAACAGAAATAAAAAAAAAGGCAAGAGCGAAATAAAAAAAGAAAATGGTTGTTGAAATATACCGCTGGTTTGCATTTAAGTTTTTTTAAATTTGGTACTTCATTTCAATTTTAGTGTTTTTTTCTTACTAAAATAAAAAATTTACTGTTGGGTTGCACCTGGAAGCTCAAATTTTCAATTTTTATTCACTCTGTTGTGTTGTAATATTTAAAAAAAAAAAAGAAGTCTGGATTGACTGACTGATTCATTAATACCCAGCCTAAGCCCTTGAACCTAGAAATCTAAAGTTTTGCGCAGAGGATGCTTTTGTGATGTAGACATGATGTAGTGCAGGATATTTTGAAATTTCACCTTTATCGAGGTAACGGACTTTGTATAAAAATCCACCATTTTTGAAGTAAAAACATTCATAAAAATTTGTATTTGGCCTTTTGGTTAAAAAAAAGCTCAATGAGAACTGCTAACCTCTATCCTAACTCAACGCCCCAAAACTACCCTTGACTGAAAAAACTAACTAACTCTTATTGCAGCCCGATCTACAGGAAACGGTTTTATGTATTATACGTCGCGTTTGGGAGTAGTTGTAAATTTTAATGTAATATGATTCATTGATGCACATTATAGATATTATAATTTTCATCGCCCGAGTGTAACCGGGTAGACCTGCTAGTATATAATATCAGAGTCTACTTCATTCATTAAAAATAGATTAGTTTAAAAAAGCATATTCCTTCGTGTCTCTATTATGGTCTGAAGTTAAGCTTTCCACTTTGCCCTCCCTTCCCCTATATGCTAACCTGGATATACGTCACATTATCTTATAGAGATTATTCTATTCTAATTTATATTCTACCTCGTCCTTAAGTACATTATCGTAATGAAAATTTCTTAACCTATTCTTATGTACTTTTTTTGTTTATTTTTATTAGTGTCTTCTATTATGCAATTAACTGCGTCAATAGATATTATTTTATAAGGACCGTTTTAAAACGGATCTAGCTTTTTCTCTTTTGTACCGCTAGTAGTACTTTGTCTCCTACTTTAAGGGATATCGACATATTGATATATTGATATATTGTACTTTAAGAATGACAAGTAATGCAAGAAGAAGTGGAATGAATTATTTATTTGAGTATATTTGAAAGCTATGCATCAAAATTCATATCATTTAATTATATTTTCTTTTGCAGTTCTGCAATAATTTTCGGGTGGGAGAACGGTGCTGTGAATTCGAGTGCTTGGATCCTCCCGGAGAGGACAATATGTATCAGGTTTGAAAAAATTTTATTGATAATTAATGAAGCCAATCACTCTATGGTGTATTCGACAGGCAAGGATGAAGAAGCGAGCAGAAATCCTGGCTGGTATAAGCGCAGCGCCGTCAGGAAGTTATTCGTTGACCTCGGCGATATCACTCACAACATTAATTCTTATCGGACGTGCAGTCCAACTCACATAGGTAATTACGAATCATCATCGCGGTTATGGTTTGAAAGAACTTATTTATAAATACATATTCTAAGTAATTTTTATTCTGAACCAACTTTTTATAACATTTCCTATGTAAATTTATTGTTAATACTAGAGTTAAGATCGCATTAAGATTTTTAAAGAGAGCTTTATTCCAATTTTTAATATTGTACATAGTCAAATTTGAAACTTATGCCATGAAGCTTTAATATAATCGGCAAAGTACATTTAGCAAAAAGTTTATAATAAATGATATTTGGTGCATCATTATCTAAAAAATGAACATATTAAGCTCATCCGTCCGGTGTTTTACAACTAACTAGTTCTTGGACGAAAATAAAAAATGTAGATAGTCTTATAATTTATTATTATCAGTGCAACGCGAGTTGATAAACTCATAAAGACTTTTTGACATTCATAATTAACTTGAAACTATTTTCGATTGCACTATGACCTTCGATTTCCGACGATTTTCAATTCAGTAAATTGAGAGGACTTGCTTGTTGTTTATTAGGCATAGGCAGTTAATGAATAAACTAGTTATTAATTTATAAACTACTCATCAAGAGCTTTTCAACGATGCCCCAAAATACGTAGTTTTAAAAATTTCGGATTTCCACCCCCACTGAACTGGTGGTGTCACCGTAAACATCATACAGAGTACTCTTTTTTATGGAGATGATGTTTCTCTCTAAACTCCATAGAGGCCGACATATAATTTTTTTAAAATTTCAACCCCCTCCCCCAGACACCTCTTCGCCTGATTTCCCTCATTAACGAACTTAACCGAATTTTACTTTTGTTGCTTTAATTGAGGGTTTATTGTAGGTATCGTCGATTTTTTCTAATTCTATTTTCCTAAATTAAGAATGGTTTTTCCCTCCGCTAATTTCTTTGATAAAATTTGGCACGGATTCTATTTCTACATCTTCTCTGTCGCGACGTGATTACGTTTATTAATTACCTTTGCCTTTATTATGAATTCTGTTTTGGATGTCGGCATATTCGCTATCTTTAATTTTTCCGTTATTGAAATCTATTGGTTTTTTATTTGTCGTACTGTGTATACTGTTGGTGTGGTATTACTTTTAATATTTTGTCTTTTACCGTGTCGATATCTATATTTTAGTCATGTTTTAATAGTCTTAGGTGTACGATCATTGTATTGTGTAGTCTTTCCACATCTGGATTAGAAGTGTGGTTGTTGTTGGATCATTGGATATGTAATGAATTTCTAAATGTTCTCTTTGTAGGAATTCCCTGAACGGAATCGCTTTGAACTCTAATTCATTGTCTACTATAACTTTTTCTATTTTACCCACGGTGGATATGTATACTGGAGGATAGTTCTGTTGAGTTCCATCCAAGATCTCGCTTGAAATTTAATAGCTTGTCCTTGTTCATCGTAGAATTGTTGTCAAACGTTGTTGTCAAGTAACGGGATCTTCAATGTAAACTGCCTTCAGATTTTTTTAGGGTTACAGTGGTTTTTGAGTAGGTATGGCAATAGAAGTTTCAGTGTCTGAAGATTTGTATAGAAGAGAGTATTTTTTCGAAATTTATTGAAGATTTTAATATTTTTCACTTTGAGCGTAATTCCCATTCTGGCTTCCCTTTTTATATGATACTTTATTTCGTACTCACATTCTGAGAGTTTGAGTCGCCAGCGAACTAATTTTGAATTTGGCTCCTTGATTGAAAACAGTCATTGTAACGGCTTATGATCGGTTTCGATTGTAAATTTGCTGTCGAATAGATATGGGCGAAAGTACTCCGTTGCCCAAACTACGGCAAGTAATTCGTTCTCTATCGTGCTGTAATGCTGTTCATGATCGTTTAAGGTCCAGCTTGCGTAGCATATCGGATGACCGTCTTGCGAAAGTACAGCACCTAGAGCGAATTGGCTCGCGTCTGTTGTTAGTGTAAAGGTTTTGTTGAAATCAGGATACTTCAAGATTGGTTCACTATAATTAGAAGTATCTTTAGTAATACGAAGCTGCGATTGTATTCTGGATCATGTATGTAAATGCTCTGATTTTTCTTTAGGGATTTGGTAATGGGTTTTGCTATTGCAGAATAATTTTTTATAAATTTTCGGGAGAAACCTGGCATGCCGAGGAATTGTTTTATTTTTTTGGGGGCTTAGGTATAGGAAAATTTTTAACACATTCAGCGAGGCAAGCCGAGGTCAAACGAATGCCGATGCGATCCCATGGGATGGCAGGCGAATTGTCGCGGTTTGAGGCGTCGCACAACAATAAATATACGTAAGCTCATTCGGCCTCGGCTTGGCTCGTTCGCGTTCGTGCTCAAGTGAATACGCACCTTTATAATATGCCCGAGGAACTCGGTTTTTTTTTTTAAAAAACTCTGAATTGTCTAACTGAATTGACAGGTTTACTTCCGCAAGTCTCCTAAAGATTTGTACGTCAGGGAATCGAGATGTTCCTGCAATAACGATGAATGGATTATTATATCGTCCAAATAGACGAGGCAGATCTTGTGAATATAGTCTATCAGGATGTCGTTCATAAAGCGCTGAAACGTATAGCTGGCACTGTCGTTAGGCCGAAGGGCATTCGAAGGTATTCATAGTAGTGCCCGTTTTCTACGCTGAATGACGTTTTATGAACGTCGCTTTCATCTAGAGTTGTAAAGTGTTGGCATGTGCCCAACTTTCCCAGTATCTCGTGGATATTGGGAATTAGGTTTTTGTCGTGTATCGCGACCTAACAATGCGCCATTTTATTTGGCTTTACCGCCGCTGGCGTCCGGCTTCTTTGGGAGGATCCAGACTGGCGCTGAATAAAGGGAGTTGCTTGGCCGAATAATGCCCTTCTCTAGCATTTCATCGATTTGCTCTTCGGCTTCCTGCTTGTGTATAAAAGGGTATTTGTAGGACTTAATATATTATAGAAAATCTTTTAATTACTTTGAAAATCGCCTGCTTTTCCTCACTAATATTACTCATATTACTTGAAATATTTTTCGTTCTGGGTGATTTCGGCGAAGTCTTCCTTCGATAGTTGTTGTTGATGTTGGTGAGTCCTTTTCCTGCTACGTGGTCCTTCTTTGATCCAATAGCACTAGCCGCTTGCCTTATGTAGAATTGGAAAATTACAGTTGATATAGTGGTAGTTTCTTCCTTCCTTGTCAGGTGTAGATTCTCTCGATTAGTATTTGTTAGTGGCTCCTTATTTGAAACACTGATCACGATAATACTTTGCTATTTCTTGCTTCGTTTAAGGAAATAGATCTTACTATTTCTTTTGGTAAAACATAAAGCAAAACAGCACACTTTCTGTCTATTCAAATGATGTGTCATAAAAATTTGTTTACGAGACATTAGTCTGCGTTCAAGTGTAAAAACACATACGAAATATTCACTCTATAGAATTTTCCGTAACGCAGATCCTACCGATTGTGCCAATTTTATTATCGAACTCGCGTTCAATGAAAAAAATATAAATAATTAAAAGAGTGCCTGTTTTTATCAAAATTATTTTTATTGATTCAAGCACACCGAACTAAAATTTTCTCCACTTACTAGAACTTCACAATTTCCGACTTCGACTTACTTTACGAACTTTACGTTCGACGACTGTTGACTTCAGACTGACTGCTGGGGTGATCTGAGAGCTTTCTGCTAACTTCCCAAGTCTTGCAAAACGCGTTGCTAGTGTAATTAAAATAAGGCAAGAATTCTCTAAAATTTATTATCCCATGTGTAATTAAAATGAAGCGAATAAATTCTTTAAAATGCATTTTCAGGCGTAATGAAAATTGATTGGGTTACAATTACTGCGGGTGCACTTGTGCAATGCAATATTGTTGGAAAGGTTAAATTTGGAATTTGGGAATTGAATGATACTTGCCTTTAAGAACTTTATTCGTAAGCAATTATGTTTATATAATGTTCTGAATTGTAACATCTGGAATTCTAGACTCAGTTAGAGCACTGTGCATCAGTCACTCCACTCTCCATTCACCCTCTCTTTTAACTAACACATAGCCAGATTGAGTATGTTGGGGAACAGGATGGTTCGAACAAAATTTATTTTATATTATTAAATATGAGAAAAAGTAATGCAAAGGTCTTATATTTTAAAGTACTCGATACCTAAAGTTATTATTATTTAAAATGAACTGAAAAGTAAACATAAGTAGAGATTAGGTAGATAGCTATAGCTTAGTTAGAAGTTGATTGGTGGTGTTTTGGGATAAATAATAATTGCATTACAGAATTACGAATGAGCAACGTGGGAGGGAGTCAATTTCTTATAGCGTGGCTACTTACTATTAGTGGTATTCTTTTGCACTTAGCGTGAAACTGAAATTACTAAATATAGCAAATACATTTACATATAAGGAATTCTTTCTTCATTTTATGTTAAATAGCGCGCATCAAAGAATTTTTTTTAAAATAAAATAATATGTATCATAATAGTAGGGGATAGCCGTGTAGGTTGAAACACGCTTTGATTTTTGGTCGCAACTCTTGACTCGATAAGTATAACACAGAGTTCTATGTACCATTGAGCATTGAGAAGGTAATATTATTGGCTACGTTTTTGTCGAAAAATGTAATCGAATTGCATCAACAAAAAAAAAGTTACGGCTTAGTTTCCAAACATGTGATTTTTGGCTGTCAAAAAATTTGACGTGTAGGTTGAAACAGACAATTGAAAACGGTTAAAGTATTTTTTTTTTTATAAAAATGCCAAATTTTAAATGTTTATTGTTAATTTCTTTATTTGCAAATTAAAATTTAGTTGTAATGCATCAAAATCAGACACACCGTGACTAGCTATTTATCTCGGTCTACGGTTCGCGACTTTCACCAGTTGAACTATTAATTTTTATTGAAAAACTCTGTCACTTTTAAAATTCACTTGTTTATCCACTTATTAGTTTGTTTCATTAGTTTTTTTAGTTATTCACTCGTCATTGTTTAAAGTAAGACGTCACCTAGTGTTTCATCCTATACGACATCAAGTGTTTCAACTTACAAGAATAGCCGACATTTTGAGAAAACACGTGATTTTTTTTTCTATGCAATATATTCTTGAAATTCCTTCGGAACTATAAAATAGAGCAAAAACTGTAGTGTAAATGTGATATTCACATTTTTATACCGATGAAAAAATCATACTTTTTTCAGTTATGGAAAAATTTTAAGAACACTTTTTTCACAAATTTTTTTGACTTGCTCTGATTCAAGGATGGCGAGTTAGTAAGTCTGTAGGCTATGAAAAGTTAGCTACTGATAATAGAAATACTTGACACTATACAATGTGGTATGAACTTTAAAGGAAAAAAAAAATATATTTGTGTTTCATCCTACATGCCGTTTCAACCTACACGACTCAATATTCGTATTTGACACCATAGTGATTTAAAAAAAAAACACTGTATATATATAATCTTTCCTTTTTCTTTTTTCAATTTTTTCCCCAAAAGAACATCAACTGTGTGCATGATGATATTAGGGATTACACCCTTACAAAAAGCCGGATTTAGAAGATTAATTAGTGGTAGGGGGGGGGGGGGGGTGTGGCGTCAAAACCTCTTGCAAAACAACACTAATTCCCCTTAAGCGACGATATGCAACGTAAAGTGGCCAATAGACGATAGACGACCAACTTGATTGTCAACTAAGTCGTCAACTCTTCATGTTGGTCGTGATGTTGATCCTCTGTGGGCAAGCTGTCCATAGAAAGATCATGTATTTATGGAAACATAGCAACCAAGTTGAAAACTTAGTTGACAACCAATTGGTCATCTATGGGCCGCTTTACGAACATTTTTAGAATTCAGATCATACAAAATTACAGGACACCTTTTTAGTTTTGTAGTTTTACAAATTCATAACGAGAAATGCCAATGCGATGGATTTGATTAAATCTCCTAGAAAACTGTGAAGAAAAAACACAAGGAACCGTTATAATAATAACAAAAAAAAGAAAAAGAAAAAAGAAAACGAAACAATTGAAGGAAAAACTGCAACTGAAATGATAATAATGTTCTAATGTCTTTCTTAAATAAAAAGTTTAAAAGTTCATAACGTAGGCATTTAATGCGTAAATCGAAAAGGTTTCATGCGTCCATTTTATAGAGTAAGACATGAGATTTCACGGATTCCTTGATTTCATTCAGTTTTTGGAATTGGACAAAAACAGGTTGATACATGCCGAAATGATATCATCAAAGAATCATAAAAATCTCAAATACGACCAAATTTAAAGTTAAGAGGAGACCAAAAAAAAATTTGAGAGTTGTGTTCATCAAAAATTATTGTTTCAATCACCATTCATTTGTTATTAAAGGTGCGTAAAAAGTTATTATCACTATAATATTTAAAGGCCTCTAAAAGTGCTTGTTATTCACATTAATTTTTTTGCTACAAAAGTAAACAATTAAGAATAAAAGTTTAAGTATACACCACGAATTAATTAATTGTGGCTGAAGGATTTTTTTATCTCAAAATACGCAATTAGCATAAAAGAAAAGAAAAACAATGCTTTTTTAAGATTAGCTTTGAACAGATAGACGAATTTCGTTTTCGGGTACCTACTAGCAAATGGCAGGGTTCTCATATATTTATCTCAAGAACACAAAGGGAACATATTGCATTTAGCAATAATTATCATATCATCATATCACTTACTTCGATGTTTAAATTACACTCATGGCTCACGCGACTTTGTAAATTATATAAAAGTTGTTATTCCAAATTAACATGCTTCAAAAGATACCTACTATTTTCTTGAATTTCAAATACCTATTATATATTATATACATTTTTTAAAACAAAGCTTTTGTAGATACTAAAATAAAGTCTCTTAAACTATTACAAAACTAATACATTCAATATATAATTATTAATCTTTTTACAACGAATTTTTGTAAAAGCTTGATTGATTCAAACGATATTTTCTTTCAATTTAATAACACAAGTGCCAATTTTATTCGCGCTATGGACCAAACAAATGAAATTTGAATAAGGTTTTTCGGCTGTGATGATTATTTTGCTTTTCATATTTTGTGCTTTGAAAATTTGTACTTTGATTAGTGGCAACCGCAACCTTTAACAAAGCAAAAGAGAAATATTAAATTGATTACAATTCAATTCCAAACATAGTTAAATGTAAAGTCTACTAGTTTTAATGAAAATATCACATTATTTTAAATAAAACTGAAGATTGTTAAAGCCAAATAAAATTTATTTCCTTAAAAGTTGTGTTTTAGTTTTCCAAGCGTTGCTATATTCTTCTATAGCATGACTTCTGTTTCAGCATTTGTTGTGTCTCCCATGTGTTGTGATAGGATTCTGGTAGAAGTTACAACTGTGTCATTACCTGAGCTGAGGTTCAGGACTACTGCTGTAGTTCCTGTTTCATTATACCTGTACAGAGGGTCAATGCTCCTGCTGCAGTTACTGTTTCATCACCTGAGCTGAGGGCTAAGACACGTGCTATAGTAACTGTTTCATCAAAAAAGCAGAAGGGCAAAGCTCCTAGAGATTCTTTCCCTCTCTTCGTGAAGGCGGATGCACCGCAGTGCACATACCGCAAAAATTGCTTCCATCCCGGTGGCAAAAGAATAATAAAAAATCCCATTCCGCAGGCCTACAGGCTGAAGTAGATTTCGAAGTGTTTCAATTGCGTTTATTGGGGTATTTTTTTTCAAAATCGAGAAACTAGTTATGGATTTATAAACAAGACCTTTTCAACGATACCCCACAAGACGTGGTTTAGAAAAATTCGAATTTCCACCCCCACCCCCACTCGTACCTCACCAACCCCTAATTGGGTGGTGTCACCGTTAACCTCATAGAGAGTACTCTAATTTATGCAAATAAAGTTTCTCTCTAATCTTCATAGGGTCCGAGATATCTATATATATAAAAAGAAGTGTACATTTTGATTGCAACTTTTTAACTAAGGACCGGACCTCGGATTGCTATTAAATTTTTACTGTGTGTTGGGACATACATGTAGATGGTTATAGTGAAGTTTGTACGAAGTCGTTCTAGCCGTTCCGGTGATATGCCATTTTGAAGATTTATGTGCATTTACATGGAAAAAAATTAAAAAGTCAGAATAATAATGGAAAGTTTGCGTAAAAAGCCTACAAAGCTTGAGGTCATTCTTGAGAAATGAAATTTTTCCAAGTTTAAACCACTGTACTGACTCAGTGACTCATTAGATTTTCTAGTGTATAACCTTGTTAGAAAGGTACATTTATTATCTTTCTAATAAGGTATAAAACATTAAGCTTTCTCAAGTAGTTTCAGAGATATTGGCATTTTAGTGCAACAACCTCGCCCACGATCAAAGAACTAGAAAATCCCCTCTGAATCGGAAGGGGGTGCAGATAGAATTTTTTCTTAAACAATTTTTTGTTCGCGATGAAGTCTCCTATCATCCTGTTTCGGGTTGACCATCTTCGCTGTTACACCCTGCATAGCAATGCCGCCTGCATGCGCTGAGCAATTATGCTTGGATAAAGGCGGGAGGAGTTCCATATTTTGCTGCTTTGGGACTTGCTCGAAGCTTTTCCATGCCAAATGTGCTGATTTCCCTGCATCTATTGGCGATTAAGCGGGGTAATGACCTGCAGTGGTTCTGTCATGACTGCCGGCGGAACTCTCCTTCTGTTTACTCGGCAAAGATTGATAACCTTCAAGGAACCCTTTCTTCAATTCTCAATCTTTGTTCCAATCTTTATATGGAGATTTCTGGAATGAAGACTGACTTGGCCACTTTTACTAATCGTAGGGATTCGTTTTCGGTTCAAGCACCTCCTTTATCTTCACCTGCCTCACGTAGCTCTGCGTTTCTTCCGCTTGAGAAGTCTAACGCTGGACACCCTGGATTTATCGAAACCTGGAATTCCAACTTTGGCCGCCGCTAATCCTCAACGTATCACCCGTTCTAAAGCTAAATCTCTCTCCGAGGCCTTCGCTGGACTGGACTCTTCTACAAGTGCGGTTGATGTGGGTAATGTCGCGGTGAATCCATCCCTGGTGCCTGCCCCGGGTGCTTCGCCCTGTGACGTTTTTCTCCCCGGCGCGGCGATCGCGTTGCCTATAATTCTACGTCTGAAGTGGTTGATCCTATCTCAATTCTTGGATCTCCTCATGGAAACTCCGCGCCTGTATCCGTCGCTTTTGGAGCAGCTACTACATTTTCTACATCTACTGCTTTTACTACTGGTACTACATCTAATGCATCTTTTGTTTCTAAACTGGGTTCTAAATCTATCACGTTGGAAGTGGTGAAGCCCCCTCCGTCTTTATTTGTTTCACGTCTAAGCTACTCTACATCTTGTGAGCATGTCATCAATTATATTGCTTCTAAGCTGGGACATCCTACTCATTTAATTACGTGTAAGAAACTAACGAAGCCTAACTTGACTGATCGCCGTACTTCTTCTTTTCGTGTTTTCGTTCCAGATGAACTTCTGCCTACACTGAACTCGAAGGACTTCTGGCCTGATGGTACACTGTTCCACCCATTTTGCCGAGATCACATAGTAAAAATTTTCCTCAGAAGCGGTCCACTCAACGGAACGTTTAACAGTCATCTCTAACTTTGCTCCGATGATCTTTCCTTCTTTACTTCCTTCCTTGGTTCCCCCCATATCTCCTATCTCCTCCCTTGTGCATCTATCCCTCTACTATCAAAATGTTAGAGGGCTGAGTACAAAGACCCTCGAGGTTTTTCACAATGCCCACCTTTTACCCTATGACATCTTTGCGCTCACTGAGACCAACCTAACCTAACCCCAGATATTTTCAGTCAAGAACTTTTCCCCCATGTTTCATGTTACCTTTCGTGCTGAAGGCCTTGACAATGACGCTATGCCCTCAGGTCGTGGTGTTCTTATTGCTGTTAACAACCGCCTTAGCGCTACCCTATTCAAATGTTCTTCCTCATCCTCCTGCGAGTTTGTCGGTATTAAACTCAGTTTTAGAAATCGCTCCATTTACATTCTTTGTTTTTATATTCGCCCCTCCCAGCCAGTGGAAGTATACAAGCTTGTGACTGATGAAGTTGACTCGCTATTCAATATCCTCGAACCTGAGGACGAGATGATTGTTCTTGGTGACTTCAATCTTCCTCGCCTGGTCTGGTCCCTGTCCGACGATGAGTCCTACTACATCCCCAGCAACGCTCTTTCTGATAAAGAAATGTTATTATCAGATCGTTTTTCTGATTCTAACCTTTGCCAGATTAGCGGCGTTGCCAACAGCCTTGGTAGGCAGTTGGATCTCGTCTTCACATCTGACCATATTAACTCTGTCGTCTCAAGGAGTACGCATCTCCTCTCCACTCTTGACCATTTTCATCCACCTCTTTTTCTCTTAATTTTCGTATGGGTGATTTTGACAAACTTAACCTTCTGCTTAGCAACTCGCCTATCTTTACCTATAAAACAGTAAGAACCGTGCGTGACTGACAGACAACGCACAGGCCAAACCGCTGGACCTAAAGAGCTGAAAATTTTACAGTGCATTCCTTTAATGACTTAGATATCCGCTAAGAAAGGATTTTTCAAAATTCCGCCCCTAAAGGGGTGAATAACGGAAATTCCTTTAACATGACGTCACAGAAATTCTTTTCCACGTCTCTTCTTTGTGCGGATCTTCGTAGGCGAGAACGATCCCTCACTGAGAAGATGCGGGCCAGCGGCATGCACAGTGCACACGGCTGACGGCGAACGGGCGAACATAACTGAGTGCATGGTGGAATGATATATCTGTGACTGTGGTGTCTGCCTAATAACTAGGGGTAAAGTGGGCGACAGCCGCGTATTTGGCATCCTTTGCGTGAGTGACTTGGTGCTAATCAGTAAGAAAATGGTTGAGGAAATTTTATTTGTTGACGGGGAATATGTCCCTCAAACTGTCGTTCCTGTCGTGCCACGTATTCCCTTAATACCTAATGACCACTCCTTTAATTTTAAGAGACTACAATTTCCCATCAAAGTTTGTTTCGCCTTGACGATTAACAAGTCTCAGGGTCAAACTTTAAAATATGCCGGCGTAGATTTAAGGGAAGATTGTTTCTCCCACAGTCAGTTTTATGTTGCTTGCTCACGAGTAAGTCCGCCCACGAGGCTGGTAAATGGTAATATTAGTGCCGCCCAATAAAAAAACAAAAAACATTGTTTATAAGGAAGTCCTCTGAATATTTATTCACTTTGGCATCATGGGTGAAATTTGGTAGACCAATAATTAAATTAAATTATTACACAAAATAGAAAATTCAGGCTGTCTACTTATATCAACTAAGTTCTGTAAAAATGTGAAGTTAAATAATAAGTAACTGATTTGTTTTAAAATTTTTTCTTCGTATTACATTATACCTAATTACATTATACTTCATTATACTTCATATTGTTGTTATAATACGAAAGGTTTGTCCTGTTTTCATGCACAGAAGAAGCAATGAATATAGATAAAGAGGCGAATAACAATAAGAATGTAAAACGATGATGAATCAATGGCACGATAATTAATAACAATCATTCCACCAACCGACCGGGTGAAACCGGGTAGACCGGCTAGTCTCTCATATTTCTATCGACACTCACCGTCCGGTTGGTGACGCCCTGTCGTCCTTCACTGATGTATTATTCAGCTGCATGTCGCAATGCTTTCCCTACCGCACCCGCAAGTCCTGCTCCGCCTCTCGGTCATGGTACGACAGAGAGCTTCGTAACAAACGAAATAAGCTTTGGCAAGCTTACCTTCTGTCCCGATCTGAGTCCGATTATGCCAATTTTCTATCTGTTTTCAACAGTTTTTCTGAGAGCAGTCGCCTCCTACACTCCAATTACATTAGGAGTATGCGAGCGGTTATTATCTCCAACCGTAAGCGCTTCTATCAATTTGTTAACTCAAAAAGAAAGTCGAACGGCTACCCCCCTCCCTTCAACTCAGAGGTTGCTCTTCTAATGACCCACCCATCATCGCGAACTTTTTCGCCCAACATTTCAGTCAATCCTTCAGTGACACTTCCTCCGAGCCCAATGGTGTCTTCTTTGAGTACCTGCACTCTGGTCCCCAAACCTCGTTAGCTTCTATTTGTATTGACTCATCGCAAGTGGCCGTGGCAATTGATGCTCTTGACCATGGCTTTAACCCTGGTCCTGATGGTATTCCCGCTGTGGTTCTCAAGAAATGCGCTCCTCTCCTTGTGGAACGCCTCACTTTCCTGTTCCAACAGTCCATTTCCCAAGGTGTTTTTCCTGCACGTTGGAAAGACTCATTCATCATCTCGATCCGTAAAAAGGGCTGCAAGTCGGATGTGACGAATTATCGTCCAATCGCTAAGTTGTCTTGTATCCCTAAGCTCTTTGAAAAAGTCGTTTACGATTCGATCTACTTTCATTGTAAATCTCTCTTTTCTCCTGCCCAACACGGGTTTCTGGAAGGTAGGTCTACTATAACCAATCTTACGGAATTCGTGTCGAAGACACTTTGTGCCTTGGAGGATGGTGATGAAGTCGACGTCGTCGCTACCGATTTCAGTAAAGCCTTTGATAAAATCTCCCACCAGGTAATTTTGTTTAAGCTTCGCTGTCTCGGTTTTCCCCCTCTCTTCCTATCTTGGCTTAAGTCCTACCTCGAAAATCGGGCTTACAAGGTCCTATTTGGCTCCGTAATTTCTTCTAGTTTCCATTCTCCATCTGGCGTCCCTCAAGGTAGCCACCTTGGTCCCCTATTCTTCATTCTTTCAATCAATGATGTCGAGCATGTTTTAGCCCATTCGAATGTGTTTATATTTGCCGACGACATGAAGATCTTCATGCGAATTGCCTCACCGGGCGACTGTCACCTCCTTCAATCTGACCTTAACAATTTTCTCACTTGGTGTAAGCGTAATTTCCTTGACCGCAATGTCTCCAAGTGCGAGACCATTACTCTTTCCCGCAAACGTGTTCCCCCCTCTCTTCGTCCCTACATGCTCTCAGGGGTTCTTATCTCTTCGGTCTCTTCGCTTCGGGACCTGGAGTCTTGTCACTTGTGTGATCGTGAGTTGAACTTTCAGTCCCACATCGACCTCACCATAAAAAAAAGCTAACGCAGCTTTAGGTTTTGTTAAGCGCTGGTGTCGTGAGTTCTCTGATCCTTATCTCTGCAAAGCCCTATACATTTCATTTGTACTCCCCATTCTTGAATATGCGTCGCCTGTCTGGTCCCCTTCTCAATCTATCCACATCCGTCGTATCGAATCCGTACAGCGTAGATTTCTTCGCTTTGCCCTACGGGACCTTCCTTGGTCGAATGCTCTATCTCTTCCCCCTTATGAGCACCGGTTGCGGCTCATCAATCTGGAGACTCTTCATATTAGACGTGACGCTGCAGACATCCTATTCCTCCATCAACTTCTTTCTGGTAACATTGACTGTCCCTCTTTGTTGCAGTCCATATGTTTTAATTCTAATCCCCGTAATCTTCGTTCAGTCTCCCTTTTCCGTCATGTGTCCCATCGTACTAATTATGGCCTTAACGAACCCCTATCGAGAATGCTTCGTAAGGCTAATTTCCGCCCATCCTTCGACTTCCACCTCTGTAAATCGTCCTTGAGAAGAATAATCACCCTCCCCTGTTGATTGCCCACCGTTCCCTGCCACCCCCCTATTAGTATGTAATTCTAATTATTATGTATTATTATTATGTAATTGTATTGGTATTTTTATTTTCTTTCTTTCAATTAGTTTTATTTTGTGATTTTTTTTTTCTTTTATTTTTTTTTTCTGTGATACAGCTTGTATTAAGCTCAATAAATTAAAATAGCAATCCGAAATTAGAAATTTTGACTTTATTTGAACAATGCAGATTTCAATCAAATACTGATCAGCAGATTGCAGCCATACTGTACGTTCGACAGAAAAAGTGAACATATAAAAATTAATCAGCATTGAAAGAGCTACAATTTATCTGAAAATACTTTTTCAATACATCGAACCGTTCTCGAGATATTAGCTGAATTAATAATTTTGACCGCAATCTTCGCGGGCATCTTCCATTTTGACCATGTTCCGAAGGTGCGATTTATGGCGATTTTGGAGGGGTGAGGGGTGACAAATCAGAATTACTGAAGAAAGAAACCGAATTCCTAGGACACGTTATCACCCAGAATGGAATCAAGCCAAATCCAAAAAAAATAGAATGTGTAGTCAATTTCCCAATCCCCAAAACAACTAAGCAATAAAACAATTTTTAGGATTAACCGGTTATTACAGGAAGTTCATCCGTGGACCGTGACTACTCTAAAATCGCTAAGCCGAAAACAAAATTCCTAAAGAAAGATGCCAAAATTAATATTAAGGATCCAGAGTACCAAAATAGCTTTAACACTCTTAAAACTTTTCTAACTAATGATCCCATCCTGCATTACCCTGATTTCAATAAACCATTTACAGTCACGACCGACGCGAGTAACGGGTACGCGAATTAATCTCACGCGAATTATCCTCACCAAGCCGGATTGAATTAACCTCACGTCATTTTGTATGGAAAATAACATTTCTTTAATAAGCTGAAATACCCTCACTAAATACTAAATTTGCAGTATGAATTATCCTCACCGCGTGAGTTAAATTCGTTTTTTCGATAGTGAGACTAGTTCAATAGTTTGAGTATAATTCAGTGTTTATGCGTGCTTGCCTCAAGAAAATAATTCTTTTGGTGAGGATAACACCAATTGTTGCGAAATACTCTCACGAAATAAATAGTGGTTAAATGGTGAGATTAATTCGCGTGAGATTAGTTCACACATAAAAAAGTGAGGCTAATACACTATGAACTGAATTAATCTCACCTCGCGAGGATAATTCGCGTATGAGGATAATTCATGCAGCCGCGAGTAACTATGCCCTTGGTGCAATCCTATCGCAGGAGAACCACCCAATTTCGTACGCAAGTCGTACACTGAACCAACAAGAAATAAATTACTTTACGATAGAGAAAGAATGTTTCAGTTTGGCAGTTATTTGGGCAGTAAGATATTTTCGACCATATTTGTTTGGGCGTCGGTTTATAATTGAAACCGACCATAAACCCCTGACATGGCTTTTCTCCATTAAGAGGCAAATTTACCTACAGCAGAAATCGTTTTCTTAGCATGGACAATTTACCGCAGTAGTAGAGACACTTTGCAAACAAGACAAAACATTTAGAAGAAAATTCGGACAGTGCGAGTGGAGTTATTCCAGCAGATCAGGGCATGCGTGTTTAGAGAGACGTCACAGAGCTGCAATGGCATTCAATGGCAGTGGATCGATATTCGTCTTTACAAACACATATTTTGCTATGCTTGCTATTGAAGCCGAAATTTTGCTTGTTTTCTGGGGTGATCTTTTTATACCCTAGATGTTGGGTATATTAGTTTTGAGCGAACGTTTGTAATGCCAAGAAATAATCGTCACAGATAAAAAGGAACTATATATTCATGATTGGGAAGTGAAAAGAATCCGTTTTATGCATGTCCGTCTGTTTGTCCAGACGATAACTCGAGAAGGCTTGTAGCTAGAGACTTGTAATTTGGTACAATAATATTTGATTAAAATTGCAACGTCAAGTTCGAATATGAGCAAAATCGGGAAACTCCTTCTTAGTGTTGCCATATAAGCATGAGTCGTTTTTATACAAAAATGTTGATTAGAATGAGTATATTTTTCTACATCTAGGGTTTCAGGTAATTGGTGTGACCAATTGTTTCCTTACTAGTTTTTGTTTACGTTTAAACTATTCAAATAATTAGAATAATCAATTGCTTGCAATCTCCACACAACGCGTTTGAGCCTCAATATATTTTCGCATAAAATACAAATTTTTATTTTGTATATCCTTACGATTAAAAATCAATTTTGCCATTTCAAAAATATTTGCCTTTGATCCATTTTAACAGAACTTTGACAACTGTCAGCTGATTTTCTGCTAATACAGAATTGGCAGTGCGTATGCACCATCACTAATGTTCATTAGGGCTAATTATTAATTAGCTAATGAATAATTAGGGGTGCGATCTGTCTACGGTATTAGGAGCTTCTTTTGCACGAAAACATGTTTTACAAAAAATTTCATATCTGTATCCATAAATTTTGTATATATGCAAATATTATGCATATTTTTTTATAAATATACTACTTAAGTATATACGTACGATCTGTTAGTTTACTTTTACCGTTATTATTCTTTTTTTGAAAGGAGGTTGGGCGAACTGGGTGGGTGAGGAAATAGATAGTTTCGGATTATAAAAAAATTTAACAATACAATATATATACCATAATATACAAAATTTAACGAAACAAAGTTATTATAATTTAAATTATGAAGAAAATCCATTTTTTTTCATAAAGATAATGTATCTTACATGGCAACACTAAGAAGGTATTGCGCGATTTTGCTCATCTTCGAACCTGACCTTGTGTTATGGCACAGACAAGAAAATATTTTCTTTATTAAAAAAAATATTTACTTTTTGCAACGCAAAAGGCAATCACCTTCCAATAGTGCACGTTCCATCAATAGATTTTTTGATTTTATTTTACATATTAATTGCAATTTACTAAATTGCTTTTATTGTTTACCGCGATGGGGTCAATCCATACCCGATATATTGATATGGTTATTTATGCTGACTCGCATCATTTTGCGTTTATGACAACTTTCTTGACGGCCCAGTTACTTGCGCTTCTCGCATTCTTTTTTACTTCGAGCAACGTGACTCGCTACCGTGTTGTTTTCTTCTTTTTATGCAAGCGCTTATCGTAACTGGCCCAAGCATATATTTAATTGTCATGGCTCGACCTTGTATTGCTATGTACAATTTTGTTTACATTTCTTGCCCTAGGTCGTTAACCATTGCTTATGCTTTTTGCGGTGATATGTATTATGTGCTTGCACTTTTGGAGTTAATTGCTCTTTGTGTACAATTAACTTTTAATTTGGCCGAATTGATCATAACACTTGCAATGGTAACGATGTATTATTGTACTAAAGAATAATGGATAATTTTATATGGTCTATATGGTCCCCTTACCCACCCTTGTAGCATTATAGACTAGGTGTCATTTAGAAGTGGTATATGTGAGTAACTCCAAATTGAATGAATAAATGAAAGAATGTCTTGGAGACCGAAGTTATGATTAGGTACTTATTTTGTGCGGGCTTTTTCATTCGCATTTATATGTACGTGCAGGCTCTTCTGTCCTACTCATACTGACACATAGATTGTCGTGGTATCCATGTTGCCTCACTCATACCTCGCAGTGCACCGTAAAGTCCGTACTGTCCGTTCGCTAGAATATTACTTCTAATTTCTAAATAGGTATTTTATTGAATAGAGAGACTGCGTAAACTACTAGTTAATGATCCTTATCAGTCTTAAAAGATTGAAAGTGATTAAAAGTGTCTTTATATGCCAAGCCCCAGCAAACATAACGATTCGATATCGATGCGAAAACGATTCGTAGAAGTGAAGTAAAACTTCGATCTCGAAATCGTTCTCGAACCTTTATCGGTCTGAATGCGAACCGAATGGAACGCTAGATCGGAAGACAATCTCGCTTCGATATCGGACGAATTTATCGAATCAATCTCGAATGATTTAGTGGTGTGCAATTAGTACATAAAGGTGAAAAAGTGAATTGATATCGCATCATCTATGCGATAGAAGCGAAGAAATTCAAACGAGTTAACGTGCAGTAGCCCAGCAAACATATCGATTCGATATCGATGCGAAAACGATTTGTAGAAGCGAAGTAAAACTTCGATCTCGAAATCGTTCTCGAACCGTTATCGGTCTGAATGCGAACCGAATGGAACTCTAGATCGGAAGACAATCTCGCTTCGATAACGGACGAATTTATCGAATCAATCTCGAATGATTTAGTGGTGTGCAATTAGTACATAAAGGTGAAAAAGTGAATTGATATCGCATCATCTATGCGATAGAAGCGAAGAAATTCAAACGAGTTAACGTGCAGTAGCCCAGCAAACATATCGATTCGATATCGATGCGAAAACGATTTGTAGAAGCGAAGTAAAACTTCGATCTCGAAATCGTTCTCGAACCGTTATCGGTCTGAATGCGAACCGAATGGAACTCTAGATCGGAAGACAATCTCGCTTCGATAACGGACAAATTTATCGAATCAATCTCGAATGATTTAGTGGTGTGCAATTAGTACATAAAGATCTATATATTCGAAATTTTTACGAAAAAGTGAATTGATATCGCATCATCTCTGCGAAGTAGAAGCGAAGAAATTCAATGACTGAAGTTATTCAATGAAAACACTAATTTTTTTTAAATTTACATATTATTTAATAAAAAATAAAAGAAACAGCACAAAATAACACAAGGAATTTCAAAATTCATTTTAAGTAAAATAAAAAATAATACACTCACTAAAATAACAAAAATAAGGTATAACAAACTACAACTTTTATTTTAAAAAACACTACTTTTCCACAATTGTGTCATTACCATGGAAAATATAACTGAACTGAAGAAATAGTTCGCAAGAAGCTGAATAAAAAATGAATTTTACTCGAAGGACTGTTAGAACTTCGAGATTACTTCGCTGAAACAAAGAAGTATCTACAAATCAAGAAAACCACGAATTCTTCTCGTTATTTCGATAAATAATCGAATGATAGATTTGTTGTCGTCTTCTAAACTAAACCTCTCCTGCTCTTTAAGTCTTCGAGAATTTTTCGCTTGGACATAACATCGAGAAAATGTTTGCTGGGAGCCCATGTCGCATTATACCTGTGTGACTGAAGTTATTCAATGAAAACACTCTTTTTTTTTTAATTTATAGAATATTTAATAAAAAATAAAAGAAACAGCATAAAATAACACAATGAATTTAAAAATTCATTTTAAGTAAAATAAAAAATAATATATGTATTAATACACTCACTAAAATAACAAAAATACGGTATAACAAACTACAACTTTTATTTTAAAAAACACTACTTTTCCACAATTGTGTCATTACCACGAAAAATGAAAATATAACTGAACTGAAGAAATAGTTCGCAAGAAGCTGAATAAGAAATGAATTTTACTCGAAGGACTGTTAGAACTTCGGGATTACTTCGCTGCAAGACGAAGATATCTACAAATCAAGAAAACAACGAATTTTGCTCGTTAATTCGGAAAATTATCGAATGAGAAATATTTTGTTTTCTCGTGAACTAAAAGTTTACTACTCTTTAAGTCTTCGAGAATTCTTCGCTTGAAATAACATCGAGAAAATTTTGCTGGGGAGTTATAAATAATTCTTGGCATATTTAAATGTTAAATAACTTTTTTCTCCCATAAGCTACAAAGTTGCTAACATACAAAAAAAAAAAACTGAATTTTAAAGACCTTTCTAATGGTATAGGTCCAAAGTTGCTACAAGGGTGGGTACATTGCGACGCATCATTTTATCAATCCTGTATCTGTAAGCGTTCTCTAGTTATCGTATGGACGGACAGACAACAGAAAACAGACAGGTAGTGTAAATAAATCAGGCAAAACGACAAGAATTTTATTTTTACTGTGTAGATCTGTTTGGAAAAAATAAAATTTCCTTTCAAGGAAATCCAAAATATGACGAAGTTAATGAGTGCTGCCAATGTGTGAGATTGAAATTGAAAGTGTCAATATTATCAATCAATATTAGTATCGATACTATTACAATGCGGTAAGAAATCAAAATTAAAGATGTGAATATATTCAACCAGATACTAATATATAAGAAACTATTGCATATGAACTTCATACTACGAAGTATGAACAAGGTGCCAACATGAATATGGAAATGAAGATTAAATGGGTAACAATCATTTTATTAATATAAAGGTCTAATACCATTGACACACAGAGCTTGGTTAACCAACTCTCCGAGTTAACTAAGAACGAAACCAAAATAGGTGACACACATTGGAGAGTTGGTTTATTTGGACAGTTGCTATTTGGCTATTTGTTTACATTTTGCAAACATATTTTGTGAGTTCCTTTTTGTCTAAAAATTGATATTCAGATAGAAGTAATGTTCGCGATATAACAGTTATGATAAGGGAAAATAGCAACAAAAGATTATTTGAAAAATAATAAAAGCTGTTACAATTATTGTGCACCTTGCATCATCATCTCGTAATTGCTTTTGCAATTGCTGCATTCCAGACCTCCAAAAGAAGAAATTCGGTTAATTTTGTCCATGCAACTCTTTTCTTAGACATATTACAATTTAATAAATTCCTGTCGACTGTTCTTTATTTTATATCTTATTTATAAGTCTTGTTTTCCGATTATTTATTTCGATAATTCATACGTTTCGAATTCTGTTTGATTTCATCAGTGAAATTCAAATAATAAAAATAAGAAGAAAGTGAAGAATTAAACAGAATTCGAAACGTACGAATATTTGAAATAAACAATCATAAAAGAAGACTGTATTGCCTTTTTTTATTAATAAGATACCATAATAGAATGTATTAAAATTTGATCGGAACACACGAATGACTATGTCAAAATCATCGCAAAGGACAGCAAGATATTGGAAGGCTTCCTGTGAAGTTTGACGCGGATTGTTGGAAAGTTATTGGAAAGTACTTGGTTAACTCGTTAACCAAGTCACTTTTGCTTGGTTTCTGACCAAGTCACTTGTATGGGGAACCAAGTCGAAACCACCTGATTTGAGTTGGTTTAGCTCTTAACCAAGTCTCCACTTGGTTAACCAAGCAGTGTGTCAATGATATAAGATGATTAAGCAAGTAAAGCCCGTCAGGTTTTTATTTGAGCGCACTTGAGGAGTGAAAGTGTACCATCATACACACTATACAAGGTAGAAGGACATCAGAATTTACTTTCTACTTTTTAATTCACTAATAGGTAAGTTAAAAAAAACCTTTTGTAATTTTTTTAAAACTAAAATTTTTTTCTGATAGAGTTTTCTCTTTTGTCCTTTCTCAAATTGAAATTTAATTGGTCGACACATGCGGTGATGATGGCCGGTTATTTTGCCACACTAAGATTTTTTGAGAAGAGGAACTTTTAGCAAAGATGTGGAGGGGCACCATTGTTATAAGAAACATCGAGGAATAATCAATATTACTAGATGATCCTTGCTTGAAGGGAGAATGTCCAGATGCACCGTCAAATCCCCACTTCGACACCAACGTCATATTTGTTTTTTCCTCATCAAGCATAGTTTTTAGCACTGGTTCTTGCATGGTTAGAATACGCTCAGTTGTCTTATTCAGCAAATTTTGTAACTCAACTTCCACTTCTTTTTCTGATACAGAAATGCTGTCTTTGCAAGGGTAACAACTTTTTTTTGGCTGCAACAAGGCGGTCGTAATTCGGAAGTAAATCAGCATTCTTTGAAAGCAATGCTTTTCTCAGAAGGAGATACTGGCTCTTAGTCAATTTCGCTTGTAAGAAAAAAGATAAAGCTTCATCTTCGGAAAATGAGTGCGACTTCAAATTGTTACAGCTGTTTGTTGAATTAGAGGGTGGTCCCGGCCAGTTGTTCCTACGCTGCTCTGAGCGGATTTTCATACCTGCAGCAAAAGAGAGTTTATCTGTGCTGTGGGCGCTATATACCTATATAGCACATTATCTATCTTTGCCTCTTTTCTTAGTGGGCTTATTGGTCACAATGGGCGATAAGTCAGGGCGATATAGCTGAGTTTTCTGCTTTAATACTACCAAAGTCAATATTTATGAGATGAACAACTTGCAAATTAGTCACTCTGGAGAGTGCTACATAAGGCTACCCACAAGAGAACGTTGATCACCCGATATCTATGAGGGGATTATTCAAACATAGCCCTTGGCTTTTATGTATAGTTTGTACCTAATTGATAATTTTTGAAATGCGCTGAAGTGTTACGTATTTTTTTTTTATAACCATTATTCTAAATAACAATGTTATATGTTCCTAGCTGGAAAATTTACGAAAGTTCCATACAAACTTTCATTCCCCTATTTTAAGGAATGGGGGCAAAATGTACAGATTTCTTAATTTTTAAGTTGTCTGTGTGCTAATCCTAGATTTCACACCAAATTATAACTTTCTATGACTTCAGGAAGTACCCTAACAGTTTTGATGCTCATCAGTCAGTGAGTGAGTGACGAAATCTGGATATTTTAGATATTAATAATCTATAAACCAAAATAGCTATACATTTGATACTTGGAATGTTTAATAAGTACTCTATTGACATTATATCCTGAGAATTTGGACTTTCTAGAATCCAGACCGAATCTATAAAGGTACAAAAATAAGACGAAACGATTCGAGAAAAAGTAGGTAGTGCCCTGCGCTTCCGATGTCTTGTCTTGGGGGGGAGGCACTACCGTGCCACAGATATGTATTTTTAGATGTGCAAGCGTGTCTCGAAAGCACTCACAATTTTCATTTGCTGATGCTGGTGCCTCGCTGATGCTCCTTCAACTCTTCATGAGCATGAGCAAACAAGCCGTTTGTGTTCAAGAAGCATCAGCACCGTTTGCTGGCTGACTCTGGCTCTATACATCCTAACGCGTGGTAAAGCGAGCGAGTGTTTACTATTTGGAATATAAAAAAATATAGGGGAGCGGCGCGGCGCGGCGCACAGTATGAGATATCAGTGATTTAGTGGGATTTAATTTTAAAAATGAAGGTTAAAATTATTAATATTTATCTATACCTTGTTTCATAGAACAAAACAATAAACGGTAAACGGCATTTTTTTGCCTCTGCACCGCTTACTCTAAGGAATATAGGTACGCATCTCTTTCTTACCTTAGGAATATGTGCGTTAAGCGAATAGATTATTGTTTGCAATTTCAGTAAACTTTCCCCCGTTGCCGGTTGCAGTGCTCTTTAGGATTCTTTGTGGTTCAGTTCGGCTATTTTTTGTGAGTCTCTGAATCTTCGAGGTCAGGTTTCAGCAATCTTAATCATTTTAAAGTATTTCACTTATGCCTTAAACTTAAAAAGAAAATTAGATAAAACCATAGGACTACTCGATTTTTTTCTCAAATAAAATAGATAAAAACTTAATAATTCCATCAAATTCCGTCTTCGCTTTGTGATATTCATAAAGCATTTTTTCTGCTCTTTCCAATAACACCAAATTTGTTTGCGGATAGCTGCGGATCGAGGTTTTATTAAGCTTTGAAGATGGCGGGTTGTCGCGTACCTCACGCTGATATTTTTAGCATTTGGTGCAATAAAAGTAAAGAAGAAAGGCTTGATGCTATTTTGGCTTTTATTTTAAATGAATATACAGTTAACAATGTATCCGAAGACATTTTAAGACAAACTAAGCAGTCCGTAAGGCTAATTTGTCATAAAATAGAAGAAAGATGGCAAAAATGTTATCGAAAAAAATATCGATTTTTGATTGACAATGCCGAGTGGCTTAAAGGAAACGCTAGGTTTCCATGACTTGACACCCAGCCATCAGCAGAAACGGTGCCCCGTTCTTCAGTTGGAAGACCCAAAAAGGCGGCGCGGCGTACAATGTGCCTATAGTTTTGAATTTAGAGCTCTTAAGGTTATTTAAAGGAGGTTTAGATCAGGAGTGAAAGCATGAGTTGAAAGGAAATTTACTAAGCTTTGTTATTACTGAAGCAATCATTATTCAGTTGTAGATATTTTCGGAGATACAGCTCAAAAACTGCAGGGACCTCTTTGCGCCACATTGCACGCACATGCATACAATGTGGCGCACTATTAAAAGTGTAACATCTGCCTGGAAAAATAAAGTAAATACAATAGATATTTGATACTTTTAAAAAAATTATTAGAATAATAGGTTAAGTGAAAAAATTTAAAAATTCTTGATCGGCTTAATCATCATAATCGAAATCGCAATGAATGCAAATATAGAAACCAGTGGATATATTAGCACATTTCAAGTGCTTTTTCAAGTTTTCCTCGGCACTAGAAGGAAGGAAAAAATATGTTGTAGCTAAAGGGGCAATAAAACATTTAAAAACCATAACACCGTTATCATTGAACAAACCTAATTAATGCGCCACTTTGTACGAACCGCGTGCGCCACATTGAAATTTTTCTGTTATTTTGAAAAATGATTGACATTATGAGAAAAATTGAAGATAAGGCAAAATCAATTATGATGCTTAAAAGAGGATATCAAAATGAATCTTTGCTTATAAAGTTTTCACAAATGTCTTAAAAATACTAGATGCTGTGAGGAAATGAAACAAATTAACAAAAAATTTGAAAAATGGGTTTTCTTATTTTTTTACAAGACCTCTTCATTGCGCGCTTGATCGAACCTGTTACTTAGGCAAAGTTGGGCTACTAACTAACAAACTTATGACACCGGACAGGTTTCTTCTACCAATTGCTATAATACCCAAAAGGCCTCGGCGGCACATTGTACGCCGCTCCCTTATTATATTAATATTCGTAAATGAAAATTGTCTATTATCCATTTCTTATATTTGTAAAATTAGTTTTAATCTAATTATCTAATTACTGCTTTAGATTGAACGGATAAGTAAAGAAATTGTTTGCGATTTTCCTCTATATTTCATTAACTTTAATTGTGTCTGTTGTGAGAAGAATATTTCCCTCTGGTCATCACCTCATCAGGAGAGAGACAAGACAATTTTATTAAAAATTTTATTAAAAGTTAATATACAAAAGAAACACGAAGTAACAGTATTAAAATATTTGCTTTTGTTATTTTAGTTTTTCTTTACTCGATGAAACTCCCCACATTAAATTGAGCTTTTTCTTCATGTCATCACTAAGGGGCGGGATGGCGTATCGTGGAATTAAAAATGTTGAAAGATTGAATAGATCCAAGAAAACCTTGTAGCGGTCGCTGTAATGGTCAATGAAAGTTTAGTACTCAATAAGTAAAATTGAATGATTTTAAATATCATTAAGTTACACTGGCGCATTTTTCGCAAAACAAAGCAAGAAGCAATAACATGAATGATATGTTTTGACCTTGTGATATACATAATAAGACCCTTACGTTTTATAAGCACAGTCAAGCTTGATATATGAACAGAAACACAGTAACATTTTTTGCGCTATGTTTTATTGACCGTAGATTACTAAACTATCCCACGGGCAACGTTGTTACTAAACATTCGTAAAAATTATGACAAAAAAATAAAACATAAATAAATGAGAATCATACACTTTTATTATTTAGAAAATTGTAGGTATATTCATTGGTTTTAAGAAACCATATAATCATGATAATAATAATATATATATTTTCATTCTGCACAGTTCGAACACATGTTCATGTTATGTGCCCTTCTCTTCAGGTGTGCAATCGCTATTTTGTCGTCGTAATTTTTACGAAAGTTTAGTAATCTAGGTTTAAGTTTAAGTACCCGGGGTTGAAAACACCGTAATATACACAAGCTATTGCTTGTAAAATTCCTAGATCGAAAAACCAAAGAGATTTTTAAACCGTGATGGATACGACGGCCCTTTTTTGCAAACATATATATCCGTACCTCAGAGCAGAAGGGTATTAAGTCCAAAATTTCAATTTTTCGGTTTTTTTGCTCACCTAGATTTAAATTTCACGCTCTATTCAGAGGTTTACTATTGAAGACGATTGGACTAAAAATGACGAAAATAGCATTTTATAAAAAGTATTAAGTCCACCTCGCTCCTGGAGCAAAACAGTATTATCTTTATATTACATGTATTAAGTCCAGTATAGACATATACCACCCAGGGCAAAACCATATTATGTTCAAAAAAAGTATTGTGTCCCACGTTTTTCCCCGAATAAAATCTCAAAACTTCTATTTTATCATAATTATGAAGTGCAAAATAAAAATATTAAGTCACAGTCATGAAATTCTTCTGAAAATAAAAAAGTATTAAGTCCTTGTGTTCTGTAAAAGATTCAGTCTTCAAAAACTTTGATAAGTGTAAACACCACCCATTATCATTATTCATAATATAAATAAGTATTATCTAGATCAAGTTTAAACTATTAAATAGTACAGGCTAGAAAACAAGTGCGACAAATTATTATTTCTGCATGTTTTATAGCTTGAACAATGAAATTATTCTATTTTACGCTCTCCTGTAAAATTTACATTTTGTGACTTAATACCCTTCTGCTCTGAGGTACGGATGTTCGATTGCCAAACCCGGTAGCTTGTTAGATACATGCAAGTTTAAATGAAAAGAATTCTCGAAACAAGAAATCTTTTTGCCATTTCATTTGGTTTTATGCTTACCTAAGCGTCGAACGGAGATACTGGTAGCCAGAAGAGCCGCCAGTTCCAAGCTGTTGAGATCCGATCATTCTTTGGACCATCATGACATGGTTATCTGCATTTGAATGAAGGGTTAATCCAAGGGATATTTTAGGCATGTACAACAACTCACATCGCCACTTCGTGATCAACGAATCAATGTCCATTAGCAAAGTAAGCAGTTGATGTGGTTGACTGAATCGCGGCTCATCTCTGTAGAACGTAATCATGATCGCTCCTTGCAGAGCCTTATAGCTAAAGCGGCGCTCCCCTCTAGCCACTAAAGCCTGATGTATTTTGGGATCAAATATTGATTGATATACCTCCTTCCGCTTTTCTAAATCCAACAGCCTGTAGTTCATCGCCGACTCTGAATTTTCTTCCTACGAAAAATCATTGTGTTAATAAATGTTGACACTGATTTACTTACAAGGAGCTGATTCCCACCCCTTTTACCCTAAATTTAACCCCTTTAAAATGGAATTGAGCCAATATAAAAAAGTACGTGTCGAATTATTTTTCAAGACCTTTCATTTGAGTTATTCGGTTTGAAAACCACCTGGAATCAGTTCCTTGTTAGTACTTATTTACCAGAGCACTTTTTCTTTGTTCATCTAAAAAGTTTTTCACACTTGTCTGAAATTTTTCCCAGAAGTTGAAGCCATTAGTTTCTAAGCCTGGCGTTCGTTCTAACCATTTTAGTACAAGGTGCAATAGCGATGGTTCAGTTTCAGATGTTGTAATGGCGTCTGTTGCTGAAACATCGTCACCAAAAGCGTGACTGTACTTTTGATTGTATTTGACTCGGTTTTCCGTTCTCACTCCTAGTTTGTTTTCAATTAAACGAAACTGAAGACTTTGAAATCCTGACGCTGGCGAAAGGTAGTCTCTGAAGTCCATGAAATCAAGGGGTGTCATAGTTTCTAATATTGGAACTTGATCTACCAGAAGCTGTCACAAATATTAAAAGAAAAAGAAAAACTAATGTGGAAAGTATAATTACGAAATATCCTAGATTTAAAACGGCAGAAACAACGTTTGTTAAGAAATCCCGTAAAAAATCGTGCAAAAACAGTTTTCCTATCGTAAAAAAGGAAATTTGTTCTAATTTAGTAAAGCAACTTGTAAATAATTCTGTAATTCTATATCCGTCAAGTTTAAAAATAGTACATACCTATAAAAAAAACAATCCCTTGTAAAATAGTTTCGTGCAAATAATTAGATAATTATAATATGTATTTGTAACAAAACTTAGCGAAAGAAAGTGAAATATATATGTTAAATAAAAAATATATATATAGGTATTTCTATAAAAATAATTCAGGATAATGTATATGGCCACACTAAGAAGGGCGTATTATTGTACCAAATTTCAATACTGCAGCTATAAGCGTTTTCGAGTTATCGACTGCACAGACAGACATCCATAAAACGGTTTTACACTTCCGCGTAATGAATATAATATAGTAATATTTTTGTCATTTCTTGAAGTTGCAAACTTTCGCTAAAAACTAATAGGTATACCTTACGTCTAGGACTGTGTCTCAGTGTCTAGTACCTATATAAAAAATGCCATTCGGCAGGCCTACAGGCTGAGGTAGATTTCGAAGGTTTTGATTGCATTTATTGGGGTAATTTATTTCAAAATCGAGAAACTGCGGCAGTATAGCAAAGTATTGGAGGGGATAGTTAACCCAGATGTGTGAGTTGTAAAGGATAAAAAGAGAACTTCATGCGCTTACCTTTAAAATAAGTACAATTCGATTCAGTCTTTTCAGAATTTCTAGAGTTCTTGATTCCTCAATTATTTCCGTGTTGAACAATGTTCGGATGGAGTCCAATTCGAAGATGATTTGCTTAAACCAAAGCTCGTATGCTAAAACGATAAATGGTTAGGCTATCATGAAGTTAAAAAAAATTAGCATAGGGGTTATTATGTAATCAAATTAATTCTTTATAGCACAAAAAATAGTACGGTGACTGGTCAGTTTATATACTCCTACCTTGATGGGTCACGATGAAGAGATGTTCATCGTGCACTGGTTTGTTGCTTTGAACAGAAAGCATTCGTTGGGCGGAAAGAACTTTATCCAGCATTAGATACTCTCCATATATCATCCCCACTTCGTTGGTAAGCGGAACACTGTGGTGACCATCCCTTTGAATTTATTAGTTAATTCACTTCCTAGTTCTTAAGAATTATAACCTTTTAAAATAATATCACTTACACTTCCTCGGTTCTGAACGGGCAACTCATTTTCGTTAGTTCTGCACTTCTTCAATAAGTATAACAAACTAAAACGGAAATTAGCTGATCTTTGCTGTACCCAGCATCTAAAAGATTTCACAACCACGGAAGATAAGATCGCGAGTTGTAACACAACGTTTTATCAGCCGGATTAGAGCAATGGAGATGCTGATAACGAGTGTCATTTTATAAAACTAAGACGACGGTTTTCACACCGAGTGAATGAAGCCGGCCTGCGATCAGTTTTCCAGTTGTGTTCAGTAATCTACATCCTACATGTATTAAATTAAGTGCTAAGAAATTAATACATTTCGCTACACGTGAAAGCACTTCTTCTCGCATTACGGCATTACTGTACTTTAAGAATACGCAACGATTTAACTTAAATCTGATACGGCTTTAGATGCGCCAAGTGTCTTCGCCAAGTATGATCGTGCCGCTTAGTACCGACCGCGTTTGCTCCTAGATATTAAAAGAAAGACGACAACCGAACTAACGAAGCGGTGATTATACAATTTGCGTATTCATGCAAACACCATTCACAAACATATACTTTGATTGCACAGAAGATCTTTTGGATAAAGGGACGAGGGATTTCAACCTTCTTTTTACTCATGTATACAGTGCAACCTTGATAACTTGAACCTCGATAACTCGAAATCCTTGATAACTTGATTTTGTTTAAAATTCCCTGGAACTTCTTATAACACTCTATGGTATGTTTAACTCTCTAAGTCGAATATTTTAAGAACAACTCTTGATAAATCGAAGTTTACATTGTTTTGAACAAAACCGAAACTCTCTATAGCTCGAAATTCCAATCGAGTATCCTCGGTAACTCGAAATTTAAGATGAGCGAATAAGTCGAATTTGAGAAAAGTATTTCAACGTAAAACTCTTTGTGAAGAAAACAGGTTTCCCCTTTCCTCACTCCGTCGATTCCAGGTTTTGCATTCAAGCTTTTTAGTTCGTAGTTCTCACTAGAGGTTTGTATTGTGTGAACCCTCCATAATTCGAACTCAGCGATTTTTAACCTCGGTAAATCGAACCTCGCTTATTGTTAGTCGAATTATTCGATAACTCGAATTTTTTTCTGTCCCTTCAGGTTCGAGTTATCGAGGTTGCACAGTATATATTTTATATAAGCACAATCCTTGGATTAAAGGCAGAACTGGTTTTTTCGTTGCTCAAGCACAGAAAAATTGCGAATTCATTGTCTTCAAATATCAATTATTATTGTCAATAGAGTTGCACAATAGTATTTAATTTCAAGACAGTCAGATTAAAGCTGTTTACTGGCTTAACAGATTTTCCAAAAGGCGGTCAATTGTCGTTTTCCCAAAATTATCCTTTGAAAATATATCCTGAAAAGCAATATTTTTTAAGTCATCATGCAATATGTGTTAACTATTAATAATAATTAATAATTAATTAAATTAATTAATTGCTATTAGAATATGTTTCTAAAAATCTTCATAAGATAAATAATGCAAGGATTTGTGTTTTCTTGTTTTTATGAAATGTCTTGTCAACTTTATGGAACTGCGTTATGTAAGGTAAAAGCATGATTAAGAAAACTAAAAAAAAAAACTTTTTTTCAAGGCTTGTTCTTAGACTAATACATACAGTCATAAGTCATTCACATATAAAACATTTATCTAGTTCTCCAATCGGCGACAATATTTTGACTTCATTAAGGTCCTCTATTTTAAGAGGTTATAGCAAAATTTCAGCTGTTTGCAGACGGAATACGTTGAAAATGTATTCTTTTGAAATGTAATATTTATTTTTATTGATAGAAAAAAGCCAATTTCGCTCAATTTTGTCATATATTTTTCTGATTAGTTAATTATTTATTACAGTGCTCAGATAATAATAAATCATAGTTGTAGCTTTTGCGTTAGCCGAATCGAAGGTGTATAATATATTTTATACACATTAAATAATTTGTTTACAAAAATTCCGTTTCAGTTCTAGTTAAGACATCAATTGGACAGTTAAGACATCAATTGAACAGTTAAGACAATCAATTTGGTGAAAGAAAATTGGATATAACCCTGCAGTGGTGGAATAACAAATTTTGAGCGCCTAAAATATAAAATATAAATTAAATTTAAAATCCAAAATTAATAGGAACAAGTTTAGTATACAGGGTGTCCCGAAACTCAATGTCAAGCCGAAAACGGGTGATAGAGCTAGGTGGTAACAGAAAATTAAAAAAAAATCTTTGTCATGTAGTTTTCGAGTTATAAGGATTCAAAAAAAAATTGAGAAAATTGACACCCTGTGATGATCTTTCAAGTACTGTGACCACAAAGCTTTACTTTTTTAATATTTTTTATGTAATCCTAAAGTACTCTTCTACAAGTTACAATTTAAAATTAAAACCCAACTGTATCAATTTTAAAGAAAATATCACTTTTTTGCACAACCATGTACTCTAAATTATTACTTCGCCCAACTTTAACTGACTGTACTGAAAAAAAAGTATTCCAAAATGGTATGACACTTAATACATTATTTCATAAAAAAGGACAAAAATAATTCTAAAGAAATCGATCCTGGTTAATTGAGTTCCTCAGGTAGTGGTTTTTGGCTACCGGTTACCAGTCATCCGGTCAGAAGTCATCCCATAAAAATTTTTCGGATGATTTGTGTCGCACTTTCTCGGATGACTTGTGACCAAAAATATGAGTCACAATTCATCGGATGACTTGTGACCAAAAACTCGGATGACTTGTGACCGGATGACTGGTGACTGGAGCCCGTGTTTTTTATGTATTATCTTTAATGGGAGGAAAAGCTGCAGCGGCCTTGAAACTTTACTAAAGATGGAAGCACACTACAAGGCCCTTATACCACGACCATGTCCACCATTTATCACCAATTTTATAAAAACTTATTTATTTATCTATCCATTACAATAAACCTACAAATTATACATAGGTATAATATATATCTGCATATTTTTGCAAAACGGTAAAGATATAATGATAGCTTAGTCAATTAGGTCCCTACCACAGCTTTGAGCTACTGTAGTTATAAGTGTTATCTTTTGATTTAGCAGAGATTAGCTTCTTTTAGTTTGCATTGTCAATATTAGCACAGACAAATAATATAATATTATATATAATAAAATAATATTATTTGTCTGTGATATTAGGTTCTGTATATATATGGTGGACTACTTATAGGCGCCGACTTCAAAAATTTCGGTTTTATATAAAAATTAAAAATTATTTTATACTTTTTAAGTGTAAGTTTTTTTGAAGTCGGTTCAATTTTTTTTAAAAAGAGTTTATTTTTTCTCTTTTCAACGTACAAGCGTACAAGTGAGCGAAGCATAACTGTGATCAAATTGGAGTTCTTCGGAATGATATAAAAAAAATTGTAAAAATCAATTCCGCTTTTTATAACCTTTAAAGTACAATGGACCCGCAGAAGCGATCTAAATTTCCAATTCAGGGTAGAGTGCAACGTCGCCTTCGTCTCATCTTTTCCTATTATGCGTATCACAGTTCTTTAATCCTCATTTAATAAATAAAAAAACATCCGAAGGCGAGCATGACTTCGGGGTGGGCAAAGTATGACTTTTGTTATAATGGGACCTGAATCGAATAAAAAAAGAATTATATGCAAATCGGTTAAGCTGTTTGGAAGTTTGGAAGTTAAGTATGCTACAAGAAAAAAAAAACGCGTTGAACTTATTAGTAACACGGTACCACCGCGAAGCTTTCTTAAATCAAATAAAAAAAGAATTATTAAAATCGGGTAAACCGTTTGAAAGTTATGCTGGAACAAACATTTAAAAAAAAAAATCGCGGTCGAACTTATAACCTCCTCCTTTTTGAAGTCGGTTAAAAACTGTAAGAGATTAGCGCAATTTTTCATATCAGCTTTAGTTATTGTTATAATGTAATATTTGAAGGTTGAAGGAAATCAAAATAAGTCAATAATATGGTTCGTAGACTGAAATATATTTCATTTGAGTACTAGATAATAATGTTCAAAATTTTATAATATTATGCGGTAGTTTTAAAATTTTCTTCTGAAATGGGAAGTTCTGTAATCTTAAGATAATTTGCGCTACTTAACTTCTTTCACGGCCCGCAGCATTTGTTGCGTTCGCCAACGGCTGCTGTAGTTTCCAAAGAGTATCTACAATAAGAACGGTCACTATTCTGCATATTTGTATGGGTACATTTTTGTTCAAAAAGAAAAAAAAACGCGTCATAAGAGGAAGCAGGTATATTCTGTCATACTGTCAAATGTTATTTAGAAAGAAAGAGTTCGAACTATCTCTTGCATTCTAAATTGTAGGGTGCTGTCTTCGATAGCGCTTTATCATATGCAACCATATGTATATAATTTTAAAGGCGAACTGAACTAATTAATTTGCGCGAGCAGAACTTAAAGTTCTGAGTTGTTTACGAGCACTCATTGGTTGAAACGTGATTAACATTTCTTTTCTCTTTTCACAAAGTGTAATTCACTATTCATTTGCCGTCTATTTCTATGAAGGATGCTGTACACAACCGCAACTCAAAACGTGTACAGACATTAGTGATTATTGTAGATATATTATTCTTTGGTAGTTGCGCCACTGGGCTAAACTTTGCGTAAGTTAAGTACGGACAAACGGACATCTATAAAATGCTTTTTTTTCATTTCCAAATCATGAATAGGGACTTATATAGTTTTTTTTTGTCACAATTACTTCATGGGGTCCGGTCACCAGTTATCCGGTCAGAAGTCATCTAGGTTTTTGGTCACAAGTCATCCGAGAAAATGCCACTCAAATCATCACATACATTTGATAAAATATCGAAAAATGTATGGGATGACTTGTGGACCGCATTTTTTTGGTCACAAGTCATCTGGGTTTGTAGTCACAAGTCATCCGATGATTTGTGTCGTTTTTTTTTTTATCACAAGTCATCCGAGCAAAAGCGTCACAAATCATCCAAAAAATTTGTATGGGATGACTGGTGACCGGTAGCCTTACATGATTACATCATATTATTGCAAACATTCGTTCAAAACTAGTATATATGTAAATGTACTCTCCATCTCCATGGCTCTGTCTATTAGAGTATAGAAATAACAAATATATTCTTAAGCAAGGGTACCTACAATTACACTGCTTACATGATAGTTAAACCAATACACCTGATTTACTTTAATTGAATTTAATTACTCGCAACTCATAATTCTATTGTTTTGTAAATAGCTTTATAAATAAAAAATCTTTATAAATATTACCTGAATTATTTTAATACTTAGAGTCCTTTCTAAAAGTGATAAAAACAGGAGCAAGTGAGCAAGACGCAAGAACCCACATTTGTTGTTAAGGATTGTAATGATTTGGTCCCGGATGTAAGAAGTTGAACTGGATTTGAATAATATTAAAAACTTCATATAATATGTCTCTTTAGCATCCATAGCTAGTATAAGAAACTCATGTCGGATTGCACGTAAGGACTCGCATTGCTCCATTTTAATAATTTCTAAAATAATTAATTAGATTCAGCAATAATCAGAAATAACAACTGAGTACTTTAATACTTTCAAAAGGCACTTTCCACTCTAATGAAGTCACGAGAAATAACTCGGCCCAGGACTTTTCCAAGACAAGCTGTTGTTCCCGTTTTTGTAGATTACAAAAATCAGGGATCGATCGAGTCCACTTTACAACAGAAACCAGAATCTTCGTGCCAAGCTCATTCACCACATCCTTGGTGTAGATGATGTTTGGATTTGATAGGTCGGGGGAAAAATGTTGTTCCATCTCCACGGCGGAATACTCATTTCTTAGATCCATTATGTAATTTTCTTTAAAATGTGAATTGCGGGCATAGCGATGGCTTGGTATGAAGGAATTATGAAAGTTGTTCCATGCTAATCTAATGGTAAGAGGCGTTCCGTTTAAATGGTAAATACTCTCCGGAGGTTTAAAGGACGCTAAACCTGCTAATAAGAAAACATATAACAAAATATCATGTTTTAGCACAAAAATTCACCAGAAGTGTTCATCGGAGCGCCGTAAAAGTGATAAACTGGACATAGAAAGGATCGCGGTGCTCTTTCGTGTTGCACAGCTGGAATATATAGTAATACCAATAATATTCTTAAACATTCACCATATAAATTGCTGGGTAGGTACTAGAAAATAATTAATTTTTTAATGAGTTGATGTTGAAGCACTGCTTTCGAAATTTGCTTTCAAAGACGAACCTGATTAATAAAAAAAAATTCAATTCAACCAATGAATATCAGTTCATCTATCTGATTCCGTTCAAATTTAGTGCAAGTGATCTACATATGTGAAGAAAAAAAAATACATATGGATAAAATGAGTAGTAGTAGATTAAATGACGATATCTACTTTACGTAGAAATTGGTTATAATAACATAAATTTTCTGGACTTGAAAATAAACATAGAAAATAATAAATTCAATTTTGAAATTTTTAGGAAAGATAGATTTATGAACGTGGTTATCCCAGCCCATTCAGATCATCGATGGAATGTAAAGCTTTCAGCCTGCCATGCTATGGTAGATCGTCTAATGAGAGTCCCCATGAAACAAGTAAATTTTGATAAAGAATTAAAAAAATCATACAAATTGCCAAGAATAATGGGTATAGTAAAAAAACTGTATATAATTTAGTAAAGAAAAAAGCTCAGTATATTGGCAAAAATCAATTTTTCCGATAGAGAAACGGTTTAAAGTTTGGAAAAAGATCCCCTATGTAGAAGAGACAACAAAAAAAATTAAAACCATATTTAAAAAATACAATTTAAAGCCTTCAATATTTAATAAAAATCTCTAAAAAATATTTTAACAAATATAATAACAAATTGGAAAAAAAGGAGAATAATTTAGAAAAGAGTGGGGTATCTGAGATTAGTTGTGGGGAATGCTCTGGGATCTACATAGGAAAAACTAAAAGATCGGTTAAAAAGCGTCTTAAAGAACATATAGCAGGAGCAAGAAGTGCTGTACCACAGTCGGCCATTTCAAAAACCCTAAAAGAGACAGGTCACACAGTTTCGTAAGATAACGTTAGAATAATGCATGGACTGGAGGGAGGTAGGGTAATGCATACATAGGTTTGAAATTTTAGAAATTAAACAAGCAAAGTTTCAGGGAAAGAATATTGCAAACGATATTATTGATTACAGTTATAACACTCCTCTTCTTGAACCTAGACTCTTCCACGATGTATTGTAGAAATTTTGTAACCAGTCACAAATCTGATGATGCCCAAAGAAGGCGAAACGCGTCATTTAAATTAAATAAATAATTTTGGAACATAGTCAAGTGTTTTTTATAATTGAAAATATGTCAGTGATGTTCCAACAAGTGCTGTCGAGACATTCTCTAGATGTTGAGTTTGTAATGTTCGTTGTAGACCACCACCACCATAGTAATAAATTAAAAACGCATCAGTTACCATACGTACTCCATGTTCCATATGTTGTTTTGCAATATACGGCTAAATTGATTCAATATACCTACAGGACGTACATCTATATTTATTTGTCATTCAAATTGTAATATTTAAATAGTTGCGTTTTCTTTGGTATTGCATTAGTAAACGTTTATACTCTTCATTTAATTAATTGTACACTTCATTTATTATTTTTAACCTTATTTCTAATACTATTAATCCTGAAAAACACAACAGAGTTGAGACTATTCCTTATTTTTGCAATATGGCTACTCGTAGCTTTGGTATTAATCTTATATCTATATTGTCCGCTAAAGTTGGTGAAAGGCGAAAGCATCCTCTGCTGATTCGCCATGTGCTCTATCAAATGTCGCAATGCCGCAAATTTTCCGGACTAATGTAAATTTTTGTCAGATTTTTAAAAACATCAACTTATTTTTAATTCATCTATATTAATTTCGCCAAAACTTGCGAAACATCAGATTACGTTTTGAATTTACAACTACCTCCAAACGGGACGTACCCGTATTACATAGAACCGTTTCCCGTACGTCGGGTTACAATAATGTTTGGTTAGTTTTTTTTCAGTCAAGGGTTGTTTTTCGGGGTTGAATTAGGTTAGAGATTGGTAGTTCTCATTGAGCTTTTTTTCTAACCTAAAAGGCGAAATACCAATTTTTATGAATTTTTTACTTCAAAAATGGCGGATATCAATAAAACTTTTATCCCCTATTTTAGCCTATTAGGGTATGAATTTGAAAAAACCCTGAAATGCATGTTTCTTTATTTTGAGCAAATGGCCCAATAAAAATTTTTAGGGATTTTTTACTTTAAAAATGGCGGTTTTTCATACAAAATGGTCATCCCCTATTTTACCCCCTTATGAGTGGAATTTCAAAAATCGGTTCTTATACCATAGACACATCGCACCCCTAATTATTCATTACCTAATTAATAATTAGCCCTAATGAACATTAGTGATGGTGCTTACGCACTGCCAGTTCTGCATTAGCAGAAAATCAGCTGACAGTTGTCAAACTTCTGTTAAAATGGATCAAAGAAAGGCAAATATTTTTGAAATGGCAAAATTGCTTTTTAAACGTAAGGTTATACAAAATAAAAAGTTGTACTTTATGTGAATATATATTGAGGCTCAAACGCGTTGTGCGGACATTGCAAGCAATTGATTATTCTAATTATTTGAATAGTTTAAAAGTAAACAAAAATGACAAGTGGCATTTGACAAGTGAATTTCAGTCGTGTACAGTCAGTTGTGCTGTCAAACAACCTCGATTCTAGTACTTTTTTCGTCATTACGGCTCTAATAATTATCAAGAAAAGTTGATCATTAGGGCAGTCCGTAATTAGCAATATTGAGATCATTAGGCGGTCGTAAGTCGTAACTATCTTTACCCCATGACATATCGCAGCGTAATTATTAATTAGTGCTAATGAATGATTAAGGGGTGCGATCTGTATACGGTATAATTAATTATTAATGAGCGCTAAAGAATCATTACGGCGTGCGGTCTGTCTATGGTATTATACCACTGACCACACATAGCTTGGTTAACCAACTCTATGAGTTAACCAAGACCGAAACCAAAATAGGTGACACATACCGGCGGAGAGTTGGTTTATTTTGACAGTTGCTATTTTTTTACATTTTGCAAACATATTTTGCGAGTTCGTTTTTGTCTAAAAATGGATATTCCGAAGGAAGTAATGTTAGCAATAGCAATTATGATGAGGGAAAATAGCAACAGGAGATTATTGAGCAATAATCAAATGATGTTTCATATATTGTGCGCTTTGCATCCCCATCGCGTGAGTATTTTGCTTTTGAAATTGCTGCACTCTAAAAAAAGAAATTCGATTAATTTTGTCCATGGAACTCTTTTCTTAGACATATTAAAATTAAATAAATTCACGTCGACTGTTTTTTATTTGATACCTATCTTATTTATAAAAAACAAAAAAAACAGGACGTATAGTCTTGTTTTTTAATTATCGGGCAACACTTTCTTAGTGTTGCCATCTAAGATACCTACATTATCTTGAAATTACTTGGATTTTCTTCATAATTGCAATTAACATATGTATAATAATTTTCTTTCGTTAAATTTTGCTTATTATAGTACCTACATATATTGTATACTAACAGGTGTCTACCCGGTTACACCCGGGTCGGTCAAAATCATAATACATTACAGATTACATTTTGAATTTACAACTATCCCCAAACGCGACGTACAATATATATGACATAGAACCGTGTCCCGTACAGTTAATTTTTTCAGTCAAGGGTTGTTTTGGGTGGTTGAATTAAGAAATACGATTAACCGACAACGATTAACTGACAAAAAAGCTGTTTTTAGCAAATACATAGCCTTTACACCGACAAATCTTCTTCTTGTTTTAACCCAAGACACCTCAATTTTCATGAAACGCTTTTAAAAAGTTTGAGATTTAAAGCTTTGAGATCGCTTCTGCACACATTCATAGTGAAGCTAGGGATGGCGGTTGTTGCCAAAATAACCGGTGTTCGGTTATTTCGGAGATGCCTTATTTGGCGAAGATTTTGATGGAGAAGAGCACGAAGTGAAAGAGCTCCCAGAAAGCCCCTTCGGAGCCAAAAGGCTCAGAATGTGAAAAGTTTGAATAAATAAGTAGATATGGTATTAGTTGGTTTTAATATAATTTCCTTTAATATAATTGCTCGCTGTTCCACATTGTATACATTGTTCTACATGAAAAAGGCCTTCTTTCAATTTTATTTCCTCCTACATATACCCAGGCTACTGCACCTCAACAACACCACGTTAATGTGCCACTATGGTTTGGATTTCCTTTAAACAAGATCCTGATTGAGAAAGAACAGGCGACGGCGGGGGTACTGGGTGGTGGGAATCAAGCTGATAGCTGATGTGAGGAGTAATATTGTAATGACAAAGGTCATGAATTCAAGATACCTACTCAAATTAAAACGTGCACAAATAAGTACAATTAAAAGAAAGTAAAACCGCACGCGAGTATCCATGTCAAAACAAAGAAAAAGTGCAAAACATGCACCACTCAATAAGTCATTCACGCATTCCCCAATTTGCCGAAATTGCAAGTTTGCAATTCGTTGTCCGGGCATTAACTTGTGAAATGACACCCGGCAAATTCCATAAACCAGGGGCAACATAGAAATTGCACTTTGGGCATTAAATCGCCATCTAGGCAATTTTTGAATATAATGTGTGAGTAAGGGGAAACCGTAAGTATCGATAATAGTATTAATTATTAGCATAATTTCAATTTATATAAATAGCCTAAGAAAATGCAATAAATCGATCATTCGCTAAACTCTGTTTTTCATTGTTGGACGTCTGCCCTAGGGCTTGTCAAGCGAATCGATCTTTGAGTAATGCTTTCGAGCTACTCAAGCCACTAAAAACTCTAAGCGTTCAAATTTAAACCACTGGGTTCTGAGTAATGCTTTCGAGCCACTCAAGCCCTCTCAAGAAGTAACCATCAAGATTCACAAAACTGGGTACAGCCGAGCTGCTCAGATTTCCACAACGATTCTTCATCATCCCCGACTACTACATGGCGACCGTGACTTGCGGATTGTAATTTGCGGACATAAACTTGCGGCACGAAATTGAAGAATAGCATCATCAGGCCAAAGAGTGGACAAAGCTAGTGAGAGCTATTAGCAGCTAAACAACTTGGGCATGAGCGACATCGACAAAGGGTTTGAAAAGATATTCAAACTCTTGGAGAAATATCGACGTCCCGAACAAAATATTGAGAAGCTGACACTCTACCCTATTAACAAGCCTTTGGAGCCGTACGTTCCCAAACCAATAACTAAGGAACTCATAGAAACACCGGACTACATCCCCGGACCACGGAAGCGAACTATAGAGGAGTTCAAGAAACAGAATAAGAAGAAGCCAGCAGAGGACCAGAAGAAACCAAAAAGAGGAGGAAAACGTACAATACTATTGAAGGAGCTTTTCATGTATAAAAGCCTATTAAAAATTGCGGCTACAAAGGAGGAACACGAGAAGTACGAGATTCTCATAAATTGGACCAAGAAGGAACTGAACGGCATGAAACGTAGGAAAAATTAGTATCAAATAGGGAAAATTAGGTAGTATAGAGAACTTGAATAGGGATATACAAAAAAAAACAATAATTCTCTTAAACCTTAATTAACTAAATTTAAAATGTATCTTATAAAATTAAATGTTGAAATCTTATTAAATCTTAATAAATTATGAGAAAAAAGCTAATTATTTGAAAACACAAAACACAAAGTACACAGACACACTTCAAAACAATGGGAAAAACTCAGTCAAAAAACAATGATAACAACGGGGAATTTATCAATAATGTGGTTATTAATGACACAGTATCTGTCGAAAATCATACAGTATTGCTTCTATTAGGCATAATTGTTGCAATCAAGTTAGCTGAATTGGTGTATAGGATCTATATGAATCATAGGAGAGGGTTAAGAAAAAGATACCTCAGCACACCGGCTGTATTAAACGTTTAATTGTAATTAATGGAGGATTTAATCAAAATAAAAACAGAGCTCCAAACAATATTGGCCAATTTCAAGAAAAGTAAAAACAGGGGATACACGGGGAAAACATTGAAAGAAAAAGAGGAACGAGTAACCAACCTACACGAGGAGGCACTAAAAATCGCCGCCATAACAGATATAGCCGAGAGAGTTATTATAAAACGAGAAGAATACTTACAGATAAAAAATTTAACCGAGAGGATTTTTGACTTAATAGAAATACAGAAAGATACAAAAATGACTTTCGACATCAAAACTGGGACTTCACTCCTCCAGCCTTATAATGGCAAACAAGAAGACACCGAAGCCTTTATAGAATCAATGGAACTCTTGGATGAAATAACAGCAGTAGAAGATAAAAAAACAATGATTAAATTTATAAAAACCCGTATAACGGGCAAGGCCAAGTATGCCATAACAGAGGAAACTAACTCTGTTGATTTAATAAAGAAAAGGCTAAGAGCGAAGTTTTCACCAAAGCTGTCTTCAGATGCAATACTTGCACAGTTAAGAACATGTCAACAGGGCAGTAGGAAACTGGCAGATTTTACTACACAAATAGAGAACTTGTGCGGACAATTGACAAGAGCGTTTATCGCAGAAAACGTTGCAACCGGAGACGCAGCAGAAAAGCTAGCCGAGAAGTTTTCCATACAAACACTTACTAACAACATAACTAGCCCGGAAACGTCTATAATTTTGAAAGCTACTAACTTTACAACTCTTTCAGAAATAACTGCAAAAGCTATAGCAGTAGATAAACCACAGGCCAGTAATGTGTTGCATTATCACACGGAAACTCCCAGAAAACCAACGTTTAATAATAACAGTAGCCAAAAGTTTAGCAATGGTCAAAGGTTCAATAACGGGCAAAGATATAACAACAATGGATATAATAACAATCGCTACCCTAGGGAACACCTAAACAGAAACCACGCAACGGGTTTTAGGTCAAATTACCAAGTTCAGGGTAATTACAGAAATAGTAATAACAATTATAGACCGGTGTACAGGCAGCAAAATAATAACATTAGTAGACGAATAAATTATTGCGAGTCGGGGGAATGCCAACCCCCTCAACCAGAAGCGGAAGTAACTCGGTTGGGGGATATAGATTGCGGAAACCCTCAACACACTGCCTAAATCTGACACTAACAAATTTCATTAAAGCATATGTCGATATGTGCAAATCAACATGTAACTTCATAGTAGATACGGGTGCCGACATATCCATATTTAAAAGAGGGAAAATTAGTGACGACCAGCAATATTATCCGAAGAATACATGCTACATATAAGGCATAACGGATACTAAGAGACAATCAATCGGAGCAACTTATACGAAGCTGCATTTCAACGACCAGTTCTCTGTCGAACATTTATTTCAAATCGTGGACAACGATTTCGCCATTGAAGCTGATGCGATTTTAGGGTTAGACTTCCTAACAAAGTTCAAGGCAGTTATCGATTATGATACGTGGACACTAACCCTAAATACGAGTAATAATTCGGTAGTAGTACCGATTTCAAGCGGTCCATCCCCAAATTCAATTTCCATACCTCCACGGTGCGAAATTATTCGGAAAATAAACATTCTTCAAACACACACCCACCATGAAAACCTAGTCGTACAGAATGAAGAAATTCAACCTGGCATTTTTATATCAGGAACAATAATCTCAAATGAAAATCCACTCGTGAGAATCCTAAACACAACTAGCAAAACAGTGACAATTAGAGACCCACACATAAAGGCGGAACCATTAACTAACTTCCATATTATAGATACAGCATCGCAAACAGCTGATAGAGCTAGCAAAGTAATAGAAAAATTAAACTTCCAAAAAATCCCTGCATATGCCAGACGGCAGTTCGAGGACGCTTGCCGGCAATACCAAGACATATTTGCCTTAGAATCGGAACCACTGTCAACTAATAATTTCTATACACAGCAGATCGAACTAGCTGACCATAGACCGGTATATACAAAAAACTACCGTGTCCCTGAAATCCACAAACTCGAAATTAATCGGCAAGTGGAAAAACTGCTCAAAGATAAAATAATAGAGAATTCAGTGTCTCAATACAACTCGCCAATACTCTTAGTACCAAAAAAGTCTAATAAACCAGAAAAAAAATGGCGATTAGTGGTGGATTTCCGAACACTAAATAAGAAAGTTCTCGCTGATAAATTCCCACTTCCGCGACTGGAGGATATATTAGATCAAATGGGTATGGTACTTTTCCACGCTAGACCTTATGTCTGGTTTTCATCAAATTCCACTGGATGAAAATTCCAGGAAACTCACGGCATTCTCCACGAACCAAGGCCACTATCAGTTCACTCGACTCCCATTTGGACTTAATATAAGCCCAAATAGCTTTCAGAGAATGATGGCCATTGCCATGGCAGGCCTAACTCCTGAGATAGCCTTCTTATATATTGATGACATCATTGTAATAGGATGTTCACAATCGCATCACCTGAAGAATCTAGTAGCGGTATTCCGCAGGCTCAGAGAGAAGAACTTAAAACTTAATCCTGAAAAATGCAAATTTTTTCAGACAGAAGTCACTTACTTAGGACATCAAATTTCAGAACATGGCATCAGGCCGGACCACTCAAAATACGAGGCAATTAAGAACTACTCGATTCCGAAAAATGCAGACGATGTTCGACGATTCGTCGCCTTCTGCAATTATTATAGACGATTTGTCCCTAACTTTGCGAATATCGCATTTCCTCTTAACCAACTGCTCCGTAAAAATAGTAAATTCCACTGGTCAGATATTCATCAAAAAGCATTTGATAACTTAAGGCATATTCTCATGTCACCGGCAATATTAAGGCATCCGGACTTCCAAAAACCGTTCATCATCTCAACCGATGCGTCAAACGACGCATGCGGCGCAATCCTATCGCAAAACGTTGAAGGTACAGAATTGCCTGTCGCATACGCTAGCAAAACTTTCACACCTGGTGAACGAAATAAGGCAACCATCGAAAAGAACTTACTGCCATACACTGGGCTGTAACATATTTTAAGCCATATGTTTACGGCAGAAGATTCATCGTACGAACTGACCACCGACCCCTCGCATATTTATTTGGAATGAAAAATCCCTCATCCAAATTAACACGAATGAGACTGGATTTAGAGGAGTACGATTTCGAGATCCAATATATAAAAGGAAAGGACAATGTTGGACCAGACGCCTTATCAAGGATAAAAATCGACATAAATGATCTGAAGGACATAAGTATCCTACAAGTACGAACACGTGCAATGAGAAAACAGGATGAAAAAGAGCCAATAATTGCTCAACACGAAAGTACTCCACCTACCACGCAGCCTGCGCAACTGCAAGTAGTGGAGGTATTATCTCCAACAAAAGTAGCAGATCTACCGGAATTAATATTCAAAATTACCAACGCAAAAAAAAGGAAAGAAATGGCCATAGAACTAAACATTGTGCACAGAAATGATATTCTTTATAAACAATACACAAGTATACAAGAGGGCCAATCAGTAGAGCCAGCATTAGAGCAGGTACTCGAAAAATTGGAAAATTACATAAAACATAACCAACTAGTAGATCCCGCATTAGAGCAGGAACACCGAAAATTGGAATATGAATTCAATAATGAATGTCAGACCAAGAGTCTGAAACTTTCTGCAGAAAGTCAACTTTTTCACATAATTAATACAACCGCATTTAAAAGCCTTGGTAATAAAATATTAAAAAGAATGAATATCATAATATACAAGCCACAACGACATATAACGAACAAAGACGAAATACAAGAAATTCTACACAATTTTCACGCAACACCTACTGGAGGGCATGTGGGGCGATCAAGAATGTTCAATAAGCTGAAGGAGTTATACAGATGGAGTAAGATGCGAAAAACTATCGCACAATATATATACAAATGCGAACTGTGTGCAAAAAACAAATACCAGAAACGTAACAAGGAACCCCTACAAATTACAACAACACCAGTAAAAGTCTTCGACGTCGTTTCCATAGACACAGTCGGACCGTTTACGAAAACAAATAACAACAATAGGTATGCGGTAACTATACAATGCGACTTAAGCAAGTACATCGTAATAATACCCACAAAGGACAAAGAGGCAAGTACTATCGCCCAGGCAATAGTAAATGGGTTTATACTAACATATGGGCCGATGTCTAAAATCAAATCGGACTTAGGCACTGAGTATAAAAACCAAATCTTTACAGAAATTTGCCATAAATTAAAGATCAAACAACTTTTCGCAACCGCGGCACATCCAGAGACAATAGGAGGCCTGGAAAGAAATCACAAGTGCCTCAACGAATACCTAAGATGCTTCGTAAACGATAGTAGAGATAACTGGGACATTTGGATTCCTTACTACGCATTCTGTTTTAACACTACCCCAAACACAGTGCATGGGTACACACCCTTCGAACTAGTATTCGCCAAAAAGGTAAGCTTGCCATCTGAACTCGTAACCAGTCAGCCCGACCGACCCCGTATACAATTACGATTTATACAGCAACGAAATCAAGTATAGATTGCAAAAAGCCTTGGCCAAAGCAAAGCAATACCTGGAAGATGCAAAAATTAATCAAAAGAAAACCATAGATCCTGATTGTAACGCATTAATGCTAAAAGTAGGTGATAAAGTGCTACTTGAGGCACAGAATAGAAAAAAACTTGACCCCTTGTACAAAGGTCCATATAAGGTCAAATCGCTCGACACAGTAAACTGTACGATTACAGATGATATAAAAACAATAACTGTACACAAAAACAGACTCAGAAAAATACACGACTAGCACAAGCATATTACATATTTAGAATCATACTTACCTATATCAGTTCAGTAAGAAAAAAAATGTACTATTACTATCCGTATTACATTGTAATTATATCTAACTCCATTTTAGTTTAACTTTAATATAGTGTAGGTATCATATTTAATCATGCGCATGACATAGATGACATAGATGATATAGATGATATAGACATTAGACAGAACTACTTTTAAATTTTGCAAAATATTTTCTAGTAGGTACAAACTATTCGGATTATAAATACCCATAGCAATATATACTGAAACAAAAAAAAAAAAAAAAAAATGTATTAAATTTAAGGCAGGTAGTTATAAAAGCAAAACAAATGTAAACATTGGCGCTTACGGCTTCCTCAAACTTACGATGCAATACAATACTTTTAATAACAAATGCACTCCGATGAAAAAAAAAAGAGAACAAAAAAAAATGAATTCCAAAATAAAATTCATTTTTTTTTCCCTAAGGGGGATGGTGTAATGACAAAGGTCATGAATTCAAGATACCTACTCAAATTAAAACGTGCACAAATAAGTACAATTAAAAGAAAGTAAAACCGCACGCGAGTATCCATGTCAAAACAAAGAAAAAGTGCAAAACATGCACCACTCAATAAGTCATTCACGCATTCCCCAATTTGCCGAAATTGCAAGTTTGCAATTCGTTGCCCGGGCATTAACTTGTGAAATGACACCCGGCAAATTCCATAAACCAGGGGCAACATAGAAATTGCACTTTGGGCATTAAATCGCCATCTAGGCAATTTTTGAATATAATGTGTGAGTAAGGGGAAACCGTAAGTATCGATAATAGTATTAATTATTAGCATAATTTCAATTTATATAAATAGCCTAAGAAAATGCAATAAATCGATCATTCGCTAAACTCTGTTTTTCATTGTTGGACGTCTGCCCTAGGGCTTGTCAAGCGAATCGATCTTTGAGTAATGCTTTCGAGCTACTCAAGCCACTAAAAACTCTAAGCGTTCAAATTTAAACCACTGGGTTCTGAGTAATGCTTTCGAGCCACTCAAGCCCTCTCAAGAAGTAACCATCAAGATTCACAAAACTGGGTACAGCCGAGCTGCTCAGATTTCCACAACGATTCTTCATCATCCCCGACTACTACAATATCATGCTGTTTCTCATGATAATATAGTTGAAAATAGGGGCTGGTATTGGGCACTGTGGGGGGGGGGGGGGGGGGGGGCTCTGTTTGCGCGGGAGGGGGGCTGCGGTTGCGGGGGAGGGGGGTTACCAAATTGAACGGGAATATGAGTAGAGGGGCATGCATCCATGTTAAATATAGTGGATTGGAAGAAACATACGCAAAACCATACATTTTGACGCTTTTTTTGCTAATTTGAGAAAGTTACCCCTTTTTCAAAGGCTTGTATCTCGGTACCTATGGGCTCGAAATATACGTTTGACCAGTCAAATTAAAGGAAATTTAATGCTCTACAACTTTCTAAAGGCATATAATTACAAAATATTCTTTGTTTATAAGATATCTGCAAAAAACTTAAAAATGGACCAAAATATAACGGTTTTTTGGCCACCAAAAATTTTCCACAAGGAATTTTTATTGAAAAACTTAGGAGTAGGTACACTAGGCAACAATAAACAATCGCTGAAAGTTTCATTAAGTTCCGAATTTTTTCAGAGTAAGTCCATTTTTTTGCCTAAACCGACTGGCCTAATACTCTACATCTAGGGAATAAAAAAACAATGGTTTTTACTAAAATTCATATATAATTATAGTATGGTAGTGGGTATTGTCAAAATGGTGAGAATTAAAACTTTTTTTAAAAAATAAAGAAAATATGACTTGATTTTATGAAAACTGTTTTTATATACAGTGCAAAACGCTGTCATTTTGGCATTATTATTAAAGATTTTATCCGTTTTCTTCTGTGATAACGAGATAAAAATTTCATAGAATGCATTTTCATCGACAACGAGCCTAATTACTGTAAAGATTTAGCTCGATTAAATGACGGGAAGTGTATTAATTAGGAAATTTTCGGGCATTCAAAATCATAAAATTCATTCAAGAATGAATTTTCCCCAAAAAACGAAAATTAAGAACGAAAGATTTGCCCCTGCTCTACTTCGCCTTCTCCAAAGCATCATGAAGATGCAAATTATAATGTAGCATGAAAACTGAAGATGGATTAGTGAATAGATAAATGTAATTATTTTCTTGCGTAGGATATTAAATTATTTGTTTTCTTTAGTTGTTTTTCAATCTTATCTACCTATGTACAAAATTATAAAAATTATTATAATATTACAGACAACTTGCTTGTTTACAGACAAGTTTCATATTAAATTGGTACTAGAAAGTAGGAATTCCTAAAAGCAAGGCAAATTCCTTTTCTTGACATGCGAAAATCCTTAAGTCATGAATGAAAATTTACAAACGTTTATGTCACCCTCCTCGTCATAAAATACATAAACTCACAATCCATTGAAAAATACAAATTACAATGAGAAATCGTTTTGCCCCTTTTTCTACCATCCCCGTCCCCAAATATGTCAATTGGCTAAATTGCCTGAACAAGAAAAATGCGTGTAGGCAAAAATCGAATTTACGTTTCTCTACATCACATCGAACCAGGGTACCTGACCGATATACCAACATATTTAAAGGTTCAAACCAAACGTTATATTCCGACCGAAACGTAAAACGTTTGCGATGAAATTTTGTTAAGGTGCGTATTCACTTGAGCACGAACGCGAACGAGGCAAGCCGCGGCCGAACGAATGCCGCTCCGATCCCATCGGATGGCAGGCGAATTGCCGCGGTCCGAGGCGTCGCACAACAACAAATATACGTATGCTCATTCGGCCTCGGCTTGCCTCGTTCGCGTTCGTGCTCAAGTGAATACGCACCTTAACCAAAGAATATCTACAATAAGAAGGGTCACAAATGTCTGTACACGTTTCGAGTTGCGATTGTGTACAGCAAGCGTCATAGAAATAGATGGCAAGTGAATTACATTTTATGAAACGGGAAGGGAAATGTAGGCGTCACGTTTCAACCAATGAGTGCTCGTAAACAACACAGAACTTTAAGTTCTGCGCGCGAAACTTTAAAGTTCCGCTCGCGACGCTTTAAGTTCCGCTCGCGATGCTTTAAGTTCAGCCCGCGCAGATTAAAGTTCCGCTCGCCTTTAAAATTACATACATTACAAAAACAAAATGAAAGTTCATGAGCTGCGTTTGCATAGGATAAGGCGGTGGTTGTATATAATAAAGCGCTATCGAAGACAGCACCCCACATTTTAACAATTGTAAGAGATAGTTCGAACTCTTTCTCTCTAAATCACATTTGACAGCATGATAGAATATACCTGCTTCCGCTTATGACGCGTTTTATTTTTTCTTTTTGGACAAAAATGTACCCACACAAATATGCAGTAGAGTGACCCTTCTTATTGTAGATATTCTTTGCCTTAACAACCTTCATTTCGGTTGTTTTCTATATCGGTCCACTTGAGGATGAGCATCTGCGCTACTTGCTGAGTAGTTGTCGGCAATTTATAGCCAGGCGCGGATCTTGCTTGTTGTTGAGCAGTCCTGTGACCTATCATAAAACGGAGATTCAGATGGATTTTCCAACGTGTTTCAGAACGAAAATGTAATATGCAGATTTTTTGACAAAAAGGGACCTGTATCAGTTACCGCAGCAAATTATCACCTTACGCATTTGCGAAAGGATATTCGAGGACAATGTTGCATGTAATTATGCACGATGAATATTTCGTAGACCTCACAACACATTTCTACATAGCTTTATGATTACATCTATTCCGTCTAACTTCTTAATTGGGTAATTGGGTGAAATGTTGATACTAATGCATTGCCATCGACAACGAATCTATCTAAAACTTTTTAATTCGATTGACAGATTTTTTCCTTAAAACTGTTTGCAATCCTGGTTTGCTGGTCCGCTGGCTATACACGGCCAAATTTTTTCTGAAATTTTATAACCCTCAGCATCTTTTCAGCCGTGAATCCGTCATAAAACTAGTCCAGCCTCTAGAATATGAAAAGATTTAGAATTTTAGATATTTTCGCAAAATTTTCGTGAAACCCACAAATCCCGCCATACACGGTCATATAATTGGATTTTTGCAGACGAAGTTTGAGGAAAAATTCTGTCGTGTAAGGGCCGGGTCACATAGGTAAACACTTTTATGATCAGACCTTTATCTGAAAGAAATAATTTTGGTACAAAAATATCGTTTTATTTTGTGGAAAATGAACCGGTATAGTTCTGACCGAAAAAATAACGTTATGATGACTCCCTGCATCGAACTCCTGAAATCTTACAGTTATCTGGTATCAACTTTTACCAAATTAGCCAAATTTGGCAAAACCACTTTTTTTAAACTGCTATAAAAAAAAATCTAGGACCTTGTTTAAAAATCCCTCTATTCACATCAAATGCGAACCTTCAATCTATCAAATGAGGTATATTTCATTGGAATCCCTTCAGAAATAAAGGAGTTATCTGGTATCAACTTTGGTCAATTTCGCGATTTAGGTGTATCCTCCTCTTAATGCATTTTAGCACAGACAATATTGTCTGTGATTTTAGGGAAGTGTTTCCCTTTTTTCATGATTACTTTATAAAACAATTTAATCATTAAATTGATTACAATTTAATTTGAAACTTCAAAATAACTTTTTTAAAAGGTATTTTTGGTTTTATTTACACTAACTGCATAATGTTTTTAGTTAACGAGTTGCAGTTTTCTTCTGTTGCCAAATGTAATTGGAGTTCACGTGAATTAGAAGAGTGTTCACGAAACCAACGGAAGGAATAGTGTCTTTAAAGTGCGAATCAAGTTCAATTAACAATCAGACAAATGAAATTATTTTAAATTATTAATTAACACAACAATTTTTGTATATTGAGGAAAAACACAATAAAATTTTAACTTTTAAGAATTGCTTTTTAAATAGAGACACAGTAATTTATTCAGAAGCATTTCCCCATGTTAAAAATTGGTCGTGTAAAGATGTTCCAATGAGACGAAATATAATAATATTAATGAGATTAAAAACAGCAGGATAGCATTTTCGTATACTCGAAACAATTTTTAGAAGAAATGAAAATAAAAACTGGGACATAATCGTATCAATTGTTCTTCAATGAAAAATAATCATGGGGATTTTATTTTGGCAGGTCCCCACGCCTACTGCCATTACAATTTCAAACTACTACTATTCCTACTAAAATACATCCATATTAATTATCTCTTTCGCCATACCTACAGGCTGAGGTAGATTTCGAAGTGTTTTGATCGAGTTTATTGGGGTAATTTATTTATAAATTTAATGCTCTACAACTTTCTAATATAAATGGTACACCAAAAACGCTTAGCTTAGGAACCATAAGCGAAAAACTGAAAAAATTTACAAGAAGTCGTGCTTTTTGCCCCCCCCCCCCCCTCCCCCCCACCACCTTTTTATTTTCCAACAAAATTTTTGGGCTCATAAATGGTTCTGACGTACTCGAAAACATGAAAATTCGACCTACACATGACCCCTGTAAACCAAAAAACGTAAGAAACACGTGAATTTCAAAATTCGGCGACATATTGGCCGCCATCTTGAATATCGCACTTCCGGTTGGTCTTTTTCTGAAAACGTGCCTAGTCTATATATAGATTACTGTATTGATTAAATTTTTTTTATAATTGGAAGCCATCTGTTTCCTCACCCACCAAGTTTGCCCAATCTCCTTACAAAAAAAAAAAAAAAAAAAAAAAAAAAGGGAGCGTACGTATATACTTAAGTAGTATGTTTATAACAATATATGCATAATATTTGCATATATGTATACAAATTTTAACAAAAAAAAGTCATTATAATTGAATTTATGAAGATTGAATTTATGAATAAAATCCAAGTTTCTTCATAAAGATAATATATCTTACATAGCAACACTACGAATGTGTTGCCCGATTTTGCTCATTTTCGAAACTGACCTTGCAAAAGTAAGTACTAAATTTAAATCCTGCAGTTATAAGCGTTCTCGAGTTATCGTCTGGACGGACAGACAACAGACAGCTATTGTAAGTAAAACAGGCAAAAACACAAGAATTTTTTTTTTAACTTGATAGCAAATTCAATCAGATCAATTAAAAAGTAGATCAGTTAAAAAAAAATGTAATGAAATTCCCAGAGTGCCTTTTAGAGATATGGAGTTTATTGTAAAACATGTTTTCGTGCAAAAAGATCTCTTAAAATCTTACTAAAATTATTTTTTGTAACCAAACAAACGAATATATAGTGCTTACTCATTTTTTTCTGAAAGTAGCATAGTTCACTGTATAATACTGAATTTTTTCATAGAAGTATCATTAAAAATGGCTAAGACACGTATTTTTTTCACTAACAGTATACGTTCCCCTCGAGTTCTCGGGAATTTCAAAATATCTGTTTTGCTACATTAAAAGTGAGTATAAAAAAAACAGTGCAATTAGACTTAGACCCGGACAAAATTATTAACAGGGAAAAAATTGGTGGAAATTGTTCAGAACAATGTCCATAGTTACCCACCAAAAGTCCCAAGAAATCCGAGTTGGGGAACGGCCACAATTTTGGAAAAATGTGGTCCAGAAGGGATGAGCTCACTTTTGAAAATTTCAACTACCCTGAAAAATTTCAGTACTATACATTGACTATCTTCGGAGATAAAAAAATTTTATTAACATTACGTTAAGTATCGTAAAGTAACGCTCAACGTCACCGCGCACCAATCTGTACCTAGAATACATGCGTCATCTAGTAGTTCATTGTTGGTCCTAGGTATCGATACCAAAATACGCACGTAATTATCCCCATTATCTTTTTTGAAGAAAATATTTTCTAAAATCTGATGTTAGAACCATTTTTGACATGCTGTAGATAGATAGCGGGTGGTCCAAACCATTTGGTTTTTGTCTCATTCGACGCCGAGTTCAATGGTTTAAAACTTTTATATAAAATACTTTTATGATAAACAGGTTATTTTGGAAGATATTTTCGCAAAACTGGCGTTGAAACGTAAGTTTTTACGAAATGTGGAAAATTGGTCCAACTTTGACCTACTGTACTTTGGTAGCGGGTAGTCCAAACCATTTACTCTTGGTGTCATTCGACGTAGAATTTCATGATCTACAACTTTTATTTGGAGCGGTTTTTATAAAGTTTAATATTTTAGGAGATGTCAGCGAAAAACCGCAAGCTCATCCCGTCTGGACCACATTTTTCCAAAATTGTGGCCGTTCCCCAACTCGGATTTCTTGGGACTTTTGGTGGGTAACTATGGACATTGTTCTGAACAATTTCCACCAATTTTTTCCCTGTTAATAATTTTGTCCGGGTTGAGCCAATTTTTTGTCTAATTGCACTGGCCTAATAATGTATATAGACCAAAATAACAAGGTTTCATCACAATCGAAGGTGGTGGGTGACAAATCGTACTTTTTCTGGATGATTTGATGTGGAATGACCCAAATTTGTTTTTGTGTTCATGATGAGAAAGAATATCTATAAACATATTAAGTACCTTCTCGATTCATATTGACCTGAATGCATTTAGCAAAACGGCAAGCTTGACACTGATTTCTTCGCATCACATCTATTGGACAGCTGCCTCTTTCCTTGCACAAATACTGAAGGTTCCTTCTTATGCTACGCTTGAAAAATCCGCGGCATCCATCACACGACGCAACTCCGTAGTGCTTGCCTGAAGCTCGGTCGCCGCAAACCCTGCATTCGAGAACCTTTTCAGACATTGATTGGCTTGTTGATATTACGAGAACCCCAACTGAAATACGAAACCCGAAAATAACGTTAAATGACAATTAAGTTACATGTTACAAGCAATTATAAACGAACGGGAGGAAGCAATTTGTATTTGAATCTAACAAATTCACCCTTCACTTGACTTATGCCCAATGAGTCAATAGTCTGGGAACTTCAACGTGTGCACGAGCGAGGTTGAAAGGTAAACTCGCTAGAAGCTGGGAAACGACACACATGACAGGTGGTGTAGCAAGTTGTAATCGCCAATCATAATAACAAATTGAAATATTAATTTAGGTAAGCTTGTTGAATACTGTTAAGCAACAAACTGCCCTCGATTCCAACGCGATATGCTGGCTGGCTACATACTATCGTTGTTGTACACCCCATACACTATTATCGTACGTCATAAGGTTTTCGTTGGGCCCCGTTATTCGCCACTGCGAAAAAATCGAAACTGCCTTGATTTTTCGACGTTCGCGCGAGTAAAAATTTTCGCTGATTTTATGCATACAAATTGTGTCTAATTCTGCAGAATCACTCTGCCGAAAATTGGCCCAATTCACTGCAGAAAGTATTATGCATAAAATTTTATGCAGAGAATGCAATGCTGCGAAAAATATATATTTTTAGTATTTCTAGTGATCAGTGCATGCTACGATTTACCCAATTTTATGGCTGTAGGAATTCACAGAGAATCTATTATCATTCTATTTTTATAATATAATACCATTTTTTATTTACCTCGTACTGGGCTCGAACCCGGGCCTCTTTGCATTCAAAACGGCAACGTATACACTGGTCTATCTAGCTATCTATTTCAAATGTGGCAAGCTTAGACATATATTCATTTTATCACTGAACCTAATTATGTCAAGAATGCATACGTGATTTATGCCCAATTTCACAGTGAAAGCTTAAGCTATCAGTTAAGTAAGCGGCGAATGTTAGCTTAAGCTAAAGTTCAAATTTTCCTACTAGTGGAAACATTTTATGAGAAAATACAGAATAATCCCAAAAAAAATTGCAACACGAGCGATTTTTTTTTTAAATGATAGCTAAGAGTGCCCTTAATTACCCCTTCAAAATCGCCAAAAATCCCACCTTGGCAACATGGTCAAAATGGAAGATGCCCGCGAAGATGGCGGCCAAAATTTTCGATTCAGCTAATATCTCGAGAACGGTTCAATGTATTGAAAGAGTTATTTGAGATAAATTGTAGCTCTTTTAATGCTGATTAATTTTTATATCTATACTTTTTCTGTCGGACGTACGATATGGCTGCAATCTGCTGAGGCGTATTTGGTCGGAATCTTCCTTTTTTTTAAAAAAAAAGTCAAAATTTCTAATTTTGGATTGCTATGCAGAGTGTAACAGCGAAGACGGCCAACAAAAAAATATTGTACGAAAAAATTCTATCTCCACCCCCTTCCGTTCTTTGGTCGTGGGCGAGGTTGTTGCACTAAAATGCCAATATTTCTTAAACTACCAGAGATAGCTTAATGTTTTATACCTTATTGGAAAGTTAATAAATGTACCTTTCTAACAAGGTTACTGGTTATGCACTAAAAAATCTAATGAGCTACTGAGTCAGTATAATAATGGAAAATTTTGCGTAAAAAGCCTACAAAGCTTGAGATACATTTTTAAGAAATGAAATTTTTCCAACTTTAAACCACTCTATTGCCATCTTCGCGGGCATCTTCCATTTGGACCATGTTGCCAAGGTGCGATTTTTGGCGATTTTGAAGGCGTAATTAATGGCACTCTTAGTTATCATTTAAAAGAAAAATCGCTCGTGCTGCAATTTTTTTGGAGTTCAGAACTAAAATGATTCCACTATACACTATTACTTATAGTATTAGCACCTACCGTGTACGTGCGCTATATCAAAAATTCATATATGTCTAATTCGGTAATATAACAATTATTTTGTAGGTATAATTTATTAAAATATGCTCTAGAAAATATTTAATACTTTCTTTTTTTTCATTGTGACTGATCCAATTGTCGAGCATTGGCAAAACCAACCTGGTATGTTTCTGAAATACTTAATAGTATTGAACTTGAATAACAACTACACTGATATAGTATGTGGATACTTATTGTAGTTGATTTACCTTTCCTGCTTTTTCTGGTGAAATCGCAAGGTAATTTTATGCATAAATAACCCACCATAAAAGAATGACTAATCCTGTAGAAACCTGCAGGAATGTTTCTTCAGAAATTTCTATGCAGGCTTGTTATGCAGTATTCTGCAGAATTAGACACCAAATTTTTACTCGGGCGTTGCTCCGTGGTACAATGATAATGTGTATGAAAAGTTTTTGTCGTGGTTCGCCAAACGTACGGGGAGGGAAGTAAAACGCCGATAGTTTGGAGCCAACAATAGGTTTTGACATTATATGGTCCATAAAACTAATTATTGAATAGGGACGGTTTTAAGTTTTCAAAACCTAGAAAATATGATTTATTTTTTATTTTGTTCTAATATATATCAGGAATCGTCTCCACAAATTAAATTACGAATTTTATGAAAAATAATTTTTATGTTTATATTTGAAGTATCCCTATTCACCTTATGGCAAGGGACAATAGGAACACGATGTTTTTCTCATTGTTCTACTGCTGTAGGTCAATAGGGTCAGTGAAATAAAATAAATAGAATAGCGTGCGGTATTTCCTTTGAAAAATTCGAAAAAAATGCGTGCTTTGCAAAAAAATTTCAATGAAATTGTCACTTTTAGGAGTTAATAATATAAAGCAAAATTTAAAAAATTATCTCATACGGCTAAATCCAAACATATCCTAAGTAAATTATGATGTTCTTGGGGTCAGATACACTGATTTCAATTTTTCGCCTATTATTTGGTCTAGAAACGTGAGCTAAAGAGTAAAGACCTCATAGGGAGTTTTCGAAGTTCAGGATGGCGTTGACTCCCCGCGCGAGTTACGTTCGCTGACAGGTGAAAGTTCCGGTGTGGAGATAGCCACACATTACTTCCATGTTCACCATGTTGTTAACGGCAATGACAAAAAAAAAAAGAATTGGCTGCAGGTGTCGCTCATTTCGAACTGCTACTTCTGCACCCACGGCCATAACCTCAAAAATTTTGGACCCGTCGACATAATTTTAGCTAGAAGTTAGTCAAATCAAATGCGATCGAGCTCAAAATCAATAGGCATGATCTCGACATATTACCAGACATTCTGGTACAAGTCCCGCGCAATTTAATTTATTTTGGCGGCAGTTATCGTTGAAAATCCGAAAATTATAAAACCCGTTATAACTCCCTTATTTTAATACTTGGTGAATTTCTTGTAATCTGAAACTGGATAGTCCAACGAGCTGAACAAAACACAAAAAGAAATTTTGAAAAAAACCGATTTTTAAGGAAATTATGACCATTTCAAAAAACAACGGAGCGCGACGGAGCTACGGAGCGACTGTGCGACACCAAGCTAAAAACTTCCAGAAAGTTTTCAACTCGATGGTATACCGGTTGATTCAATTGCCACTGTCAGCTCATAATTATATGAAGGAGTACAATCGCATCGTCTCCATAGCTGAGACTAACGGTTTTCAAAAGTCACTCATCGACCGACTCATATACAAACAATCACAGCGGAAAAGAAGAGATGGTTGCACAACACTCTTTTCACAAAACCATACATATATACAATCTACCATACGTTACTTTGGCATGATATACCTTTTGTTTCAAATCAATTAAGCAAACCTCTTAGGCGCGAAGGTTGCACATAGCACACACAAACTCAAACAAATTACGTACATCTTTGGGTTCAACCAAAGATAGGAAGAAATGGAAAACAAGAGTGGTATTTATGTAATAACGTGTCCAGTGTGTAATAAGGAATACATCGGTCAACCCCGGAGAGCAGTAAAATACCGTATCAAGGAGCTCGAACGTTACATTAAGCGAAAGGACGTACACAAAGCAGTCGCCGCTCACACATATGATTTAAACAATAATGCACCTCATTGTTTTCATCCTATATCTGCTAATTATAAATTAATTAAAAATGTAAATTTACCTTACAAATTAGATGCATATGAGTCTTTGTACACAGGGACGTAACTAGGCTAGTTATCACCCGGGGCAAGGACTTATTTTGGCGCCCTTCCTTTCAGCCAAGACCCACCCTTACCAATCAAGTAAAAACCGTCCCAAACAACAACTCTGACATTTTCACAAAACATTTATTACACTTTTTACATTTAAACTACCTGATTCAAATAAGTGAAAAATAAAGGCTCGATTTCAATATTCAATAGTGCTGTAAGTATATCCGTACCTCACAGCAGAAGGGTATTAAGTCCAAAATTTCAATTTTTCGGTTTTTTTGCTCACCTACTTAAATTTCACGCTCTATTCAGAGGTTTACTATAGAAGACGATTGGACTGAAAATGACGGAAATAGCATTTTATAAAAAGTATTAAGTCCACCTCTCTCCTGGAGCAAAACAGTATTATCTTTATATTACATGTATTAAGTCCAGTATAGACATATATCACCCCTGGGGCAAAACCATATTATGTCCAAAAAAAGTATTGTGTCCCACGTTTTTCCCTGCATAAAATCTCAAAACTTCTATTTTATCATAATTTCGAAGCGCAAAATATAAATATTAAGTCACAGTCATGAAATTCTTCTGAAAATAAAAAAGTATTAAGTCCTTATGTTCTGTAAAAGATTCAGTCTTCAAAAACTTTGATAAGTGTAAACACCACCCATTATCATTATTCATAATATAAATTTAAGTATTATCTAGATCAAGTTTAAACTATTAAATAGTACAGGCTAGAAAACAAGTGTGACAAATTATTATTTCTGCATGTTTTATAGCCTGAACAATGAAATTATTGTATTTTACGCTCTCCTGTAAAATTTATATTTTGTGACTTAATAGTTAATACCCTTCTGCTCTGAAGTACGGATATTGATTCAGGCCAATTATGAAATAGCCTATAGAGTATAGATGTCGTATGGCATAGTATTAACTACTAACACAGAAGAAACATTTGTTGAGAATTCGTGTAAGAAACTGTGCTCCATTACGGCCATACAGTTCTTTGTTTCCTGTCACCATTATTTGTTGATTTTGCAAGCGTTTTGCTCTAAATTAATATAAAAGGCCTAAAGGCCTAAGCCCTACCATATCATACTACCATAAACAGTATCTGAGTTAAACAATTCATGTTTAATGATTAGGATTTTGTTATTTCTGATATGTTTATAGAAATCTGTCCCTGAACAAAATTAATTAGCTACATTACGTTATTTTGTAAAACCACTGAACCGATTTCAACTGGTTACTTTATTTGCAATTCGAACGAAATCAGGATCAGAGATACCCGGACAACATTTTCGGTCGAATTGCAAATAAAGCAACCCTATTTCCTTTCTGAACAATGACATTGAGTCTTATATGATCTCCTGATATTACAGCTAATTCTCTTACAAGGCGGTTATGGCAATTGAGACAGATTCGCGTATTATTTGCAATTTCTTGATTTTCTAAATCAATTGGAGCGCGTCGCGCTATAGCAAGCTGTAGTTTTTCTTCGTGATCCCCAATCCGCGGCATATTTTGGGGTAATTCCTGAATAACACAAGTATAACAACGTAATCTTGGGCGAAAAGCCATTTTGCAAAAGGAGTAACAATCAAATATTGCGCTTTAAGCCAATTAAGCATATAAACTGCGCAAGCGATACCTCGAAGCAAACTAAGCATCTGTAAATCCATCTGCGCAATGACGAGGTCTAGGTTTTTTGAAATTCAACCCCAATAGAGTAAATAGGCGAGAAAATAGGAGATGAAAGGTTTATTGATTGATATCGGCCTTTTTTGTAGTAAAAAATTCATAAAATTTTGTATTTCGCCCCTAGGTTAAAAAAAGCTTAATGAGAACTACCAATTTCTAACCTATTTCAACCCCCAAAAACCACCCTTAACTGAAAAAAACTAACACCATTATTGTAAACCGACGCACGCACGGGAAACGGTTTTATGTAATACAGGTACCACGTGTTTGAGGGTAGTTGTAAATTCAAAATATAATCTGAGTTCAATGTATGTAAATTATATTTGATTTTCACCGGCCCGGGTGTAACTGGGTAGACGCCTGCTAGTATAGGTATATAATTAATTTCACGGTTTATAAAGTTTGCTAAAGTTTGTGTTTAACAGTTAAATAAAGTTTGTGTAAGAAAAAAACAGGTTTAATTGTTTAAATAAAGTTAAGTAAAAAGTGTTTTATTTTGGTGTTGGGTTTATTTGAAAAATAAATTCACATATAAACACAAAAAATATAAGTCGCGTTGTAATGCATAAAAACCAAGTTTTACTTCTAAAACATTCGTTAATCACACATAAAAATATTAAATGCCAAATTTTAGCTTCTGTTAACGCCATTTTTAACTTTAGATATATATATACCTATACATTTACACGTTAGAGGCCGTAGTTTTGAAGATATTGGAACCATATTTTAATATGCTATTTCTGGGGTTAATAGCTCGGTTAAGTTCGTTAATGAGCAAAATCAGTCCACGGGGTGGCCGGGGAAGGAGGTTGAAATTTAAAAAAAAAATTATATGTACCAGTCTTCTTACGATAAAGGGAAAATGTTCTGTGACGTCCTAGAACCGTCCTGAATCGGCAGCAGAAACTCGGTGTGCTATCTTGACACAAATACAAATTTGAAAGACCTGATAGATGTCAAATATTTTTATAAGTTCTGTGTAATGTATTTGTATACATCGTGGAACACTTACAAATGACACTTTGAAAAACTTCAAACTAATGAAATCATTATTTTTGCAACGAGTTTTGCAATGTAGGTAGATATGATCATAGACAAATAAAGTACTTCATTTTTCTTTGATATGATACATTTTATATTTTAATTTTTCACATGCAATATGTATGTTTGAACTACTGCAAAGGAAATTTCACAGTGAAATGTAATGTAATACTTCGAAAAATTAACCGCGCCTTTACATAAAACAAAATTAAGGATTATTATTTCTTAATGAAATTTTTGTAAAAAAATATTTTTGATTGTAATCAGTTAATATTCGTCCCAAACCGAGTCCCAAACAACAGCATTCTGGGTGAATAAGCAAAAAATGTAGTGTTCCGCCACGTACCGGGAACCTTGAAAAGTACTTTATAATGGCAAATACTTTATAGTCTCAAACTTGGTTCCATTTTACTTTTTTGGGACCTTTTTTGGTTCCCAAAACGTCCAAGCTTGTCCCGGGAACTAAGAATTCTACTTGGGGACTGGGCCAACCAACTAACGGAGACCTACATAAATCAGCCGGAACTGGACTGGCCACAAAATGCCACTCTTTTGCTAATTATAGTTTTCAGCATCAAGCTTAAGGTAATGCCATAGACAAATGAAATACTTCATTTGTCTATGCCATAGGAAATGCCCTCGCCAATGATGCAGATTCAATTACAAACATTCTGGAATTCCTCCGCAAAACAGGGCTAATCAACGACATTTAACACCATTACTTACAATTATTACTTACTTACTTGCCATTATTACAATGTATATAATATATGACTTACATAAATAGCTAAATATAGGAATTAAATGTAATAAAACGAGGCTCAATATAATCCATCACACTTATACGATTAGATATCGGATCGGACGTCCGACTCGGATGCAAGAGCAGTGCGTCCTACTAATCGGACCTATTAAAAGTCGTTTTATTTTTTTTTTCGTTATGTCAATAAAAATGCAATTGCCAATAACTCCACATCGCCCAATTTTAATTCGTTGCGTGAGAACATACCTACTGTACTGAAAATCTGAAATTCAACTAAAATAGGAATATTTTGTCGGCAGTGTGCGGTTGTGGTCCGATTTAAAATCGTTTCAGACAATCGGATCCGAAAGTAGGAAATGTGCGGCCGCCCTGAAACGTAAAAGAAAAATATTGAGGGGGTGTTAAAAAATTTTTCCCGAACCGGTTACAAAGATGTAATATTCAGAGAATAATAAACCAAAAGGCAGATCCTGAGTGACTGACTCATCATCGCCAAACCAAAATCTTTAGACCTAGAGAGCTCAACTTTTACACAAACGCTCTTTTATGATGCAGTGAACAAATAAGGCCAGATTTTTTGAGATTTTTGAAATTTTTGAAATTTTTTTATACTTTTATAGTTTTATAGTTTTACTTTTTTTTCAGAAACATCATTAAAAACTGTAATTTTCTGCATTGCTTCCACCCCCAGCTCCAAATCTAGATTTCAATCTTTTAGTTCAGATACATTCATATAGTCGAATAGATAAAAACGTATTGTGTGTCGCGCTCCAGATAATGTGTGGTCATTTATGGTACCTCTCTGCAGAAGCATTGGGTTACCCCTTTTTGATCCTAACATTTCATTCAATGTTAAAAGGCAAATGGTGCAATCAATTAATAGAAAGTGCAGTGAATACGTTCAAGGCTTGGAAGTGGTGCAGAAAATCATAGTTGTTAATGATGTTTCTGAAAGAAAAGTAAAACTAATAGAAGAATAAAAAGATGAAGACCAAAAACAATTTTTGTTATTAACAGTGGACCAATACCGCAAAACTTACCTAAATTGTCCCAAATCTACTTTGCTCTCTAACAAGAAAAATTTATAAGGAAAATGTTTGAATAGCAGAAACTCTTGTTCCTAAAATAGTCATAACTTTGTCATTTTCGCTCCTATTTAAATGAATGAAGTCTTTTTGGTATTTTAGGAGATTCAGTTATTTGCAGAAATTAAAAAACTAAAAACCAGATGGACCGTTTTTTATTAGGGTTAACCAAAAAAAAATTTGATTTTTTCAAATTTGAAGGCTTGTGCGAGACCTCTAAACGTTCTTTATTGAAGCCCACATTTTACCGTTTTACTTCTACTATAATAAATATAGAAATAATTTGAGGGGATCCCCAAGAGGTAGCACATATTTTCATAATCCCTTTCGGCAGGCCTACAGGCTGAGGCAGATTTCGAAGTATTTGGACCGTGGACCGATTTTGCTCATTAACGAACTTAACCGAGCTATTAACCCCAGAAATAACATATTAAAATTTGATTCCAATATTTTCAAAAATACGGCCGGTAGCGTGTACAATGTACATATATATATAAACTTTCGATGGTTTCGTACTCAGGGGGCATAAAACGAAAAACTATGAAAGAATTTTTCGAAAGTCGTGACATGGTATACATCCCAATAGGTAAATTTTTCTTCGAAATCTACCTAAAAACTAACTAACTATTGTATAACCATTAACCACCTACTGATAGTTGTAAATTGAAAATGTTATCTGATGTACATTAATATATTATGATTTTCACCGACCAGTAGGGGACAACTAAATAAATTCAAAACAACTTTGTAGTTAAAAATTTAAATATTTTCACTTAAAGACTATACCACTTGGACTGTTAGCTTGTCCCCGCCTGCAATATCCTTTCAAACATTTAAGTTGCATTTATATAATACATAGTCTATATTTTATTATTTGCTCAAGAGGTATCGAACACATAAACATTTCATATTGTGTTATACATTGCTTTTACAAATTTCTATAGACTATATATAACTTGTTTTTCGCTTTTCAGTTGATACTTCTTAATGCAGTCGGGTTTTTTTTGTTTTTTTAAATAATTTATTTTTTTAATAAAATATGTTAAAATATGTTTGTGAAAATAAAAAATCACCATGACTGACGGGGTAAAATAGGGGATGAAAGTTTAAATGAAAATCCAAAGTAAAGTTACGATCGTCAGCATAGGTTGGGCTTTCGATCGTAAACAAAATCGAAACAGCCATACACGAGGTCACAATTTCCCTGAAAATGCAAGCGGTGCACTTGACCGTGCGCCCAGGCAATGTACGCGGTTTCAGGTGACGAAACCATGGAACCCGGTACAATTGCAACCAGTGCAATAAGAAGCCGATCATATGCGGAAGAAATAGACTGGGTCACTGCATTCGCATAATCGATATTATTTGGCAAACAAGGGTGAGCAAATGTTAGGAAACTAGGCTAGGAATTTTAGAAAGAGTAGGGATAAACTTCTTGAGAGACTATTGTATAAATAGAGTAACATTTTTAAAATAAATCAGATTCTAAGGTACTCTTGAGCGTTATTATTACTGCTCCATAGAAACTCAACTTTCCACCGAACTCGCTTTCGCAGCGCGATGCCTCATTCCAAGTTAACCTAGTCCATCTTTTCCGAGGCACAGGAATTACCCCAAATCAGGCCCCCGAAGGAACTTGACATAAATTTCTCTTTTTATGACGAGGAAACTGTGCACGGTTTTTTACACGATTTCTTAACAAACGTTGCTTCTGTGTTGAAACTGTATATCTAGGGTACTTCCTAATTGACCTAAATCAATTAGGTATACTTTTCGTACTACACAGTTATTATATTTATATAATTAAATAAAACACTATTTCGAAAACACATAACTTTTATAATTTAATACTGATATAACTTACTAAAAATTCACTTAATGTTGCACTTGGCTGGTATCTATGAGGATTGAGGAATTGGAACCGGTGAAACCGAAAGGTCGCCGGTGTTTTGAACCCTTGGGAGGTCAAATACCGGCTGAAGTTGGGGAGGGTCTCAGCTGATTGCACCAATTGCGTTAAACTAGCTCCGCCCGGAGGAGGTATTAAGGCAGGTGACTAATGCATGTTCTCAAAGTGGTGGTTTTGGGAGTAGACATTTTCACCCTCGCTTAACTGTAAAGCAGATAATTTTGTGAGCCAATTAGGTAGGTACATTGAGAGAATCGACACATGTCGACAAGACATTTTCTGAGCATGGAGCAAGACTTCTAACCATAAAGAAAGGACTGAAGTATTGTAAGCATTTTTCCACACATTGACATGAAAATGGACTTCGGTAACCGGAATGAATTAATTATCCGTCTAAGTGTTTTCAGTTATATAATCGGATATATCCAAATGATTGCTTCCCTTCGACCAATTTACAGCCAAAACCTAATAAATTATAAAGTCGATTTCTGCAACTTCACTTTAAAGTTTAAACACTTGACCAAAACATATACACATAATATATACTTATATATATATATATTATTATATATATAACACATATGTGTATAATATATACATATGTATTTCAGTTTCAGGCTTTTCCTTTATCTGGCAAATTGTCAAAATTTTTACACACTTTTTAATATATTTTGCAGTGCTTGCTTGAAAGCGACATTTTTGTTCTTTTTATATGAATTGGGCAAAAAAGGCGGGTTGTGTGTTTGGCAGTCTATGTATAGTATGCGGGTATGGATGTTCATCTTTTCCTTCGTAGCTCCTAAAGTACCTACTCATCAGATTTAGACAACGGAGGTGTTGTTAGATTTGTATCAATGCTATGCGTAATATAGGCACTATAGGACGTCACGTTGAATCTATTGCGACGCTTAAGAAACAGAGACCCTAATCCAAAAAATGAAAAATATTTACACATTTATCGAATTTAGTATCAAATTAAGGGTTTAAATACGGACGTTGCTACAATATAAAGTTAACATACATTAAAATAAAACATTTTCCCGTACACGATAAAAGACACATAAAAAATAAAAAGTGGGCCAGAAAACTGAAAAAGCAAAAAATGTCCATAAGCATACTGATTGTTTTGATATTATTCTAAAATATGGCATTCAAGGGTTTTTGAGGTCGCTGATTTTGAATCTCTGGTCAAAATTTCAAAATTCAAAAGGGCGGATCCAATACGGTAACGAACAATTTCAAAATCTCTCGTATTAGCTCGAAACTTGCTACTCTGGGGTTCTCGGTATCGCTGATTGCGAATCTAAAATCAAACTTTGAAAAAAAAAAACATGTCCGATCCTATATGGCGAACATTTTTTTCAAATTTGGCTTTCTTTATTATCAATTGTTCTGATTATCGTTATACCATTAGCAACAAAAGCACCATACATTATGCTAACCACAAAGTTGGTTGAAAATAAAAATATATTGAGTATCTGAGTATTGAGTACCTTACCTACATGCATATATTGGGTAATCATAATAACTCTTGACATACTGAAGATATTGGCATGATTCCTTTTTTATTTGATAAATATCTTAAGGGAACATGTTTTCTAAAAAAACATATCCTTATTATGAAGGACATTTTTGAGGACGAAGTATAAAACTATTAATTTTGAACCGAAATTTTTGAGAAGTTTAAGTTTGAACATTCATATTTGCCATATTTTCCAACGGGTCGAGACACTGTTGGAAAGGTCATAATGCGTACTTTTTATTGACTTCTTGTTCGCCCTTCTATCGTGTTCTGAATTGAGCTCTTAACGTTTTTTTGAGCTCACCTCCCTATACAGACGAAAATGTTTCAGCCCTTATAAAGGGGGTGAAGCAGAGATTTGACGACAAACTGTTGTATAGTGGTTTACTGTAAAACCTACAGAATAGGTTAAGTTTTGTTTAATGTTGTTTGTACTAAGTAGGTTTAGTTTAGTGTAGTTTTCTTTGTAAGGAAAATTAATTAATTATTATTATTTTCAAAAATTATTGAAACTTCTTTAAATGAAGAAATTCCTGTCGACTGTTCTTTATTTAATATCTTGTTTATAATTAAAGCCAATACAGTCTTGTTTTTTGCTTATTTATTTTGAATTTATTTTTATACGTTTCGATTCTGGTTTGCTTCTTTCTTCAGTGACTTTTGGGAAAATATTTTTTTTTTTTATTACAAACATTTTATAAAATTTTTATACATTAATACTTACAGTTCAATAATAAAAATATAAAATATTAACAATATAATTAACAATATTCGTTTTAGTAATATTCTTATATAAATTTTATTATTTGCTGCTTGTTGAAAAAATATTACAATAGATGTCGTATTGTAAATTTATATTTTACTAGCTGGCCCGGCAGGCCTAGCTCTGCCCTTTCCGTTCGGTAGCTAGATGATTTTAAGAAAAAATAAAGGTGGAATTTACTAAGCGTAAGCTCTGAAATATAAAAGATCCTTAGATTTCTGTTTTTTACATATTAATATAATGCAATAAGTTATATACAATGTGATTTATTTGAATGGAACCACAATCAATGGAGAGCGATTTGATCAAAGAATATCTAAACTAAGAAGGGAAACTTTTGTCGAAACGGGCAATTTCACCTTGCCACCCGCGCAGCATAAACCGGGGGTTTCCGATTGAAACTTCAATGCCTTGCAATGCTGACATACGAAAGACAATGAACCGATATCAACGCAGCGAAGATCTTTGTAGGCGATTGCGGAATCGTATTCGAAAGCAGCGCGATTCAAGGCTACATTTACGACTGGTCTTCTTGATTCTTCTAATAATATTTTGTCGAATTTGAGATGGTGATTGCGCAGCACGAACCTGTGCAATATGGACACATCTCCATTCATTTGCTTCTACACGTTCATCTTGAGTTTCATTATCACGGATGTATTGCACGACGTGTACGTCGTCCAAGGTTTGATCGTCTAATAGGAGGATTACGATTAATCCTCTTAATACTCTTAAAAACTAAAAAAACTTACGTAATGAATGTTTAGCAAAACTCAAATAAATTGTTATTGAAATCTGTTTCGAATCTAGATGTACCGATCCCATCGGTGAAAAATTTGAAAGAAGATTTACATACTGATACAAAAAAGTTTATGAAGCATGAGAAAGTTGTTTGCTGAGCAGAAATTCGTTTGCACTACCGCAGATGCTTGGTCGGCTCGTTGTGTCAGTTATTTGGGCATGAATGCTAATTTCATTGATGAGCAATGGAAGAGACCTATGCTTCCGAAAATTGACCAAACGACATACGTTTGATTACATTGCGAAAACTATGTTCGATGTTCACAATGAATTTGGCTTGACAATTGAGTTACCGACGACGGCTCAAATTTCTGCAAGGCATTCAGAATGTTTGAAATAAATGAAAATTCCGATTTTGATGAAGATGATTCCGATATTAATGACAGTGAAACCAGTGATCAAGAAGATGACGAAACTCAACATTTAGCGAGAGAAGATACTGAATTATGTCGTGGAGCAGCAAGTCTGGCAATTGAAACCCTTAATATCGATTTTAGCGAAGTTAATGATAACGAAGAACTAGAGGTAATTCTTCCTAGACAAATGCGATGTTCTGCACACCTCCTGAATCTCGTATGTACATCTGATTTGAACAGATATCTTCGAACAAAAACTGCAGATTCGTTGTTTAAATCCGTATTTGGAAAATTACAGACATTCTGGCGACTCAGCAGGAAAAGTGGGCTTGTCAAGGAGAAAATACTTCAAATTTGCGGCGTGAAATTTCCAACTCCAGTTCAAACACGCAGGAATTCAACTTATGATGCATTGAAAGTCTTTGTATCAATGAAAGATATAGTTGCGCAAATGACGAATTTAATCTAGTGAAATTAAACGTCAAAGAATGGGTTTTTATTGAAGAATACGTTTCAATAACTAAACCAGTTGTACAAGCTTTGGATATTTTGCAAGGTGAAAATGATGTCACATTGGGTTACGTTGTGCCAACATTGGTCATATTAAAGAAAAAAGTTTTAAACATTACTGATGTTACTGTGTGCAAAAATATTAAAAGTGCTATAGTTGAAAGCCTTGACAAAAGATTTCCCATCCTGAATTTAAACAATCCACTAAGCAAACCATTTATTCTAGCTGCCATCCGAAATTTAAGATGAGTTGGATAGAAAATCCAGATTTTCAAGAAATGGCTAGAGAAACATATATTATAGAATGCTTGATATCGGTGGAAAAGTTCAGTTCACCGTCTGCAGAGTGATTTGTTGAAAAGAGCTCGAGCGAAAAGGACTTTTTCAGTGACTTAAAAAGTCAGACAGTCAGTTCAACAGCAGCTCCAAATCAAACCATCGACAAAAGAAATAATGTCGAAAGATGGGCATTAGAATACTTTAGTAATAAGAGCCGTAGTCTACAAAGTTTGACCAACCAACACGATGTTGTAAACACAGTGTTCCTTAAATATAATAATACTAGCAGGCCCGGCAATGCTTCGCTATTGCCCAGGAAATAGTGAACTTTACTGTAATGTTTTTAATGATTTGTCCTTAGGTGAGTTGTAGGGCTAAGAAGGCGAATTTCTGAAAACCATAAGTGCTCATGTAATACCTGTAGGGAAACTCTGTACCAAGTGTGAGTTCTTAAATATTAAATCTTCTTACAATAAGAATTTCAGAAACATTGATCAGTCAGTGAGTGGGTTTTGGCTTTTGGCTTATGATTCTCTGAATAATACATTGTTCGGAAAAATGTTTTTTAACACCCCTTCAAATTTTTTTTTGTATGTTTCAAGATGGGTAGGGTCCAAAAATGCAATCTACGTTCCGCGTTGTCCCTTGTGTCATCGATATTTACCTTAATTTCCGTTCGAAAAATATCGTTCTTTCGCACATAGGCTACAGTACATTTGAACCCTATTTGTGTCCCGAAGCTCGGCAGCTTAATCGGAATGCATCCATGGGTTTTAGGGCAGTGGGTGCTTTTTAGGGTGATGAGATCAAATCTGAAGTCGATTTTGACCAAAGAGGGAAGAATTGAAAAAAAAATAAAACAAATATTTAAAAAGCTGAATCAATTTTGAAAAAAAGTACGATAAAAAAATAATTTTTTTTTAATTGTCCCGTTTATTTACTGATTCTCTGCGACCCGCCCCGTTTGGGCATGGGCACTATACTGGTCAAAATTTGTGGGTCGCTTTATTCAGTCTGGTTAAATAAAAGATAATTTCACGAAGCCTGTGGTTATACAATATTTTTCATTGTTCCATTTTCTGTGCAGATATAGAGATTTTTTGGTTTGCCGCGTCTACACATAGAACACGCTGCACGCAACATAATTGACCATGTGAGGAACAATCCCCGTGTTCCCATCTAGATCAAACCTTTGTCTATGGTGATTGCAAACGCCAGGAAGTGCCATCTTTTAAATTGAAATGGGATATCTGTTGGAATCGTAGGAATGCGAGCAATGAGGACATGTTCATCTCTGAAAGGTCCTGTAAAGACTATGGTGCTTCTAGGGTGTTGCTCGTTAATTTTTTTTTAACATTGAATAGTTCTTTTGGCAAACCTGAGGCGTGATTGCTGAAGGAGGAAATCTTTGGTTTGCCGTCACGGGACACTGTAATACATTTAAATAACTTCTCTCCATTCACTAATCGTAAATTTTCGTTTTCGTCCGTTTTCGGGGGTCCTGGATTGGGGTGCGTCAACTACCCCCCTTTGGGGTTGTCCAATTTGAGCCGTGTGTGATATCAACTTAAAGATTTTGTTGAGTATGTACTATCTCAAAATAAAAAACTTTAAAAAAGTAAAAAAAAGGAAGCCAAGCACATGAAAAAGTTAAAAATTCCAAAAAATAATTTTTGGAAAAACTCAGATAAAAGAATTTTATGAAAAAACTGAAAAGACGAATTCTATAAAATGAATCAAAAATCTAAACTTTAAACCAAAAAAATAAATTAAATCCAAATAGCAGACCAAGTACCCTTTGATCTACGAATCATAAGGTAACGACAGTTGCTTCAGTATCATACCCAGTGAAAATACAACAGCTTTCATAACGTCGATGTTATAAGTAATGTACTGGTTAGTCCAAGAGTCTAATCAAATCTGACTTTTTCTACTGAAATACATTTTTACAGAACTTAATTGATATAAGTAGATAGCCTGACTTTTCCATTTTGTGTAATTGAAATTTTACACAACAGATATATATTCGCCCAGCAGCCTCTAACTCACACAAACTTCCAAATGTTGAAGTTTGAATCATAGATTTATAATAATCGTTCGATGTGGGATAATTATTTCCCCTTTCATCACACGACATGACAGAAAATTCTGTCCATTTACCTATAACATAAGTCACAATCTGTCTACGAATGTCGTCAGCCATTTCCTGCGTTCCGTACATCAAAAGGGAAAGAGTACGAAAAAAGCAGGCTCCATCTCCTATAATAGGAACGACAGTTTGAGGGACATTTTCCCCGTCAATAAATAAAATTTCTTACTTTTAAAAACGAACTGAACAGCACCAACTAGTCACTCACGCAAATGATGCCAAATTCGCGGCTGTCGGTCACTTTACCCCTATCCATATACAAGCTTTATATATATAGTAGATAGGTAACAACGGATTCAGCGTGAATACAAATGTATTTGATCAACTTCAATCCGATCACCTTACTACAATTACATATTTTTCTTGTTTTCTCCTTTTTAGTACACTTATATAAAGCATGTGCCTAAAATTTTTTTTTTATTTTATTTTTTATTTTTTCCTTTTTAGTCGTAAGTATTTTCATGATTCCTCATTCGGTTCATTTCCTTAAGGGCGTCAGTATTGTAAAGCTTTTGGCCGCTTAATCTTGTGCTTGTGATTTGAAGACCGTCCCATGACCTTACCCTACTAAACATAACGACGACGTATGCCTGGCCAGCACTCAGCAGCAAATAATTTTGGACCCAGATAGACCGCCGCATAGTCCACTTTACTACCCTGCATCTTGTGAACTATAGAAGCCCACGGGCCAAGACTGTAACTTCGCGATCGGGAGCATCCTTCGATCAGCAGTTCCAGAGTTAAACTTTGCTGGACATTGTACGGACTACGGGTGTAGCATATGACTAGTAAAGAACAATTACGTGATACCCTAGGTGAAGAAAAATATACCATTCTATGTAAAAATCTTGATGTTCATTTTTTTTATGTAACTAAGGCTAGTTGTCCGCGACTGCTTAATTTAATAGTAATCAGCAAGAGCTTTAATTTGATAGCACACATGGGCCAAAGTGCACAACACCAAGACAGTTGGTTACTACCCCCACGCCCACAACCAACAAAAACGTAAAACAATTTACCGCAGCGGAAAGATTTCCATTCTCTCATTCTAAATAAAAAAAAAAACCCTATGTAAATCCATCCACTTTTACTACTGTAAAACTTCCGAATTTTCTTCCATTTCTATAAAATTTTAATATCGTGTAGAAAGAAACCGTGTAAACAAAATTTGTCGCAAATAATTAATATCAATTGTAATACTTATTTATTATATAACAATGTTTAATGAAGAAATTCGAATTGTAATATTCAGTACACAAAATCAACATTTTTGTATAAAAACAATCCAGGCTTATATGGCAACACTAAGAAGGAGTTAACCGATTTTTCTCATCTTCGAACTTGATCTTACCACTTTAACCACAGAGAGATGTCCAGAGGTAATGGCCCGGAGTGATGTTCAGGAAAATTGCAGAAGAAGACTCAGGTGGTTTTCTGTGCAGCATACAGATGTCTCTACTTACACCGAAAAATGAAAAGAAATTGAATTTCATCTCAGACACTTATTTGCATGTGCTTTTGCAATATTTGCATGTCCCTGGAACCGGTTTTCTTCGATCCTGTAATTTCTTTTCTAGGCTGCTGCTAGCAAAATGATTTGCTGTTTGTTATTTCCGATTTTCTTTCTCATTTCCGAAATTGAAAATTTTTGCATTTCAGACTCGAAAGAAACTGAGTACTTCAATGAGCTTCTTCAGAAAGAATTATCTTTGCGGCGCTAGGTCATTCCATGAAAAATCGACCCATTTTGGGACATTTTATTATATTAACTCATTTGTTTATAATTTCTGTTTTTTACATAAAGTGCTCGGCAGCTCGTTTGTGTATAGAAAGAAACAGGTTCGGTAGTTTCTCAAAAATCGCTCCCCTTTATTAGATAGCGGGACTTGAAAATTGCATATTTTGGCAAATATGTATTTTTCAAAAAGTCACTGTTTTCGCACATATTATTGCTTATAACTGATTTATATCTCATTTTAAAAAAAAGCATTAAGCATTTTAGAAAAAAATAACAAGAAAAATTTGTTCTGTAAAATGGACATAATGGGATGGAATAAATTACTAACCGATAGTATTTTTGAAGATATTGGAACCAAATTTCAATATGTTATTTCTGGGGTTAATACCTCGCTTAAGTTCGTTAATGAGCAAAATCGCCCCAAAGGGGGTGGCCGGAGGAGGGAGTTGAAATTTTTAAAAAATTATATCTCGCCCCCTATGAAGTGTAGAGAGAAACTTTATTTACATAAATTAGATTACTCTTTAGGAGATTAACGGTGACACCACCGAATTAGGGGTTGATGGGGTACGAATGGGGTTGGAGGAGGAAATACGTAAGTAATACGTATCTACTAGATTTCTATCTAGACTCTAGAATAATCGACTATAAATTATATTAATAAAATATATAGGGGAGCGGCGTACAATGTGCGCATAGTTTTGAGTTTAGAGCTCTAAAGGATACTTAAAGGAGGCTTAGATCAGTAGTGAAGACACGAGTCGAAAGGAAATTTACTAAGCTTTGTTATCAGTGAAGAAATCATTATTCAGTTGTAGATATTTTCCGAGATATAGCTCGAAAACTGCAGGGACCTCTTTGCGCCACATTGTACGCACATGCGTACAATGTGGCGCACTATTAAAAGTGTAACATCTGCGTGGAAAAATAAAGTAAATACAATAGATATTTGATACTTTTCAAAAATTTATTAGAATAATAGGTTAAGCATGATCAAAAATTTAAAAATTCTTGATCGGCTTAAACATCATAGTCGAAATCGCAATAAATGCTAATATAGAAACCAGTGGATATATTAGCACATTCCAAGTGCTTTTTCAGGTTTTCCTCGGCACTAAAAGGAAGGACAAAATATGTCGTAGCTAAAGGAGCAATAAAACATTTAAAAACCATAACATCTTTGTCATTGAACACACCTAATGAATGCGCCACTTTGTACGAACCGCGTGCGCCACATTGGAATTTTTCTGTTATTTTGTAAAATGATCGAAGTTATAAGAAAAATTTAAGATAATCCAAAATCAATTATGATGTTTAAAAGAGGACATCACAGTGAGTCTTTGCATATAAAGTTTTCATAAATGTCTTAAAAATGAGGAGTGCGGAAGCAAAACTCGCTAATTTCACTTTTGCTGATTTTTGGGAAATCAAAAAAAACGTTTGATTTCTTTCGCTCTGTACGTATTTTTAATTTGAAAGCGCCAATCGCTTCACATTTCCCTTAGTCACATATCTACAAAATTTCGTCCTTCACCGACTTGATTCAAGACGTCCAGCAATCCTTGAATTTTAAAATAAGAGACTTTTGCAACCGTACTAAGAAATAAGACAGTTTTGTTGCAGGCGGTCGGGAAATTAGAGAGTTTTGCTGCAGCAACAATGAACATTGAACATGCGAACCTGTTGTATTTGATCATAAAAGTTACCAATTTCTTCTTAATTTTAGAAAAAGAAACAAAAAGTTTGTTTGTTTTTTTGGTTTGCAATTTTTATTGTAAGAGTAAAAGATAATCTATAATAATTTTACAGCTTAATGTTAATATTTTTTACTTAATATACTAACTAAACGTGTAGATTATCATCTGCTTCTACTTGGCACTCAATAATATGGTCCCCATTACTTTCTTCTTCGTCATTTATTTCCGAAAGGTTTTTGTAAAGGTCCATTTCCCGCCAGGATTTTCCAAAATGTTTTTCAAGCAAGTTCGAAATATCTCTAATTTTGGCACTTTTAAGTGGTACTCCCGTCGAAATTGGTTTCAACTTTCTTTCAAAATTATTAAAAGTGGCTTTTGTTTTCAACAGTGACCGAGAAAGCGAAAATTCGCTTCTATAGTTTACTTCACCCTGCACCGTAATATTTTTGTTTGACTTCCGAATTTTTATTATTTTGCATTGAGCAAATTTGAAATGCCAAGTAGAAGTAGACTTAAGTATTGCATTAGCGGCATCTTTCCAAGTAAGCACCTTCACTTCATCACCAAATTTTTTCACAGTTCCAAATTCTTCAAAAATATTTTCGTATTCGGTACGGTGAATGATGGTATCCTTCCGTTTTATTTTTTTCTCGATACGCCCGAATACTCTATCTGGTGGAAGAAATGAATGGCCAACCATTGGAAATACCAGTTGTATTTCGTGAGTGTGTCGAGGAGCTCTCTCGTGTAACCAGTACATTAACATGCCAAGAACTGTGGAGTTCTTATTTTGACCCGGACATCCGTCAGAAAATAGCTGCACTATCGAGACTTCTTCATCGAGCTGAGTATTTTCCAACTGGTAAAATAGGGCAGAAGCAATCAAATTGGAATTTCGCGAAAATTCGGATTCCAGACAAGTATATATTCTGACTGTTTCTGTGTTTTGTTCAGCATTCGAAGGTCCTTGGCACACGGTAAAATTGTAGAGATATAATTGCCGACTATAATAAGCAGACTGGTCGGGAACCTTTGGAAGAACCAAATTTTTCTGACAGTCGAAAGTCAACTTAAAAACGTGAGGAGTATCACTTTTCAATTCACTATAAAAGGCTTTTGCCTTCAAACGATGAACTCTCAATAGTGCCATGTTTTGAATTCGATCGCTCTCAGATTGTTTTATTTCGAAGCGTAGTTGAATACATCTCGAACATGCGTCAGTTGCGGGAGAGTTAAAACTTATGTTGTACTCTCTAGTAAAAATCGTTCTAAAGTAATCGTACTTTACTTTTAGATGGACATCCGACTTATCATTATATTCTCTCCAGAGTTTCCGTATGCTCCAATCACTTTGTAAGTAAAATCGCGCGCTTTTTTCCCTGGTGTAATGAGATTCAACACAGTAGAGACTTTCAATAAAAGATTTTACATTATCCTTCTTGTGGGAAAACCGTTTGGTAGCTCTGTCACCACCTCGATGTTCTGTAGGAGTTTCAGAATTCATCAAATGACGGCGACACAATCTCTGAACTCTATCGCGCGAAATTCGTAAAATATTTAGGAATGCTTTCTGACAAACCTTCACGCGGCCTGTTTTCCTTGGTACGAAGTACATTGTGGATACTGATCGCAATCGCTCCAGGCTCATATACTTGTCTTTTAGACGGTTTTTAGTTAAAGACTGTGTGGTATAATTAATATGAGGCAATCTTGGAGCTGTTTGGTTTTGTTCTCATACAACATTTTGTGAAACGCGTTCACCTCACTTGGTTTTAGCTGTTTACACTTGAAGCATGATAGCTCTTTATGACAACAAGTGGGTATCTCGGGAGGCTCATGCGGCATATATCTAGATAGTACTTAATTAGTACTTATTCAACTGATTTAGTTAATTCGGCTTACCTTAGGGTTTTGGCTTTTTCCCTTTTCCACTTTTCTTTGTTTCGGAGTTTTTTTCTCCCCATTCCATTTTCGCACTCGCGAACTCGTTGATCCATCTGAGTAGGCAAAATTTAGCAATAGCACATGAAAACAAATCCTAAATTTTACTCACTTGTGGCACTTATCTAAAACACTTAATTCTCTTACTTCTCTTCGGCCAAAGAGTCTCTGTAAGCCTGTTAAAAAGATATTTTTGCTACCGCACAACGTAAAACACTAAGAACATATAACACTCTCGACACTCCACACTTCATTCTTTTTCGGTTATAAACCCGATCAGCATTTTGTCTAAGTTTATATAATATATTTTCCTCATGCACTGATTTTTCCCTACTCAGTTCATTTCAATATCCTAAGCAATTAATATTTTCCTCGAGAAGGATAATAAACATTTCTCATATTAAATGCGCGGTTGATCGCACCTGTTACTTAGACAAAGTTGGGTTGCTAACTAACACACTTATGACACCGGACAGATTTCATCTACCAATTGTTATAATACCCAAAAAGGCTCTGGGCCACATTGTACGCTGCGCCACTATGTACGCCGCTCCCCTATACGCTTACACGCTAGCGGCCATAATTTTGAAAATTTTTCGACCTAATTTTCTTATGTTATTTCCATACTTAACAGCTTGGTTTATTCCGTTACATAGTAAAATCGGCCCAAGGGAGTAGGCGTGGGAGCGGGTTTAAAACCTATTAAAAATTATATCTTTGACTCTCTGAAGTTTAGGGAGAAACTTTGTTTGCATAAATACTCCCTATGAAGCTTATGGTGTCACCAAAGTTTCACGTTCTGTGCGGAATCGCTGAGAGGCTCTTCATGAGTTATTTATAAATCAATAAATAACCAGGTTCTCGATTTTAAAATAAATTACTCAATTACTATAATTGGCCATAATTTTTGAAAATTTGTCATGTCCTGTCACGGTCGCCATGTGATGCGCAGCTTCCGCCGTGCGCAGTTAGGTAAATTTTAAGAAGTTTATTCCTTTGGAGTAGCCGCAAGGCCTAGCTCCAGTGGAGTAGCAAGTTTTGCCTAGCTCCGGGAAATAAAACTTAAGAGTAGCTACTCGAGCACAACTCTTGTAAATAAGACGCTGGTTTTCTAGTGTCTGATTATCGTTTATTTTCGATCTATATTTATATTAATATTTTTCTTAAATCTAGATACTACACATTTTTTTCCTTATTGCCTATTGTGCATTTTTCCTTATGGGTCATTCGATTTTGCTGATGGATAATTTGTTGACGAATTTTTGCCCCCTTAATTTGTCGCATGTTATTTTATGTTATTGTTTACATTGCATGGTCAGTGAACGACTCACGTGCTGCGAGTGCATTCTTTCAGGTGTTCTGGCAACGTGATCACTTGCTCGTGATCACCATGCAGAATTAGGTCGAGCGGTTAATGCTCGCTGTGTTGCTTGCAATGTAAGTCGCTAATTAGCTCACCTGGGCTATTCGTTATTAATGATAAAAATTATTTGATTATTTGTTGCAATTTTACAGTTTTCTATCCTGCTTAGCTATACATTTTTCTTAATCTGTTCTTGTGTATATTTACTATTTTATCATTTATGTCTTTTATTTTGCAATTAACGTCGTCTATTTCTGTGACTATATTAGGTCCGTTATATAATGGGTCCAATTTCTTTCTGTTTTGTACATTGACTAACACGGTATCTCCTATTTTTAGTGTTATTGGGTTACATTTTTGGTCGTTGACTTGTTTTCTCTGCTCTTTTGACTTTTTTAGGCGCAGTTTCACTTGCTTTAGTGTTTTTTGTAGTCTGAACTTAAATTCTTTGCTGTACAGGTCGATGTTATAAATTGGGTCTATGTTGGTGTCTACTAGTTCTGAGGGCAAGTTTACTTTCTTTGCGAATATGAGTTCAAACGGTGTGTAACCATGGATTGTGTTGGGAGTAGTGTTATAGCAAAATGCATAATATGGTAACCACAGGTCCCAATCATCTCTATTCTCGTTAACAAAACACCTTAGGTATTCGTTAAGGCATTTGTGGTTCCGTTCGAGTGAACCAATTGTTTCTGGGTGTGCGGCTGTCGCAAACAGCTGCTTTATCTTTAGTATATCGCAAATTTCCGCAAAAATTTGGTTCTTATATTCAGTTCCCATATCGGTCTTTATTTTTCGCATTGGTCCATACTGGAGTATGAATCCGGTTACTACCGCTTTTGCGATAGAATTTGCTTCCTTATCTTCTGTAGGAATAATTACGATATATTTACTTAGATCACACTGTATTGTTACCGCATATCTATTTCCGCTAGTTGTTTTCGTAAACGGTCCAATTGTATCAATAGATATCACCTCAAAAGCTTTTGCCGGTGTTGTTGTTAGTTGCATACGTTCTCTGTTATATTTCTGATGTTTATTCCTTGCACAGAGATCACAGTTACCTATATATCTTGCTATTGTTTTCTTCATTCTTGCCCATCTGTATATCTCTTTCAGTTTATGATACATTCTTGACTGGCCTAGATGTCCTCCTGTTGGTGTAGAATGGTAGTCATGTAAAATCCTGTCGATTTCGGTTTTATCCGTGATTTTGACGGGTGGTGTGTACACTATAATATTTATGTTTTTTAATTTTGCATTTCCTATGATTTTAAATGTGTTTAGCGGTATTATTTTAAATATTTCACTATTAATTGATAGTTTCAGGGCCCTGTTTTCCAATGGTTCGATCACCTGCTCTAAAGCTGGCTCTACTAGTTGGTATTTATTGAATTTTTCTAATTCTTCGAAAACCTGCTCTAATGCTGGCTCCGATGGTTTATGTATTTTCACTTGTATGTACCGCTCATATATTACTCTAAATTTTTGCGCAATTTTTATTCTTATATTCATTTTGTTTGTACCGCGGTTATCTATTTCAATTATTAGCTCAGGCAGATGTGCTACCTCGCTTGGAGATAATGCCTCCATGACGTGCAGTTGATCAGGCTGCTCGTTTATGGTGCTGTTTTCCTTTTTAATGCTTGGCGTCTCTTTTGTTTTTCTTGCTATTGCTCGGGTTTGAACTTGTAGTATTCTAATTTCTTTTAAATTGTCACTATTAATTTGTATTCTAGATAGGGCGTCTGGTCCAACATTTTCCTTTCCTTTTACGTATTGGATTTCGAAGTTGAATTCTTCGAGATCTAACCGCATTCTTGTTAACTTTGATGTTGGGTTTTTCATTCCAAACAAGTATGCCAAGGGTCTGTGGTCTGTTCTTACTATGAACTTTCGGCCGTACACGTATGGTTTGAAATACATTACTGCCCAGTGTATTGCTGCTAATTCCTTTTCGATTGTTGATTTATTTTTTTCACCTTGGGTAAATGTCGTACTAGCGTATGCAACCGGGCGCTCTTTTCCGTCGTTATTTTGAGACAGTATGGCCCCGCATGCAGCGTTTGAGGCGTCTGTTGTGATTATAAATTGGTTATTGAAGTCTGGATACTGTAATATCGTTGGGAATATTAAGATAGATTTCAATGTTTCAAAGGCTTTTGATTGTGTCTCGGTCCATTCAAATTGTGCATTTTTGCGTAGTAATTTATTTAGAGGTAGCGCGATTTCCGCGAAATTCGGGACGAAACGGCGATAATAGTTGCAAAACGCTACAAATCGCCTAATTTCGTCAGCAGTTTTAGGTACTGGATATTTTTTTATAACTTCGTACTTTGAAGTGTCTGGGCTAATGCCTTCTGCTGATATACGGTGACCGAGGTAAACCACTTCCGTTTGGAAGAATTTGCACTTATCTGGGTTTAATTTAAGGTTTTTCTCTCGCAACCTATTGAAAATCGCAGTTAAGTTTTTCAAGTGATGGGCTTGAGAACATCCGACTACAATAATATCGTCGATATACAAAAAAGCTGTTTCGGGTGTTAACCCTGCCATAGCAATTGCCATCATCCTTTGAAAACTGTTTGGGCTGATGTTTAGCCCGAATGGCAAACGGGTATAGTGATAGTGACCTTGAGCGGTTGAAAATGCTGTATATTTTCGCGATTGCTTGTCTAGTGATATTTGGTGAAATCCAGACATTAGATCAAGTGTTGAGAAATACTTGGCTCGTCCCATTTGATCAAGTATTTCTTCAATTCGCGGTAATGGAAATTTGTCAGCAAGAACTTTTTTGTTCAAACTACGGAAGTCTACTACTAGTCGCCATTTTTTGTTTTCATCATTCGATTTTTTGGGGACCAGCAATATCGGAGAGTTATATTGAGAAACTGAATTCTCGATAATTCCATCCGCTAACATCTTTTCTACTTGTTTGTTAATTTCTATTTTATGTATGTCCGGAATTCGATAGTTTTTAGTATACACTGGCACATTGTCTGCTAATTCAATGTGTTGCTCATAGAAATTGTTTGCCGTTAATGGTTCGTCCTCTAAAGCAAAAATGTCTTGATAGTCGGAACATAATTTTTCAAATTGTGCCCTTGCATAACTAGGAATTGCATCAAGCTTCAATTTTGACATGACACGGCTCACACTACTAATTTTAGATGTGTTTATGTTTAAAATATTGAAGTCTGATAATGGATATGTTATTAAATTGATGTCGTGTACTGTAATTATTTTATTAGTGGTATTGAGAATTCTAACTATTGGATTGTCAGGAGAGATAATTGATCCTGCAATAAATATTCCAGGCTGAAGTTCTTGTCTAGCAATGACTAAATCTCCCAAATTGTTTTTTGTGTTTATTTTAATCCTTCTAATGATTTCGCAACGTGGTGGAATAGCTACCGAATTAGTAGAGGGACCACTTAATATTGGTATCTCCACTAAACCATCTGGTGTGTTTATAGTGAGTGTCCATGTGTCATAATCTATTACTGCTTTATGCTTTATTAAGAAATCTAACCCCAAGATTGCGTCAGCCCCTATGGAAAAATCATCAGTTACTATTTGAAAAGTATGTTCCACTGAATAGTGGTTGTTGAAAGTTAATTTGGTCTGTGTCGATCCGAGTGATTGTTTCTTCATGTCTGTAACACCTTGAATAATGCATTTGTTATTAGGTTGGTATAACTGGTTGTTGTTAATTTTGCCTTTCTTGAATATTGAAATATCTGCACCTGTGTCTACAATGAAGGTGCATACTGTCTCACACATATCGACGTATGCCCTAGCGTAATTTGTTAATGACAAGTTAAGATTTAGTACTCTAGGGTTGCGTTTGTCTGAACCCCCAACCGTTCCGTCTCCGATTCTGGTTGGGGGACTTGACATTCCCCCGACTCATAATGATTTATTCTTCGGTTGTGCCAATTATTTTGTGGATTGGCATTGGTACGCGTAATTCCGCGGTAACTATTTGGATTGTTATTCCGTGTTCCGCCTCGGCTATACTGTTGCGCAGGCCACTGATTCCTGCTATAATTATTGTTGACATTATATCCCTGTTTATTGTGGCTGTTGTATCCTTGATTAACTTTGTAGCCGCTTCTGCTGTAGTTGTTAAAATCTTTTCTACCGCTAAATCCTTGCCAATTGCTTCTATTTCCACTCTGATTATAATTGTTTCTTGGCCTACCAGGTTGTTGCGTAACATTATAGTGTAGTACACTACTCGACGGTTGCTTATCTACTGATGCTGCTTTTGCAGCAACCTCTGGTAGTGTTGTCAGATTACTGGCCTTCAAAATTAAGGCAGTTTCCTGGCTAGCTACATTACTTATAAATGACTGTACCGAAAATTTTTCGGCCAATTTTTCCGCTGTCTCTCCCTTTGCAATATTTTCTGCAATGAATGCTCTGGCTAGTTGACTTGATAGGTTTTCGATTTGATTTGCAAAGTCTGTTAATTTCTTATTTCCTTGTTGACACGACTTTAGCTGTGCCAAGATAACGTCTGTTCGGAGACGAACATCTAAAAATATAAATAAAATTAAAATTGCCAATCCACTCCATTAATTAGTGCGAAAAGGACGTGATGCGAAAACAAGACAAACAAAACGCGTTCCACACTGGAAGTACTCAAGAAGTCAAATATAAACAATCAGCTTAAAATTAATTAGAGTTTTTAAATGGTGTGCAAATTAATGTTACGACTAATGTTGCACCAAAGAAAATAAAGCGCGCAATTTATTGTTTTTCTTTAAAGGCCATAAATTTGTTGTATGAAAAATATATTTAAATAGTTCTCAATCATAGTAAATGGAACCTGGAAAAAATCAGTTAGATTTAGGGTATATAAACCGGCATTCTGGAAACTCAGAGAGCATTTCTTTCAGTCGTGTTTAACTTGATGACATGTGAACAAATATTTCTGGCGTGAAATCTGTTCATATATGTTAACCCGTTAGTGAAGTAATTCAAAGTAAGTGAAAAAAGATTTGTGCGGTGAGCTATTTGATTTATCCAATGTAATTATTATTTAATCTAGTGTTTAATAATATCGTTAATTAACACATAAATTCCATTAAATTTATCAATTTCTATTAGTTAAGAGTGAATTCATCGTTTTCTAACAAGTAAGATTACGTTATATAACGGTATTGAATTTATTGCAGTGAAGAATCCATCACAAAATTGTATATAATTTTAAATTAAATTGAACGTGAGCAGAAACAATAAATTGGTAATCAAGATATTTTCTTTAAAATTTTGATTACAATCGATTGTATTTGTTTCAATTGCCACATTTAATAGTTCTTATGAGTTGTTGGGTGAGCTGAAAAAACTATAATCAATATATTTCTATTCTCGAAATATTGATGGTAGTTTTGACAGAAGCCAACAGCTACATAATAATCTTATCGCGTAATATTTAAGTATTGTTCTTGTCGCGCAAATGTACGTGATTGAAGGGTAACGAATTGAATAAAAGCCGGCATAATCATTTATTGGTCTTTTCTTTCTTTTATCCGCTACACAAAAATTTATCTATAATTATTATTTTGTTGCGTTGTTCAACAACGTCTGAAGAGATGCTGGCTGTGAATTTTTGTTTTAATTTGCTCTTTATAGTTGCTACCGAATTTGCTTCTTCTGTAATTGCGTACTTAGCTTTTCCTATTAGTCTTGTCTTTATGAACTTTATCATAACATTCTTATTCTCAGCAGATGTTAATTCATCTAGTAATTCCATTGACTCGATAAATGATTCTGTCTCCTCATGTTTACTGTCATACGGTTTGAGAAGCGCCGTCGCGGTCTTGATGTCAAAGTTCGATACCATCTTTGCTTGCCTTTGTGCTTGTATCAAATTTCTTATCTCTTCTACCAAATTTTTAATTTGTATATAAATTGCTTTTATTTGTAAACCAGTTTCAATGGTTGTATCTAGTGCCGTTAATTGTCTCGCCTTGTCATAATTTTAAAAATTTAAAAAAAATTATATCTCGCCCCCTATGAAGTGTAGAGAGAAACTTTATTTACATAAATTAGATTACTCTTTAGGAGATTAACGGTGACACCACCGAATTAGGGGTTGATGGGGTACGAATGGGGTTGGAGGAGGAAATACGTAAGTAATACGTATCTACTAGATTTCTATCTAGACTCTAGAATAATCGACTATAAATTATATTAATAAAATATATATACGCTTACACGCTAGCGGCCATAATTTTGAAAATTTTTCGACCTAATTTTCTTATGTTATTTCCATACTTAACAGCTTGGTTTATTCCGTTACATAGTAAAATCGGCCCAAGGGAGTAGGCGTGGGAGCGGGTTTAAAACCTATTAAAAATTATATCTTTGACTCTCTGAAGTTTAGGGAGAAACTTTGTTTGCATAAATACTCCCTATGAAGCTTATGGTGTCACCAAAGTTTCACGTTCTGTGCGGAATCGCTGAGAGGCTCTTCATGAGTTATTTATAAATCAATAAATAACCAGGTTCTCGATTTTAAAATAAATTACTCAATTACTAATAAATTGAAGGCCTGCTGAAACGAATGTTTTTTGATTTCACTCCATGCCTTTTTAGCCGCCGCGCCGTCGCGTCGCTCTGGGTTGTTCGAAAAAATTTTGTGCGCTTTTTACAATTTACGGAAAATCTTTTTTAAGGTATGTGTTAGTGTTACTGTAATGTTAATGTTACTGTAATATTCAAATTTGAATCTAGTTATCTCATTTATGTATTAGTCTAATTATCTCATTTATGTATTAGTCTAGTTTCCTTTTATTTTGCCATATTTATTATTATTGTATTTTCATATCGATAAGGAGCGGACGTGTTTGGGTCCTCGAAACAAATGTTTTAACTTGTCGAGCTTCTTGTTTCATCACAATTTCTTCGCGCAGTTCATTCTACGAATGAACAGTATGCAAACTTCATATTTTTGGAATGTGCGTATTTAAACCTTTAATTTGATACCAAATTCGATACATTTAAAAATATTTTTTTATTTTTTGGGTTGGGTTTTTTTCGTTTCTTAGGAATCAAATAATATTTATAACGTGACGTCATGTAGCCTATATTACGCAGAGAATTTATACAAATCCTACGACACCTCATTTGTCCACATCTGATGAGTAGGTTGGGAGCTACGAAGGAACAGACGAACATCCATACCCACATACATAGAATCACAGACAATATTTACTACGTTTACATGCAGGGTTGAACCTGGGTTGAACCCAGGTTCGACTCCATGTAAACGCGAGTTGAGTCCAAACCGGGTTGAACTCGACTCGACCCAACTTTGCTACCTGGGTCGAGTCGAGGAGTCGAGTTAAAATGCATGTAAACGCGGGTTGAGTAATCGAGTTGACAGTTCGACAATTTTTTCATGTTTTCTGAGTAATTTTCCAAAACATAAGATTTTATTCGAAATCAAATTCCTTAAAATGTCTATATAATTAAATGAAACTCGAAAAAATTGAAAAAAATTGTTAATATAATAGATCAAATTAGTGCAATAAGCTGTCACTTCGACTACGTTTGGACTCGATTTCGACTCGTTCCTTTAACCCGGAGTGCTCAAAAACGCAGGTTTGAGTTCAAAACCTGTTTGTCTGTGATAGAATGCTAAACACATTAAGGCCGAAACACATTGAAAATGCCGATGCCGGCATTCTGCGGCATCGCGCTTCCAACACACACACACATTCAAGCTTCGCCGAGGCGGCATTCTGTCGGCATTGTCGGAAAATTCCGACGTGCTGGATTTCTCCAAGCATCGAGGCGGCCTCCTGTCACTTTTGTTTACATTTTGAATCGGTTTTTGGGTACCGTTTGGTGTTGTACTTGCATCATATTTCTTCTCAGGTAAGAAAAGTGATTATATTTAGTTATTTCTGTTCACAACATCTCTCTTTAAGGAAAACATGGATATATTCTCATTGCAGCAACAAATTCTTCATGATCCCTCTCCTTCATTATTCTGAATTCTTGGACTGAAAATACATGAATGTCACGGGTAGCCATAGCTCACGTACCCACAATCTTTTTCGCGTCGCTAAACTAAAATTTATTAACTGCAACAGCAAACTAAATGCAGTTGCAGCATTTTCTACTTAACTCTCAGTCACATCCATGTCCATTTTAACACAATTACTGATTTGCAGCTCACGAAGCCGCTGCCAGCTGCCAGATGCTTTAATGTGTTCACGATGCCACTGCCAGCAGAATGCTGGCATCGGCATTCTCAATGTGTTTCGGCCTTTACACGCCTTTTCTGCCGAAGTCGGGTAAAAGAGGGAAACTCTTCCTAAAATCACAGACAATATTGTGTGTGCTAAAATGCATTAAAACACAGAGTGTGATTGAAGTAAACACAACTACAAACAATAAGATCAGGACACAGAAAATGTCTTTCGTCTGTGGTCTGGTGTTATCCAATTGCTTGCAATGAAAAATATTGTTCTCAGCAAACCAGTTTCGGCAAACGATCAGGCTCTGTGACACCGACATGCAATACCCATGCTAATTTACTATACACCAAGCTATAAATTTCGGGTGACTATGAATGTGTGCAGAGGTGATCTTAAAGCTTTGAATCTCAAACTTTTTAAAAGCGTTTCATGAAAATTGAGGTGTCTTGGGTCAAAACAAGAAGAAGATTTGTCGGTGTAAGGGCTATGTATTTGCTAAAAACAGCTTTTTTGTCAGTTAATCGTTGTCGGTTAATCGCATTTCAGGGGTACAATTTCTAACACGGGGCTTGGACATCTGTATATTGTCTGTGCTTTAACGAAGTATCATCGTGCCAAATGTCAAGTCTTGTTAAATCGTGTGCTAAATTGTACGAATTTAACAATAGAGGGATAGGGTGGATCTAGCAATATGGTCGCCAAAATAAACACTGATAGTTCAAATCAAAACAACTATATTCAATCAATAATCTTCAGTAATTCAATAAATTAATTACTTCAATTAATTCACAAAATTCAGTATGTAACCGTTAAATTAATTCAAACAATAAAAAAAAGAAAAAAAAACAAACTCAAGTAAAATAAAAAACAATAAAATCAAATGCAAGAAGGTGAAAATAAATTAGTTGTAAGTACTGCTGCACTAAAGTTGGCCCGGTTGAATGTTCGTGACGTGGAATGTGGTTAACGTCGCGACGTTGCGAATGTTACCGGAGCGGCTGTGGAGAATGGGTAGAGTTATTGAGGAATATGGCCTTGATACCCGTCTGCCCGAACAAACGCAGTTCCCGGTGACGATTTCACAAGGGGGACAATACTCGTACACAACACAGTTCAAGTTAGTACAACGTACGGGGGGAATAAAAGATAGGCAAACTCAGCCCTTTGATAGGAAGGCAAACTCAGCCTATTGAGGAATGGCAAACTCAGCCTTGGGAATGGCAAACTCAGCCGTTTGGAGGCAATGGCAAACTCAACCTTGGGAATGGAATGTGTTAGCAAACTCAGCTATACTTACCAATCGCAGGGTAAGTTTGTTAGTCGAACTCAAACTAGAACTGTGACGAGCTCTTGGCAGGCGCGCACTTTTATAGTGAGAAAGCTCCATGCGCTGACGCTTTTGGGCACGTTCCGATCGGTTGTCGAGGCTAGAAGAGCTTTTTGATCGATACTGATCGAAGCTTTGGGGCAAGTTCTGGTTAATTGTCGACGATTTGATCGAATTTGATCGAAACTTATCGATGGTTTATCGAATGTTTTTGTTTTGTGCCAAGAGCTGTCAAATTAATTCTGTCTTTGTTTTTAGAGGTTTAAACAAGTCTCTAGCTACAAGTGTTCTCGAGTTTTTGTATAAAACTATTCAGACTAGTGTAATGTACCAACCAGCTGAGCTAAAAGGAAGTGTGCACCAAAACACCTATATGTACACAATCACAATATTTTACCAATGATTGATAAATGATTTATTTATTTGAAAATTGGCTGCCGGAAACGCCTAAACATATGCAACAAATTGTTTAACCAAAATCCTACTATAACTACGAAAATTTGGATGATAACAAAAAAAAATACAGAAACATCTATTGTCACCTGAAATCTACCCACTTGCCAAATTACAAATTAATCGGACGACTAGAAGTGGGTTAAAATTCACTTGCGAGAATCCGCAAGTACAAACTCAAGAAACAAGAAACGTATATAAAGCAAAGAATATCTAAAGCTAAACTAAGAAGGGAAACTTGGCGTAAACACTGTCTGTGAAACACGTTTGCTTAGGGGTAGTCTGCCGTCAGTAAATAGCAACAGAATTGCAGTTGTGTGAGGGAGAAATGAAAAGGCCTGACCAGTCGCCGCACATCTTGCCGTGACCAAAAACGAAAAGCAAAAATCAACAGTGGGGAAGATTGGTGAGGAATGTAAAATCGTATTTATAAAAAACAGTGGCAAAAACAGATGAAGCACGTTGTGGCAGAGCAGAAATAGTGCGCGCTCTTTCGCCCTTATGTTCATTTTGTACTCTTCTACGTTTGAACTATTCTAATTTTTTTGTTAAAAAAAGTTAGAATACTTTTGCAGCAAAAGTTTCCCTTCTTAGTTTAGATATTCTTTGATATAAAGCTTATAATAATAAGAACCGGAACTCTTTTTTGAGTGTATATGGAAAAAAGATTAAAAAGAAACATGTGAGAGAGAGGACACTAATCTAATGTAAACAGCGTACAAGAGGGAAAGGGTACTAAAAAGTTCGCAGCCTCTGACGTAGTTATTTTTTGCATATGACGTAGAATTCTTTGCCTCTGACAATCAGCTGACAGTTTTTCATGCTATACTTTTAAATTGGCTGGCAGCTGTGCTTTTGCATCGGGCCGCAAATGTTTTGCTGGCAGCAGATAAAAAGCTATGTGGCCCTATGCGTAAGCTCTTCGCACAAGTCAACTGAGGAACAGCTTTCGAAGCAGGGCGATTCGCACCGATTGCAAGTCAGATTGTTTGCGACTTTTGATTTAGGTGGCAAATATGAACCGCCCTGTTCGACAAGCTTACTTTTTTTGTCCCACTTCAGCAAATGTGTCTCACTCTCTGCAGCTATCTAATTTTCCACAGCACCGATGCAGACATCGGCAATCCTTATTGAATAGATATTCTTTGCCGCTGGCACCCATCTTCTCAGTGAGGAAACGTTCTCGCCTACGCAGATCCGCACAAAGAAGAGACGTGGAAAAGATTTCTGTGATGTCATGTTAAAGGAATTTCCGTTATTCACCCCTTTACGAGCGGAATTTAAATTTTTTGAAAATCGCTCAGTTTCTTTTGAGTTCTTGTGGCCCCCCAAAGAGTACAATCGATATTCCTTATAACTCCAATCGATTCGAGCAGGAATGAACGAGTTCTAGCTCGCTAAAGTGGGCGATTTTGTGATTGCTTAAAACGCCAGAACTATTTCTAAAACCGATTGAGAACTCTAGAAATCTTTGGGGGCCACTAGAACTCCAATAATTTTTTTCAAATTTTGAAATGAGGGGCCAACTTCACACAGGTAGCGAATGAATCATAATTTAATATCAAGGGATGTTTTGATTTTAGAAGACTTCTATCTACTTGTTTTAATAGAAGTTGCATTGCTAAGTGAATCATAGAAATTGCATTATTAGATGAAATAGATTATTTGTTTATGATTGAAGGTCTTTAATTAAATTTTCCATCTATGATCTATGCTACGATAGCATGAACGAATAATGACATGAGTCTATGCAATGATCGAATTGTCAAAGGATGAATCATTAATAAGTAGATCAAAATATGTTTATTTTATTGGTAGAGAATCTTTAATTAATATTTTCTATTTATCATCATGCACACGCATTAAGCAATGCTATCATCAATTCAAGGTTTAAATTATGTTAAGTATGATTTCTTCTACCTCTGGTTCCTTATGATATGTAACATTTAATCTCGTGATTATCTTGCAGCGTGAGCATGCTACTACACTTTGTAGAGCAAATTCCATACTTACCCTAAGACCCCTGGCTTTATAGCTTAAGGTTTAATAATGAAAATAAGAAACTTGAAACTATTTTTCCTAGTAATAAAAAGTCACTTCGCTTGTATAATATATTTTATTTTAAAATAAACGTTTCGTATATGCAATTTTCCATGAGTTTTACACATTACATAAATCTCTAAAAATGAAATTTGAATTACAGTATCTATTTTACATGTTCACATTAGGCCCTCTTACAATCAAAATAATTTTAACAATGATGAATCTTATCTGCTACAGAATATTATTCTTCAGTTTAAAAAAAATGGTTTTTAGTAATGAATTTAGTATGTACCTATGTGAAAATACCTTCATAAGTGCAGGCTTGTCGGAAAAAGTCTAAGTTATTGAAATTATTAGGGAAAAGGAGTAAATCAGGATCAGCGCATTCCTCACACCCATTGTAGATAATAATGACACTAATAAGAGAATTAATACATCTTGAATAACAATTGCCGGTATAAACATATGTCGCGTAAATAGGGTGTAAATAGCAGTATGTCGATATTGTCTTCCCCGATTCAGTTACAGTTACAGTCAGTTTACGCCGTAATCAGTTCCGAAAAAAACTTCGTTGACCGAACAACGGGTAATAGAAGTAGAATTCATGAAAAAATTATTTTCGGAGGAAGTAAAACACTTTTTTTGTGGTAATAATTGTTAATAAACCAAATTCAATTATCTACAAAAACAGATCAAAACTACTATCAATAAAATTCAAATGTATAGATTAGACAGCATATAATATTTTTAAGTGTAAAGCCGGAGGTACACGATACCGAAAACGTCATATTTATAAGGAAATATCTTTGTGGATGTCACTTTTGACACATCGAGTCACACGATAAGCAAAAATGAGTTTGCAACCTGTATTTTGCAATTCACAGATTACCGCGACGCCGTGCCGCCCGTAAGAGCAGTAATCTCAAAACTGTGTTCATAAAGTTTTGTATGGTGTGACTCGGGAAATTTGTACCCCGCAAATTGCTTGGATGTGCCGAAAATATTCCGAAATTTTTGGGATATTTATAAGCGATACACCGATATGAAATACGGCGTATTGCTTATAAATACGACGTTTTCCGTATCGTGTACCTCCGGCTTAACGCGTTTTTGGGTCATCCATGTACGACGATCCGTCTAATTGTGGTTTATACCAATTAGAGATATTAATCATTTGATTAATCGAATCAAAATAATTGTATTGCAATCAAATCGATACAAAATAATCGATTAATTATTCATTTGATTAATCGAATGCTGGATTTATATTTAACAAGAAAAAATAAATTTTTTATAAGTCGAATGTTCCATAGAATCCAAACCGTGATAATTTTTTTGTTGCTTGTCTATCTAGATCATTTCGATTATTTTAACTTTTCGATTAATCGTTGCCATCTCTAATTCTAATACCGTAAAAAGGAGAGAGTTTGTTCTGAGTAAAGTTATATGAAGCAAAGTGTTTTGTATTTGTAAAATCTCAAGATCGTTTAAAACAAGACCTCAGTAAACGAAATCAACATTTTTGTAATAAAAATTAATCAGGCACACTAAAAAGGTGTTTCACAGTTTTGCTCATCTTCGAACTTAAGCCTGTAAGATGTTTGACATTTCATCAAATATCGGCTACTTTACTTCCTAACCTCTTATTTGGACACCCTATACTAAGTTCAAATCTTCTAACTACAAGCATTCTCGAGTTATCGTCTTGACGGGCAGATAGACATCAAAAGACACAGAATGTGCGAAAAAAGCTTAGTACAGGGTGTCCGGTGGCAGATTTCAAAGTTTGAATGAACCTAGTTTCCGAACGCAACGTGCGAGAGGGGCGCGGAAGGGGTTGTTCGAAGCGCAAGCACTGCGCATTGTTTAGTAGCCATGGAGCTGTGGAGTGGAGAGCACCGCGCTTTTGCCGTCGAAGCGTACATTTCGAGTGGTTATTCGTGTCTGAAGCACGCCGTCGGTTTAATAATCGTTACGGTATTCGTCGATTTCGTGATGGACCATCGATCAACCTCATTCAGTCTTTGGTAACAAGGTTCAGAGCTACAGGATTAGCATCGAAACACATCAACAATCCTTAACTTAAAGAAAATATGCGAGCAGAAATTAGCATGGATTCCCCAGTTGCGCTGTAAATGCGTTTTTGAAAACATGCGTGCTAGACTCGAGGAGTGTGTCCGGGTCGATGGTCGCTATTTGAAAAACGTGGTTTCAAAAAATAAAATCCGCATATGTTGTCTTAAATCTTAATATTACAATAAAGTACTTTGTATTAAAGGAGTAGTTTTTGTTTTACAAGTTTTCAAAATTTGAAATCTGTCACTGGACACCCTGTATTTAATCCGAAAAATCTGAGCTTATTCTTTTTCTTCCTTTAAGGTCAGTATGCTGCGCGGAAGGAATTTTTCTCTCTATTTAAAATCTATGTAAAAAAACGCTCAAGAAACGCTGAAGAAAGTGGTCAAGAAAATATTCACACTTTCCTTTCTTACGTGCTTTCGAAGTACGCTGCTCGAAAGACATTAAATGTGTTTCCTGCGCTTTACGTAAGATGGCATTGGGCAGAAAATTATAATTTCTTCGCCAAAGATGCACCATGATACTTCTTTGGAATAGAAATTTTGACATTTCGTGTGTGTTGTGATTTTTCAGCTTGTGAAGGGAAAGCAAATGGATTACAAACTCCAAAACCCTGAAACAAATGTCAAATTAAAATACGACGTGCCAATTATCAAATTTTTTTTCCGCTATCAGAATTTCTTCGCCAAAGATGTACAGAAAATTTCTTGACCGGTTTTTTCGAGGCAGCATACTGGGCTTTAGTAACAAACCCGTATTTCATTAAACCCAAAACGGAAAGTATTCTTAAAAGTTAGTGAGTTTTTCTCTTTCAAAAGGCGTGCCTAGATGCTTGCAGTGACTAATTTCTGAACGCGTCCTTGATTTTATGTCAACTTTCAAATTTGACCCATGTACAATTGACCGGTTAAGCATGGAATATGACATCGTTGAAATTGCCGCCCCAGCTTGTTTTAAACCTTTCAACTCAAATTCCAGTACTTGATAACTGACTGTTATAACTAATTTTTTTGGCCGAAAATTTATGAAATGGATTTGGACAAGATGTGGTTCCAACAAAATAGTGCGACGTGCCACACTAGCAACGCCGATGCGAAAATCGTCTTACAGCGCTCAAGTTCGAAAACGCGTTATCAGCTGTTGTGGCGATTTCAATTGGCCAGCGAGGAGATGCCATTTGAAGCCGTTAGAATTTTGTTTTGGCATGCCGTTAAAAAGTGATGCTCGATGGTACGATGAAGGACCTTAAACAGAATATTGAAGATGGCATTGATGACAAAGAGCAGCAAATATAATCAAGAGAGTGCTGATGACAAAAAATTACTATTGTGCTAGAGTAGCTGAGGCAGATACACGATTTTGTATTCCATATTTAACGAGACCAAATGTACATGTATCCACATCACAAATGTCAAATTTGGCATAAAATAAAGGACGTGTTCAGAAATTATTCACTGCTAACTTCTAGTCGCGACTTTTGAAAGACCTTTTATTACATGTAGATTTGAAACTTAGACGGAATTCAGGGTAGAAGACAACGTTAATCGAAAACAAGTCTGAAATTTTCTGAGGAGGTAAAATTAAAAAACGTAAGCCGAGGTAATGCGATATTTGGTTTTGGATTTATACCAAAATGTCCAGGAATGATCCAAGGGCGGATTGAGCTTTCAGTTGGTTGGTTGTGGAAGGGTGTGTGGGGGAGGGGGTGTCATCACTATGCACTCTCAAACCGATCAGAGTTTGCGGTGTATGTTTACAGATCCATAAATATGTCTACTTTGGTGTTGAGTGAACGACGGTAAGGGGGGGGGGGGGGGGGGGGTTGACCTTAAGCAATGGCCAATAAGCACTAATCTAACATTAAGATAAGTTAAATATGGCATTTTTGGAAATATACGACAACATGGACTACAGTTCATCCCATTTTTTCATCGAATAAATTCCAAATTGTGATGACAATACAATGGCACTGACGTTTTCCAGCAATATTCGTTGATTAGAGTGTCATAGTCGTACATTGAAACTCTAAAGGCAAATGAAATCTAATTCATTCTAAATTATTACCACAAAATATTTAAAATTTGTACATTGAAGTGAAATGTAACTGAAAATAATTGATGTGAAGAAGAAATATAAGAGAAGAAGATCTAAAATTACTCTGTTTGTTAAGATCTAATTTTTTCAATTCACAACGTTAAAAATTGTCTGCCTATATTTCGCCCCCTTTGTTAAGGTATCAGCTTTTTTCAAGCTACACCGGATTTAGCTAACACAAACAGCGCTAGACTTCCATTTAGAGGTCCTTCATCCTTGCGATCGTCCGTAATTCAAGAACCCAGCACGTGTAATCGAATGTTTACTTTAATATGTATAGTATCCCTACGATTAGTTCACAGTTTTAAAACTAGCACTTGAGAGCAAATTATGTGTATTTCGTTAAAAGTACTCACAGGTTCAGACCTCGAAATAATTCGTTTGAAATGCCGGGCCTTCAAGAATTTGTGTTTACGTCGGAATCATTATAAAAAGTAGTACGGAAATATAATTGGTTTAGATCAAATATGAAATACCCTAGATATAGAACGGCACAGTTTTAACACAGAAAAAACATTTGTTAAGAAATCGTGTAAAAAGATAAATTTGTTCCAAGCTATTAAAAAGGTATGTACAAAAGGAACGTTTTTGGTAGATGTAAAATTTCAAGATCGTGTAAAAAAAAATTCCGTGCAAATGATTTATTATAGATTATGATTTGTTATAGACACGAATTTATAGAGGAAAGTGCCCATAAGTGGACCCTTATGCTCCTGGCCTTATATACTCGTGAAATTTAGATGAACCATGTGCAAATAGTTGTTTACGCGTCTCTTCTGTTCTTCTTTTCTATTTAGTTTTGTTTTGGTTATTTTTATCAGAGGCCTTCTTTTAGACACCTACTTTTCAAATCGCAAAAGTTTAACCGGTTTTGATTATGATTTTTTTGTTTACTAACAATAAGTTTAATTATATTTTCTAAAAGGAAAATGTAAATGGTGCATAACATTACAATGTAAATTTTACATGCTATTAAAACAAATTTTTTAACCGTTTTATAATATTTTTAAATCAGAAACTAAATAGGGGTCCCTTTTGGCCACTCTCTTCTAACTATATAACAAGAAAGTTCATACGTAAACAAAATCAACATTTTTGCATAAAAATGATGAATCCTTACATGGCGACACTAAGAAAGAGTTGCCCGCTTTTCCTCATCTTCGAACTTGAACTTAAAATTTCCGAAGCATAATTCTCACATTCTCGAGTAAAGGACTGGACAGACACGATTTCTTTTCACTTCTCAATATACATATAATTATAAAATATGTAGTTCGACCACCATTATTTCATGGCGCTAGAAACGTTCGCTCAAAACTAATATACGAGTACCCTACAACTAGGGTATTTAATCACATTGCCAAGCTGTGCGAATTGTCCGTGAATATTCTCGTGCCCTGATGGAAGCAAATGCATTCAAATCGTTTTTGATTATTGATTCTTTGTCGAACTTGCATTATGTATTGATTACAATTTATGGAATTAAAATACTTAACTACCTAGAAATTCTGTGTCACTTACAATAATTTACATGGGTCTAATGAGCTTGTGGTGTTCACCGAAAAAGTGTTTTCTTTGGTTTTCTTATTTTACAAGTTTTTAAACTTTGGCACTGGTGTAAAAATAAAATAAATAAATAACTTCAATTGTAACGGTCAAGTTAGGATGTGTAATTTCTAGACTGCGAATTTTCGTTAAGTTATGCATGCATTATGCATATTATAATTTTTTTTGTCTTGCAGTTTAATTAAGCAGAAATAAATTCTTGTTTGCTGTGACCAATTAAAACAAAAAAAGCAATCCACAACCGATTTTTACAACATACGTGTAAGAAAAAAAGCTCCAGAACACTCGATGACGATTTTTCGTGGACGATATTTTTGATATTCGAGGAAGACCACCAATTCCAGAGTCAATCAAGGAATTTGTTGAGTTTTATCTCAAGATTAATCTAATCTCCGGGTCATACGTTCATAGCATAAAACACAGTCTCAGGAACTGACGATGTGCTGTTCGAGGTTTGCGGACCATTCTGCGGGTTACCTTGTGATCCTGTTGGTGACATTAATATTTTGCAGTCCGAAGCATGAGTGGTTGCGGCTGCTCCTTCGGGAACACCTCGTTCGCAGTATGTTATGGGACTGTTATTATCCTGTTGTTGAAAATTGTAGGCACGCGGTGCCATCACCCGAGGATTGTGAATGTATTGAGGCTGCCCACCACGACCTGCTACAACGTGAAGCTGCATCCCAGGCAAAGTATAACCTATGGGTACACGAATGGTTTGCTGCGTTACCTGGAATAATTTTAAGACATTTTTAATAATCATTAAAGGGAAAATTCAGGCTACTGTTTCTTTTGAAATATGTTTAGGATGAAATTTATAACTGAAAATAATATTATACAATATTACAGCTGCAGTGCACCTTGTGCATTTTAGCCCCTTCTCAAATATATGAATATACTAGCAGGTTTACCCAGTCTCACACGGGGCGTTGAAAATCATAATGTGATCATATGGTGGTTACAATAATAGTTAGTTTTTTTCAATTAATGGGGGAGGGGGGGGGGGGGGGTCGAATTAGCATAAAGGTTCGTATTGTGGTAGTCCTGGTTCAACTTTTTTTCTAACCAAAAGGCCAAATATCAATTTTTTTGAATTTTTTACTTTAAAAATGGAGGATTTCCATACAAATTTTCATCCCTATTTTACCCCATTACGGGTGAAATTTGAAAAAATCCTTTCTTAAGGAATATGCATGTCATTATAGGAATGCACTGTGAATTTTTCAGCTCTTTAGTCTGTGGTTCAAAATAATAAAATTTACCAAAATCTTTAAGGGAGTTTTAAAAAAAAAGTCACAAAAGTTTTTTTCCAAAACTATTTTAGAAACTACATTTTCTTGGCCATTTATCCTGTAAATTTTATTGAAATATCTCTATGGCATCATGCCTGAAAATCGGTTCAAAACATACTAAGTCTAAAAAATTTTCATTTAAACGTACGCACGCCCATTTCTCTGGCCAAAGCCCCTAATGTCATTAGAATGGCACGCAATTGGTGTCCCGGGGGTTTTTCGACATGCTGAATCCATTTTTGGGGTTTACAGAATAATATGTCTATATATATACGAGTATATATATGCATATACGAGTACATATTATATAGATTTTCAATTATAAATAATCTACCAACGACGTTGTGGTAAGTATTATATAAAATATCATAATATGTACAATATTATCATTTTGAATTATTTTATAATTATTTAATTAATTGGGTAGACGAAAATATTTCAAAAAATGTTTATACTTATACCATTGACACACTCATTCGTTAACCCAGCATTGACTTAATTAAGCGCTAAACCAATTCAAATTAAGCGTTTGTTTATCTGTTTAAGTTTGTCCATTTAAGATTATCTGTTTGGTGAGGTTTCAGAGATAATATCTGCCTAAGGTGCGGTTTAACTTAAGCGGTGCATTGAATACAAATACAAATGTGTTTAGATCTGGGATATAAACGAATATGGTCTGAATTTTGATTCAGACATGAGTGATGTGATAGAGATAAGTGACGAGGAATATTATCAATATCATCTTATTAGTCGAGTTCGAAGAATTAAAATTATTTGTATGCGTATCAAATTATCGTTCACACTTCACAATGTACAATTCAGTGTTTACCAGTCAAAATACATTCTTATTTCAGGTTCAGCGAACCCACCAGAACTGTAAAACACTATGGGCTTCTTAGGCCGCAGGTTTAGTTAAACTGAGTTGAAGCTCGCACTGAAAAACCGACCCTTTGAATACAGAAGGAATAAAAAAATATGTTTTTATTCAAAAAATTTAAGACCACAACGCTTCACACCATTATCACAAAAATGTAAACAACTTGCAACTGTCGAAGTAAACCAACTCGCCGATATGTTTCACCGATTTAGGTTTCAATCTTGGTTTATGAGCTGAGATGGTTAACCAAGTTATGTGTGTCAATGGTACAAGAGAGATCCTTGTTGAACCTACTTGTTGATACTCCAAGATGTTGTGGCTGCTGAATTTCTGCGCTGCCTTTGGTTCCTGAGCCGAAAATTGTGCGTATGATTCGGTGTTGTACGGAATCAACACCATTGTTTGATGATAGTTCCTCAAAGGTGGCGGAGACTCGGGTCTCCTTGTGGGACTTCGTGCATACTTCCCATAATGTTGTTCCATTGTGACACTATGGCAGTTTTGGTAGGTTAAAGACTCTTCATGGCCATGGAATGTGTGCTTTATTGCTGTGGGTATTGCATGGTAGTAATTTGGACTGTTTACGTGCTCAGTACCCAAACGCTGTTCTGTGTCCGAGTAGAAGCCCCAAGACCGTTCGGATTGATGCTGTGTTACAGGACCAGAGTGCTGCATGTTTTGTTGCACTTTTGGATTTGTGCTGGTTGGTTGTTTCGCGACAGAGTAGGTTTTGTTTGTGTTCTGCAGAAAGACTTTTTATTAAAATGCAACATAACGATGAATTTTTACCTGGGCCGTGAGGGGTTGGCTGAGTTGAGCTTGCATTTGCTGCAATATTTCATTGGTGGAGCCGAATTTGGGTTTTATCCCCCTCACGGAAGGCCGTTTATTAAAGCCATAGTCATTTTGCTCGTCATCATCAGAACTAGCGTTCGAATGCGGAATAGAGCTGGACTCGTTCGAGTATCTTTTCTTAATTTTTTCTGTTCGTATTGCTTCCTGGTTTGCAAACGCCGCCAACTCGTCTTGCTCTTGCCCAGGTGTTCCTGCAATAACATCCGGAGCAACCTTGCGACTCTCGTTGTTTATTAAGGCTGACTCGATATCTCCTAAATTGTATTCCGAGCATTGTGTGCTGGCATTAGAATTCCTCTCACCTGACGCCAATGTGTAATACGAAAAATCATCTTTTTGACCAGCAACACAAGCCGTGAGGGGAGCCAGTGTGGACAAGAATTGCCTCCGAGGCTCCATTTGCCGCGGAGGTGTTTGGTGTATTTGTGTGTGCGCTGCAGGAACTTGAACCCCCATCCCTAAGTCAGGAGCTGCCGGGCATCGACATTCCTATAATAATAATAAAAATAAAGAAGTAAAGTAATTGGAAAATACGTGTAGATATACGAAGCCCACCTGTGGTATGATAACAATGGGGTTCTCATCCGTTTCCGGGATTTTTTCCTGTCTTTTCTCCCTGTTGAAAACGTTTGATATCTTTTTGTAGGCAGACGTTGATCCACTTGATGAACTCGATGCTGACGAACTGGGTGAAAAACTTTTGTCAGGAATATATTTGACCTGTGAAGGATTCTCTTCTCCAGTTGGACTATCACGTCTGTCCGTTTCCGGGCCATCTGAAGCCTTTTCATTGTCCTCGATATTGTTCAAAGATCCATCATCTGTCGATTCCTCAATATTGCATGTAAGCTGCTTAATTCTTTCCTCAAGAGATATATCCGCTTTTGCTGTTTTTTTTCTAAAAAAAAGTAACTTGAATGAATTTTTAAGCAAATTTTGCATCTAAAAACTAACTTAATAAGTGAACGTCTTAATGCATTGCGCTCTATTGTACGCCGTATCGTGTCGGACTCGGAACTGCATGTTAATAGACTTGACACCAAAGGGTTGCCCCGTTTTGATTCTTCAAAAGCTCGTAAAGTTTCATGTGTGAGGACTGCAGCTGACGGCGGCGGATGTGCAGCACTAGGGAAAAGTTGTCTCATCGCCGAGTTTGGCCGTAAAGCATTGTTAAATAAACTAGAATGTTTTTTAAAGGGAATGAGTTCGTTCACATGGTTCTCAGTCTCAGCATTTGCACAATCTGCTTTTCCGTCTCCTTCCCTAGAAATGTCTTTGTTAGCTTCGGTTACAAACCTTACGGATCTCTTTAAATTCGAATCATCCTCAGACGATGTGTTATTGGAATCATCAGCCTAAAATGTTAAAAGTTTGTAAGATAATAAGTTGAGAAAAAAATTAATTAATATAATACCAAATCAATTAAGCACTCAACCCCACCATCTTAGATTTCGTTGAAACTTTGGTTTACTATACTTTTTTACATCCTGAACACATAACTCATTTTCAAAAAATGCTATCTCTTATAGTATTATTGAGTACGTGTTAAAGTTTAGAAATTTTGAAATCTACTAATTCGAGTTCTACAAGACTTAGTAGGTTGCGTGGTAGTTCATTTTGAAGAAGATTCAATGGACTTTAATTTGATATCATACTTGACTTCTAGTGCACCAGAAAGAAAGAACAGAGTTGTTTGCCCACTATCACTTACTAACATATTGAAATTAGGTAGCAATGTGCCAATGTATGCATTCAAGAAACAAAATCAGCATTTTTGTATAAAAATGATTTAGCTCTAAATCAAAGAATATCTAAAAGACTAAACTAAGAAGGGAAACTTTTGCTGCAAACGTATTCTTTGCTTTTTTCCACAAAAAATTAGAATAGTTCAGGAGTACAAGAGTACAAAATGCACATAAGAACGAAAGAGCTCGCACTATTTCTGCTCTGCCGCAACGTGGCTTCATATGCTTTTCCCCCGTTTTTTATAAATACGATTTTACATTACTCCCTAATCTCCTCTCTGTTGATTTTTGCTTTTCGTTTTTGGTCACGGTAAAATGTGCGGCGACTGGCCAGGCTTTTTCATTTCTCCCTCACACAACTGCTATTCTGTTGCTATTTACTGACGGCAGACTACCACTAAGCAAACGTGTTTCACAGACTGTGTTTACGCCAAGTTTCCCTTCTTAGTTTAGATATTCTTTGCTCTAAATGGCAACATTACGAACATTATTTAATGAAGTATTATTTTAACGAATTACAATTCTCCAGCTTTAAGAGCTGTCGAGTTATTATGTGAATGGACAGATAGATAACAGAAAATAACAAATAGATCAACCGACAGACGGACATCCACAAAACGGTTAATTTTCACTTCCCAATTAATGAATGTATAGTTCATTTTTTTGTCTACATTATTTCATGCATGGCGTTGCAAACAAGCGCTCGCTTAAAATTAATATAAAAATTAATATAGGGGAGTGTGGGGCACAATGAAACGGTCTGTATTAATTTTTATATTAATTAATATACCTACCCCATTATTATAGTATATTATATAGGGTATAATGGCCATTATAGTATCTAATATGGTATATAGGTATAATAATTACTAATTAGTAAGGAGATATTGCAAACTAAGAATATGGAACAGTTATTCTCAAATATAGGGAAGCAAAGGCTAAGACCTGAACCACAGATAATACAGATCTTCAGGTTTCGTACAAAATTTCGTGCATAAATGGCAGAATATTCGTATTTTAGTGACTGTAGTTTAATTTTCATCAAACTATCTGTGATCTGTGAATTTTTTTATACCCTAGATGTAGGGTTTATTGGTTTTAAGCAAACGTGTGCAACGCCACGAAGTAATGGAGACAGAAAAAAAAGATTTAGGAATATATTAATATATTCATGATTGGGAGGTGAAAGGCAACCGTTTTATGCATGTCCGTCTGTATGTTGTGTGCCCAGACGATAATTCGAAAACGCTTGCAGCTAGAGATTTGAAATTTGGTACAATAATACTTCGTTGAAATGGTGAGGTCAAGTTCGAAGATGGGCAAAATCGTTTTTATATAAAAATGTTGATTTTGTTTATTGAATATTTACATTTTGAATTATTTTGTTAAATATTGTTATAAATATGTATTACTATTAATATTATTATTTGACAGAATAATTTTTACACGGTCTTTTTTCTTCACGATATTAAAATTATATTCTGGAAGAAAATCTCCGCAGTTTTAGGGTAGTAAACGTGAATGGATTTACATGAGGTTTTTTTGATTTAGAATGAATGAATGGGGTGGGGTAAGTTTTTTGTACGTTTTTGGGTTTTTGGGAATGGGGGTGGTAAGCATTACCTAGGGGTTGCCCAATTTGGGCCGTGTATGATATCAAATTAAAGCTCTTGCTGAGTACTATTATATTAAGCAGTGGCGGACAACTAGCCTTTGTTACATAAGAAAATGCATGTCTAGATTATTACAAAGAATGAGGATATTTTTCATCATCTAGCGTATCACGTAATTGGTGTGACCAATCGTTTCTTTACTAGTTTATAATAAATGAACCTCTATTCCAGATTAGAGGATTTTACATCTTTATTACTAAATTGCAAAACACACATTTATTAGGATGATGTGAAGGCGATTGAGTTACAATAATAAAAAGTTAAAGAAAAAGAAAATATACATTTAGAACGGCAGTTTCTTTCCTACCTGAGAGTCTTGTTTCCATAGTTTGCCGCCCTTAAGGATGCCACTAATTTGTGCCGGTGTGGAATCCGCCTTTCTGAGCAAGCCTTTCACCTCCGTTTTCTGATCAACAGCCTCCTCAGCGCCAACCTTTGACGTGGGCAGAGTTGTGATATCCTCCGTCGCCTCTCGCACGATTCGTCTCTCTGTTACTGTAGTCATTGTTATAGTTTCAACTACATATCTTTGATTCTTGTTGACAGAAACAATTTTTTCCGTTTCCTCTTCTTCATTTCAAGAGGTTTAATATATTCCAACATACGTGGGTTTTATATTGTTGTCATACATTTATATTTGGTCCATAACCAGAATGAAGACCTCAACGTACGATCGCAGCACAATAGAAATTATAAACACATACTCATGCAGATATTTAATTACATTAGACACAGGTTTAAATAATACATTATAAAATGCATACTACTAATTGTTTGTCTAAAAAGCACTCGAATGTACATAAAAAATCTGACGAATGAAATATGACAAATATGGATATTTATAAATAATTATACAAGCGAAATCAGCATTGATAGACTGTTTAATTAAACTTAGGTTATTTAATAAATCTTTTTAGAACATCATCATTCTGTAGGTAAGGTCTCCGCAAATGTTTCGTTTGGAAACAAAATTTCATTCCCAATGACCAACTTTATATTTATGTATAATTCAGGTACTGCTTCCTCATTTACTCCAATTAAAAACTTGATTACAGCTGGGTATTGTTATTGATTTAACCAAGTCGGATGCAAAAACATTTCGTTCGCATTTTTATATAGCTGCGAAAGTAAGAAATAAGATAGGGAAGTGTGTAAATGCGTACTTATCGAAAAACTGGATATGGACTGGACTGCGTATCTGGCGTCAAAAATACATGGTGGCTCATTCGAAGTGTTACAAATTCAAAACGCTCTATTTTTTTTATTTATAAATATTTTTTTAAAACCCAAAGAACAAAATGTTGAAAACTAACCCAAAATTCATAATTTATTTTACATTTTCGATTTGCCCACCTTTGGCGCAGACTATGGCCTTAACACGGTCAACGAATTCATCGCACGCTGCACGAATGTGGCCAATTGCCAAATATCGTTTTCTATGATGAGGCCCCATTTGCAATTAGACAACATTTTAACAAGCAAAATGATCGAGTCTACTTGCCAGGGAGGTCATACGATAATTTTGACCAAAGATGGGCACCAGGAAGCAAGCGCCACCGTGTGTGATGGTTTGGGGCGCAGTAACTGCCAATGGTCGATCTCCACTCGTATTTTTGGACCGTGGTGTTAAGATAAACGCGAATCTTTATTTGGAAACGGTCTTGGAACATGTGTTGAAACCTTGGGCATGCAACTATTTCGGCCAAATACAGTAAACATTCCAAAAGGATTCTGCACCAGCTCAAAAACCCCGAAAAAATCAGAAATGGCTTGAAAACAAAGTTCCGCATTTCTTTTCGCACACACAATGGCCCTCGAATTCTCCAGATGCGAGCCCGTTAGATTATTCTATTTGGGGTATTTTAAAGGCCAAGGTTAGCACTAAAAACTACCGAAGTACGGATGCGCTCAAGACAGAGTTTCGCCGCGAATGGCAGAGTATTCCTCAGGCCCACATTCGTGCAGCGTGCGATGAATTTGTTGACAGTCTTAAGGCCATAGTCTGCGCCAAAGGTGGCCAAATCGAAAATGTAAAATAAATTTTGAATTTTGGTTTATTTTTCAACATTTTGTTTTTTGGGTTCAATAAAAAATATTTATAAATAAAAAAATAGAGCGTTTTGAATTTGTAACACTTCGAATCAGCCACCCTGTAGTGACCATATTTTTCTAGCAATTTAGCGTATCGCTGACAGAAAAAATATTAAAGGAAAGAAATTTGAATTTGGCACACCATTTTATAAAACCGCCATTCTAAGTCATAACGTTGATCATTTTATTAAAAAACAGTTTTTCTTCAAACATTTGCAAATAAAGGCTTACATTTGTAATATTAAAACAAACTTTTTATGTACCTAGATGTTGGAACGTAGGCCATAAGTAGGCCTAAAAACCAGAAAGAAATAAATTTTAACGTCGTACGATCTGGGTAAATATTGATCAACTGGCCTGAAAGGACAATGGGAATTTTTGTATGAAAGCTGGTCCAAATTACCACTAAGGACGAGACATATGTCATTCGATAGCTCTTATAATGTACTCCAATAGTTAATATGGCGGCTCATTTCGATTCGATGGAGAGAAAAAGTTATAGCGGTTATAAGTGCCGAATTTCTCCTGTGATTGGCAATGCCAATATACCTTAGTAGAAGGATCGGTGTTGTAAAATGGTTGAACCGAAGGATACCTCACAAACGGTATGGTTTAGAATTTTTTCATTATTTTCCCCGTGATCAGCGCCCAAAAATCCTTCGGAAATCATCAACGAAGTGAATTTACGCAATTATCGATATCTGGCCTATATAGCCAATCACAGGCGAAATTTAGCACTTAGAACCGCTCTAACTTTTGCCGCCATCGAATTGAAATGAGCCGCCATATTAACTACTCGGGCAGTGAAAATTATAATATAATGCATCATATTACATTAAAATTTATAACTACTTCCAAACGCTTCGTATAATACATACAACCGTTTCCGGTAGATCGGGCTACAATAATAGTTGGTTAGTTTTTTTCAGTCAAGGGTGGTTTTGAGGGGTTGAATTAGGATAGAGGGTAGTAGTTCTCATTGAGCTGTTTTTCTAACCAAAAGGCCAAATACAAATTTTTATGAATTTTTGAACTTCAAAGATGGTGTACTTCCATAAGAAATTTCATCCCTTATCATACTCCCTTAAGGGTGGAATTTCAAAAACCGGTTCTTAGTGAGGACCAATGAGATAAGTTGAAGAAGTATACAAAATTTTGTGGAAATCCGTTCAGTGGTTCCGGAGAAACCGTTTTCACCCCTTTTCACCCCTTAAAAGTTGAATTTTAATAAAAGTGCTTCTCAGCGATAACCTGTGAGGCAAGTTGACGAAGTATTTCAAATTTCATGGAAATTGGCTTAGTGGTTCCGGAGGAACCATTTTGACCCTTTTTCACCCCTTAAAGGGTTGAATTTCCAAAAACTGCTTCTCAACGAAGTAAGTTGTAGTTAAGTATTCCAAATTTCATGAAAATTGGTTCTGTGGTTACAGAGAAACAGTTTGCACCCCTTTTCACCCCCTTAAGGATGGAATTTCAAAAAAGTAAGAACTTACATTATGAAACAAAGGTACTGTCAAAATTTCAAGTCTCTACTTATGTTATTATAGTTTAAGCTCGACGTTGATTCTCTCTCAGTCAGTCAGGACAAATGCGCCATTATTAAGAGATAGATTATATAGCTTTTTCTTTTTGCTTAGCTCCTAAGGGTCATATCGTGATTTTAAATAGCCTATAACCTTCCTCAAGAATCGGGCTATCAAATGCAAAAAGAATTATTCAAATCTGACTGGTAGTTCCAGAGATTAGCGCATTCAAGCAAAAGCAAACAAACAAACAAACTCTTCAGCTTTATTATATTAGTATAGATTTGTTGACCCCCCCCCCCCCCTCCCAATCTACCCTTACAATTGATTTTAAAAATTGTTTCTTAGTGAGAACCTATGACGTACATTGTAGAAGGATGCCAAATTTGATAGAAACCGGTTCAGTGGTTGCGCGAAGATGCTGTGATTTTTATATATTCTAGCAGGTGTCTACTCGTCTAACCCCGGGTCGATGAAAATCATAATATGATGTACATCAGATTACATTTTAAATTTACAATTACCCCCAAACGCGACGTATATTACATAGAATAGAACGTTACAATAATAGTTGTTTAGTTGTTTTCAGTCAAGGGTGGTTTTGGGGGGTTGAATTGATATAAAGGGTGGTAGTTCTCATTGAGCTTTTTTTTCTAGCCAAAAAGCGAAATAAAAATTTTTATGAATTTTTTACCTTAAATATGGCGGATTTCAATGGAAACTTTTATCCCTATTTTATCCCCTAAGGTGTGAAATTTCAAAAACCCTTATACCCGTGTTTCTTGATTTTCATCAAAAGCCAAATAACAATGTTTAAAATTTTTCATACTTTAAAAATGGCGCATTTCATAAAAACTTTCATCCCCTATTTCACCCCCTTAGGGGTTGAATTTAAAAAAGAACCTGATACACGTGTTTCTTTATTTCTAACCAAAAGGCGAAATATCAATTTTTATCAATTTTTACTGCAAAAATGGCTGATTTCCATACAAACGTTCATCCCCTTTTTACCCGCTTAGGGGTGGAATTTCAAAAAACCGGTTCTTAGTGAGCACTTATAAGATAAGTATAAGTGGAAATCGGTTCAGTCAGTCTGTGGGTTCTGGATTTTATATATGTAGATGTATACTCGTAGATATGGATTGAGTTCAAGATAGTGAATGATAAATTGGATCAAAAGCCAATTGTATAAAAATATTTGCAATTCCGATATATACAATTTACAAACAATGAATGGAATGTCTCGGAAAGAATATTGAAAGAAGGATTATGCAATGTGATTTTCTATAAACAAAGAATTCACCCCATAATGGAGTGCCCGATTTGACGCCCGTACAGAAATGTAATCGTTCTTATTCTGAAATGGTCGATAGAATAAAAGCATAAAAAAATCAACATATATGTAGGTGCAATATCCTTTTCGCAATGTTCCTTCAGAATATGACGCAAATGAGAGCATTGAAACTTAGAAAATGTGCAAACTCAAAATGAAACTTTGAAGCATTGCCATTAAAATTAGTTTATCAACAAGACATGTTACCTTGCGAAGGCTTGAGCTGATTTGGCAAGAGATATTTAGGCCTTTCTTCGCCTGCGATAATTTCTTTTTGCGTCACCCGCCTCTCCGGAGAATTATTGTGGAGAGGAATAATGGCAACTGCTGGTACACTCAGCTGAGACATTTCATCTTGATTATGAGCTGAAATAAAGAAAAACAAATTACAACACGAAAAAAATTCTCATATACAATTTCAAAATAGCAAGGAACTTAGATACAATGTCAATATTATAAATACACTAGCAGGAGTCTACCCGGTTACACCCGGGTCGGTAAAAGTCATAATATAATGTAGATCAGATTACATTTTGAATTTACAACAACCCCCAAATACGACGTAGATACGTACATATTGTTTTATTTGTTTTATAACAACTTTTTGAAATAGAAATGTAGAGTACTTCTTTTGGCAGGCCTGACATGTGCGTTTTGAAGGGGGAAAACCTTTTAGTTTGCCATCACGGGACGCTCCAATACATTAGGGTGAGAAGAATGTTTGAAATTCATTTGTTCTCAAAAGAATTTTTATTGCAGCAGAATATTTAGTTTTCATTCGTTCGCGAACGAATGAATTGGAAGAATTTTTTTCCCCGACTTAAAATTTGCGAGCCATTGACAACGAAGAAAAAATTCTTTTTCGCTCTTCAACTTAATGCTTTTTAAACGAATTTTAAATCGAATAATTTCTCAGACAGAGCGATAGGCCGAGAATTTTATGAATTCATTCCATTTGCGAACGAATGAATGCGAAAGAATTTATCTCTTAGAGCAGCAAACGAGTGTAATCGATTTGAACAGAATATTCTTTTAAATTCTCAGGCCGAGACTACGACCTTGTTATAGAGTTATAGACACTATATAGACCAGGAATTTTAATTTTTTACCCTGAAGTAATTCATTTAAGAGGCAAATTTACCTAGAGCAGAAATCGTTTTCTTAGCATGGACATTTTACCGCAGTAGTGGAGACACTTTGCGAACAAGACAAAACAAAGAAGAAAATTCGGGCAGCGCGAGTGGGTTATTCCAGCAGATCAGCAGCGTGTTTAGAGATACGTCACAGAGCTGCTTTCATTCAATGGCAGTGGATCGATATTCGGTTTACACTTTACAGACATATACTTGCCTGCTATTGAAGCCCAAATTTTGCTTGTTTTCTGGGGTGATCTTTTTTATTATTCTTTTGCCACCACAGGCAACGTGAATATAACATATGGAAGGAACTTTTGCGGGGTATGCACTGCGGTGATGCGGAAGTCGAATTGATGTTCTTTCTGAGTATTTCTTTTTCATTGAATATTTTGATTTGGTTTTCTGCCCAGGCAGCCGTCGCTTTCTGGCCAACATTTTCTTTTGAAAAAACAAGTGCGTTCGTTCTTCCGGCCTTGACAATTTATTTTTGGATTCGTTTTTTATTTCAGGGTGAACGAATTATTGAGGAAGGTGCGGGTTTTTCATTTGTAAAAAAATAGTCAATTTCAACAATATTGTAAAGAATTATTGTTATTAAACTTTTTTTCTAAAATATAGGTACCTAATTGTAATAATAATAGGGCTAAAGAAATAAAATTTGGTATTTTTTCATAAGTATGTATAGATAAAAATTACAAAATCTCATCAAAATCTGAGATGATGGTTGAGTGTGACAAATCATATTTTTATTTGATGCGCGGAATGACCCAACTATCATTCAAATCAATAATACTTGAAATTGTTTGAAATTGCAATAAAATATTCATTACAAAATTTTTGTTGACATTGACTATTTATTTAGAACTGAAAAATTCACACCTTACTCAATAATACGTGCATCCTAAAAAACAAATCCAAACAAAATTTTCAAGACCAGAAAAACACTTGCTTTTTTATACGAAAATGTTGGCCAGAAAATGAAAAAGGGAAATAATCCTGCGACGCTCAGAAAATCAAATCTAAAAATAGAATGAAAAGAAATGTGCCGCAGCATGAAAGAAATTCTTGCCGGCACTGAAATAATCAGCAAGAACTACAATTCTTATTCGGCATCGGCTTCACCGCGCACACCCGCAAAAGTTCCAACTACCTAAACTGGTTGTGGCGGAAAAAAACTAATAAATAACATCATCCCAGAAAACAAGCAAAAATTGCGCTTTCCTACACAATAGCAAGTGTAGCATGCTAGTAAGATGTGTGTGTAAAAAATATCCACTTACTGCATCGAAAGCAGCTGACGTATTTTCTACCAATTCTAGCAATTCTGGCCAATGGCCATCTACATTCAACTCGTTGAACCAAATTTGCGAGAATTTGGTTGTGGTCCCCGTTTTGCATAGGATAACTCAAGAAAATTAGGCAAAAATAGGACTTTCGATTTGTTAAATTTTTCCAATATTTTCCATGAAACATAATCAGATTTTTTACGGAAATCGTTACCAATCCCTTAATCTCCATAACAGTATGAAAAACATTAGGAAAATTTATCGCAAAATACGAAAAAGAGAATAAAAAACTGAAGAATTTTTTTTGGAAAAACCGAACTCATTCGGAAAACTCTCGGGAAATTCCTGGGTCGAAAATTGGAAAAGTGTTCCACTTAGTCGACACAAAACCTTTTAACATACCTCTGGAAATACAATTTGCAAAATTTGGTCAAATAGTTTTCGAGAAAATTGGTCATTAAGTGGGTCAAAAGATGGAGTTAGACCTTTCTATCAAGGATCATAAAAAAAAAACTAAAAACTTTTTCAAAAATGTGCTCCACTTAGTCGACACAAAACCCTTTGTCTTATCTTTTAAAAAAAGTTTCATATAGATTCAACAAATAATAACGGAGAAAATAGGTCATTAAGTGGGCCTATTTTACACGTTTTGGTAAATTTGCCTCTTAAAGCTGAAAATTAGCAGGTAGGAAGTATTGGTCGAGAAAAAAATGGAAAAAACTCCCCGCGCCTCCCATGCCGGCTTCCCAACAAACCCTCCTTTGACCAACCATGACGATAACTCGAAAACGCTTCCAGCTAGAGAATTCTAATATGGTACAATAATACTTCGTTAAAATTGTGTGGTCAACTTCGAAGAAGAGCACGGGTTTCATATAAGCCTTAATTACTTTTATTGTAAAATCAGGGACTGAAAATAACCATTATTTTCGATTTTTCAAGGAAAAAACTCCCTTTCGGCAGGCCTCCAGACTGAGGTAGAGTTCGAAGTGCTTTGATTGCGTTTATTGGGGTAATTTATTTCAAAAGTGGCAAACTAGTTACATATTTATTAACTGCTCATCAAGAGCTTTTCAACGATACCCCACAAAACGTGGTTTAGAAAAATTCGAATTTGCACCACCACCCCCACTCGAACCCCACCAACCCCTACTTCGGTGGTGTCACCGTTAACCTCATGGAGAGTACTCTAATTTATGCAAATAAAGTTTCTCTCTAACTTTCATAGCGCCCGGGATATAATTTTTTAAAAATTTCAACGCCCTCCTCCGGCCACCCACTTGCGTCGATATTGCTCATTAACGAACTTAACCGAGCTATTAACAGCAGAAAGAACATAATAAAATTTGGTTCCAATATCTTCAAAAACACGGCAGCTAGCGTGTAAATATAATAATATATATATATATTTTATATAATTATATATACAGGGTGGCTGATTCGAAGTGTTATACCAATTCAAAACGCTCTATTTTTTTTATTTATAAATATTTTTTATTGAACCTAAAGAAGAAAATGTTGAAAAATAAACCAAAATTCAAAATTTATTTTACATTTTCGATATGGCCATCTTTGGCGCAGACTATGGCCTTAACACGGTCAACGAATTCATTGCACGCTGTAAGAATGTGGCCAATTGCCACATATCGTCTCCTATGATGGGGCCCTATTTGCAATTGAGCAATATTTCAACAAGCAAAATGCTCGAGTCTACTTGCCAGGGAGGTCATACGATAATTTCGACCAAAGGATGGGCACCAGGAAGCAAGCGCCACCGTGAGGGATGGTTTGGGGCCAGACCCGTAGCTAGGCCTTCGGGGGCCCTGGGGCGGAAAGTGCTTTCGGGGGCCCTAAACGTTATTTATATTAGTTTGTTCGAACTTTATAGTGGAATCATTTTATAAGAAAATGCGGTCTAACCCCAACAAATTTGCAACACGAGAGATTTTTTTTTTAAATGATAGCTAAGAGTGCCCTTAATCATCCCTCCAAAATCGCCACAAATCGCACCTTGGCAACATGATCAAAATGGAAGATGCCCGCGAAGATTGCGGCCAAAATTTTCAATTCAGCTAATATCTCGAGAACGGTTCGATGTATTAAAAAAGAAAATAAATTGTAGCTCTTTCGATGCCGATTAATTTTTATATCTACACTTTTTCTGTCGGACGTACGGCTGCAATCTGCTTTGGCGTATTTGGTTGAAATCTGCATTTTTCAAAAAAATTCAAAATTTCTAATTTCGGTTTGCTATGCAGGATGTAATAGCAAAGACGGTCAACCTAAAACAGGGTGATAGGGGATCTCGTGGCGATCAAAAAATTGTACGAAAAATTTTTATCTCCATCCCCTTCCAATTTAGAGGGGATTTTCTAATTCTTTGATCATGGGCGAGGTTGTTCCAATAAAATGCCCATATCTCCGAAACTACTTGAGATAGCTTAATGTTTCATACCTTATTGGAAAGATATTAAATGTACGTTTCTAACAATGTTATACACTAAAAAAATCTAATGAGCCACTGAGTGTGATTATTTAATTTTAATTTAAGTTTTTAACGGTAAGTTAAAAATTTCTGTTAGGCCTCCCTCTTCGGGGCCCTTTTGGCTCGGCGCCTCGGGGCTTTGCCCCGGTTGCCCCAGCCTAGCTACGGCCCTGTTTGGGGCCAATGGTCGATATCAACTCGTATTTTGAACCGATGGTGTTAAGATAAACGGGAACCTTTATTTGGAAACGGTCTTGGTACCTGTGTTGAAGCCTTGCGGGCATGCAACTATTTCGGCCACATACAGTGAACATTCCAAAAGGATTCTGCACCAGCTCAAAAACCCCGAAAAAATCAGAAATGGCTTGAAAACAAAGTTCCGCACTTCGTTTCGCACACCCAATGGCCCTCGAATCGAATTAACCAGATGCAAACTCGTTAGATTATTCTATTTGGGGTATTTTAAAGGCCAAGGTTAGCACTAAAAACTACCGAAGTACGGATGCGCTCAAGACAACGTTTCGCCGTGAATGGCAGCGTATTCCTCAGACCCACATTCGTGCAGCTTGCTATGAATTTGTTGACCGTATTAATGTCATAGTCTGCGCCAAAGGTGGCCAAATCGAAAATGTAAAATAAATTTTGAATTTTGGTTTATTTTTCAAAATTTTGTTCTTGGGGTTCAATAAAAAATATGTATAAATAAAAAAAAATAGAGCGTTTTTAATTGGTAACACTTCGAATCAGCTACCCTGTATAGGTATATACATAAACTTTCGAAACGGGGGTGGTTTCGTACTCAGGGAGGTATATGAAACGAAAACCTAGATCAAAGAATTTTTCGAAAGTCGTGATATGGTATACGGAATCTACCTAAAAATCATAGGGAAAAAATGGTCTGATTTTGTATTGAACTAGACTAATCTACTTTCATCAAGTAAAATGTCAGTTTCTGGCGTAATTTTGAGAATTGTAACCAATAAAATAAAAGTTACACATTAATGGTTATTTTAACTTACAGCTAAAATTATGTCGACGGGTTCAACATTTTTGAGGTTATGGACGTGGGTGCAAAAGTAGCAGTCCGAAATGAGCGACACCTGCAGCCAATTCTTTTTTTTTGTCATTGCCGTTAACAACATGGTGAACATGGAAGTAATGTGTGGCTATCTCCACACCGGAACTTTAACTTGTCAGCGAACGTAACTCGCGCGGGGAGTCAACGCCATCCTGAGCCTCGATAACTCCCTATGAGGTCTACTCTTTAGCTCACGTTTCTAGACCAAATAATAGGCGAAAAATTGAAATCAGTGTATCTGACCCCAAGAACTTCATAATTTACTTAGGATATGTTAATAGGAACTCATCTCAAGAATCCTTGGATTTAGCCGTATGAGATAATCCACACCGGAACTTTATTTTTCTGGTTATAGACTTCTTTATTTCTTTTACCATTAGTTGTTGGCGTTGGAAGAGTTTGCTCAACATTTAAAACTAATAAAGATACCCGCTATTGAGTATAGCCTGAGCCTGACATCCTGTATATCCTCAACAGGCCCTGCCCGAACCCGAAAGACCCACAGACCCTTAGTGAAAATACCATCTGACTTGTCTTAAACCATAAAATACGGTCTGTTTGATATTTACACCTAAGTAAATACAAGTAAAGCAAGGTACGAATTGTGAACAAAAGTAAAGCTATTTCTGATAGAATTGCTGAAGATAACTAATTCAGCTTTTGACCAAATCATAACTTTAATGGTCAGCATGATTTAAAAAAAAATTTGCTTATGAAAGAATATCAAATATATTACGTTTACCTTAAGAAAACCATGCACAATATTGCAACGATTATGTACATAAAATATTTAACATTTACTTTATAACCAAAAAAAAGAAAAATCGATGAATAATGGTTAACCAATAACCAAAAAATAAAATTCAAATATTAACTATTATTATTGACATTTACTGTAAAAGTCGATCGAAACTCTTATTTCATAATCCAAAAAAAAGAAATTATGAAATAATGTTTACGCTATAACCAATCAAATATAAATCCAAAATAACCATTAATGTGTAATTTTTATTATAAAACTCATAACAGTTGCGGCCCCTTGGAAAAATTCTGATTTTGCTTAATGTATATTTACATAATGACTTTCCTTCGTTAAATATTGTTATAAATGTGTATTAAAATTAGTATTTATTTGAACGGAACTGTTTTTACACGGTTTTTTTACTCGATCTCGAAATTTTTCAGATACCAACCAATAACTTTCCTTTTCAATACTTTATTAATTTACATATTATAACGAATTTCTCTTTTCACTTTGGGAAAACTTATTTTGCACGGTTTCTTACACGTTCTTATAAAAAACGTGGCTCCCGTATTTCATAATTTACCTAAACTAATTATACTATTGTACTAGATTTTTTTTTTTTTTTCAGATTATTTAGCTCATAAATGAACCGTTTAAAGTTCATTTTTCAAATTCACAAAGCGAATAATCGCGCAAAACTACATGAAAAAAATTACTTGCTTTGCTGCGGATAGCAAACAAAACAAAAATGCCAGCGTTGAATTTAGAGTCAATATAATAAATTATTGAAATGCCAAATGAGTAGGTTATACGATCATGAGTTTATTTTTTACCTTCAAATTAGTATGTCAAATACCTCACTCTAATTTTACTCCACTACTTTGATAAAATAATTGTTAATCAATAATCTTTACAAAATTATACACCTAATTGATTATTATTGTTATAAAAATGTTACATAAGAAGCAAAGAATAAAGCTAAAATGCAAAAATATTCCCCTCATAGAGGGAGAGATGGATTAATACCAATAATTGTTTAATACAAATTACATAATAATGTTGCAAAATCATAATATTGAGATGGAACTATTATCTATAATCTAAAATTTCCAAACAAACCCAAGAAAACAAAATTTCTTATCGGGCACTTACAGTCGACAAATTCACTCCAGAATGAAATTTACCCAAAACTAAGAACGAAAGACCTGCCCCGTCCCGTACTTCGCCTTTCCCGTACAATCATTTTTATCCGCAAGCGCCAAACTACTAGCCGAGGCGATATCGTTGCACAAAACAACAGGCAGAAATTTGCCTTTTTTATAGTAGTTTTCATCTCGGAAAAATTTTTAGGCGTATCCTCCTCTTAAATCAGAATTGCATATACCTTATGCAAGCAAACCATTTTTGACCAACAAGTTGTTCGCAGTAGTGAGTAGAATCGTAGGAGTTAATAACAGCTGCCGGGTAATTCTTCAAATTGATATCCATAATACTTCGTTAAAGTTCATGTATTTGCCTAATAGTCTTTTCTGTTAGTTTTAACCTCGGTTTTAACTTTCAGTGCATTTTACTCCATGTTTACCTTGGAAATGTCTGAAATTTTGAAGTTTCAAATCTGTAGAAATCCTTATGTTGTTGTATCATGCTCATAATGAGGTACAACAATCACGTCTAGTGTGTCGAGGGTATAATTGCCGGGATAATTATTACTTGACCTCCTTAAGCAGTATTGACATTCTTTTCTATATTTCATTGCTTCAAAATCTATTTTGTCAATTAATTATATTATTTACTTCGTTATTTGCACTCCGTACTTATGTTGAGTTCTATAAACAATGTTTAAATTTTCCAATCATTACGTCTGTTTACGTCGTTTTGACTATTGTGCCAAAAATAATATTTTTTTCTTCTCACCACAATTGGGACACATCATTAATATTCGCCAAATCGCCCAAATTTACCATTTTTAAACTAAATTAACAGAAATATGAACAAACCTATCTCAAATGCATAAAAAATTAACAGCTGGATGACAGATTCTCTTACGTACTCTCACGTTTCGTTACGAGTACTTTTTCGATTTTACCCAGGGTACGTAAATTTTTCACTCGTGAACCGAAAAAATTTGACTCCCTCATATTTTTCGGTTCACGAGTGAGCAAAACTGGTTTCGACTCGTGAACCAAAAATTCGGTTCAGAGTTTAAAAAATTTTGTTCAGGGCCTCGATTCTCGAATCATTCGAAATGAATTCCGCATACGGAAACTCACCATTTTCGAACGATTCTCAAAATTTGTGATTCTCGAATTCCGCATGCGGTTGTTTCGAATGAAAATCGTTCGGATTCAAATCGACTGGTTATTTCCGTGTGGAATTGTAAATTTTCATGCGGTTTCGTGTCGAATTGATTTATTGTTGGCGGAATAAGGAGAAATTTTTATGTTTCTTTTGCTTGGTGTTTTTTTTTTTTAAGTAATACAGACAAAATTATAAGAAAAATATATTTTTTTGCAAATAAATCCAGAAAAGAGTTCTTCGCAAAAACATTCATTTTATCCTAGAACTGCTATTGCTCGTCATAAAATGGATAACAATTATTCAGGAAGCGTTTTACGATCTTGTTTACGCCTTCAACAAATTTAAACCAGATTTGAGCATCCTTTTCCTTGCTGAAACAGCCTCATGCTCATCGGCGGAACTAGCCCAGGCACATCGGCGAAACCTGCTCCACCAACATCAGCGGAGCAAGCTTCCCAAGCGGAGGCTATGCCAAAGCAGTCATTAAAGCGAAAAGCTTTAAATAAATCTAGTAAGATTGAAGAATCTTATTGTCATCTTATTGCGAATTTAATATTCTTTTAATATTTGTCTAGCACCGAATAAACCACGAGTGGCTGTAAGACGGTTAGAAGCAAATTTAGGAACAATGCAAACTATAACCGAGTTTGCTCAACAAAAGTTCGAATTTAAAAAATATTATTAGATACCAAGAAAAATGAAAAATTTTGAACGATAAAAATGTAATTTTAGGCCACATAGGCAAAACTTTAGGTGAAATAAGCAAAAACTTAAAAAAGTAGTAGAAAATATGTATATATTTCAATTTATTAATTTAAAATAAAAGTTAGATTATATGTGTAAAACTTGTGGTTCATTTATGTGAAGTAATTTCTTGAAATTTGTTGACGTATTTGTCGGCCTATTTCTAGTATCAAGGATAAATCTTCCAATCCCTCCAAAAAAAAAAAAAAAATAAATAAAACACTTTTAAAAACTTCTAAAATATTTCATTACGCAAAGTAACAACAATTTCAATTACAAACTAACGTAAACAAATAATTTTTTGACAGCTTAAAAATCCACCACAATAAATCATTCGAATGTGGTGAAAAAGTTAACGAACGACAGCGTTCGGAATTCGAGAATCGCTGTTTTGCAGATCGTTCGTTAACAGTTATGCGGTTTCAATATCGTACGATTGAATTCGAACGAACTCGAGAATCGAGGCCCAGTTCTAAGCGAGAGCAGAATTCTTGTTATACCCTAGATGTAGGGTATATTAGTTTTGAGCGAACGTTTGCAACGCCAAGAAATAATCGTCGCAGAAAAGAAAGAACTATATATTCATGATTGGGAAGTGAAAAGAAACCGTTTTATGCATGTCCGTCTATCTATCTGTCTGTCTGTCTGTCTGTCTGCCTGCTGTCTGTGTGTCTGTCTATCCAGACGATAACTCGAGAACGCTTGTAGCTAGAGACTTGTAATTTGGTACAATAATATTTGATTAAAATTGCAAGGTCAAGTTCGAAGATGAGCAAAATCGGGCAACTCCTTCTTAGTGTTGCCGTATAAGCCTGAGTCGTTTTTATACAAAAATGTTGATATAAGAATGAGTATATTTTTCTACATCTAGGGTATCACGTAATTGGTGTGACCAATTGCTTCCTTACTAGTTTTTAATTTTTATCACTCTTGAGGCGAGCAGAAAACAATTTCGTTCGGCAATTACGGCTCGTGAGTGAAAAAGAGCCGAAAAGAATCATTCATTTCGGCCCTCTGCACTGTACCTGCAGTGGCTTGGTACAAGGATAAAATTGCCGCCAAAAGATTTTTATAGACCTGGCACGAAAACCGGTTTGACGCTTATGTAACTCATGAATCGTTCTTTTCGGCTCTGCTCCCGAGTGAATCAAATTTTCAGCTCTCAGAATTTTCGAATCCCTTCACGAGTTTTATTTTTAAGTTCATGAGCAGAAAAATTTCGTTCACGAGTGATTTAAAAATTCAGCTCACAAGAATTCCATTCGCTCGTGAGTGAGGCGAAATTTTTTCACTCTCCGAAGCCTGATTTTACCTTATTTCAGACAAACGTAAGCATCCGTTCGTTCAATTCGTTACGTTACCTTACGTTACTTACAATTTTTGTTGGCCTTAAAGGAATCCTGTTCAAAGATTCGCAACATTTCCATGCTACTCAAAAAACTTTTATTTTTGTACTTTTGTCCAGGTTTTGCATCGCAATAGGCCAAAACAAAATGTGAGTAACGTAACATAAGGAATTGAAAGAATGGAAGCATACGTATTGCAAAATAAGTAAATAACGCAAAAACAAAAAAGTACCCTAAATGAAAACGTAAGAGTACGTAAAAGAATCTGTCATCCATCTTCATTTTCGGTTCCCATTTCTATTTGGCATAAAAAAAACTTCTTTTTCACAACAAAACTTGAAGACTTAAAACGACAACAACCCGAAAACAAACGTAAACACACGTAAGATATTTGGTTCTTACGTAGACTTACGGAACGCTGCTTAACTTGACGATATGAAATTTGACATTTCGGGGCACCACTAGTCACTAGTGTGACATTTTTAAAAAATCGAAATTTTTTCTTTTGCATTTTTCGATAGTCTATGCCTTCAAGAATAACATAGGTACTAAAATTTCAAGAGCGGATCTCAAATACTTTTTGAATTAGCTGCGATTTATAACAATCACATGAATATTCTTATCTTTAATCGCGTTTTTCTCAAAACAACATATTTGAAATTTGCTGCAGCTCTAACTCGAATACAAAACATCGAATTGACTTGAATTTTTATACCGTAGATGTAGGGTATATTAGTTTTGAGCGAACGTTTGCAACGCCAAGAAATAATCGTCACAGAAAAGAAAGAATTATATTATATTCATGATTGGGAAGTGAAAAGAAACAGTTTTATGCATGTCCGTCTGTCTGTCTGTCTGTGTGTGTGTCTGTCTGTCTGCCCAGACGATAACTCGAGAACGCTTGTAGCTAGAGACTTGTAATTTGGTACAATATTATTTGATTAAAATTGCAAGGTCCAGTTCGAATATGAGCAAAATCGGGTAACTCCTTCTTAGTGTTGCCATATAAGCATGAGTTGTTTTTATACAAAAATGTTGATATAAGAATGAGTATATTTTTCTACATCTAGGGTATCACGTAATTGGTGTGACCAATTGCTTCTTCACTAGTTTTTAGTATATTTGGTGTTTGTTTCTTCATACAATGACCCTCCAGTTTTTCGATTGAATAAAATATGTCAATTTGCCATGCGAAAAACCTTCAAATTTTTAAGAGAAATACGGATTTTATTTTTCAAAATTCTGCCATTTTGTTGAATTTTAATATTTTTTCACAATCCTGCGTCATTGTACAGGAAATATATTCTTATTTACCAGACTTTGTTTATTTTTTGAATTTATCCACTCTGAAGGCAGTTATCACTGAAGCAGTGGGAGAACTTCTTTTTGTTTTAGATTATAGAAGCGGCGCATAAGTCGCTGAAAATATAATATTTTTATACAGAAAAATTTCTGCATATACATAACTTATCTATAAATATATTCTCAAAATTTCAAAACATTCTATGCAATACTTTTCTTTTAAAAAATTCCCGAAAATCACCTTTTTTTGGGGCAGTCACACTAGTGGTGCCCCTTAACGAACATTAGCTACGTATGCTTACAGCAATTTTGGGCGAATGCATTAACAGCCCATATATCGCACTCTATGTTACGTTACTTAAGGCGCGTTCTCACGATTCAAGTTTAGTTGAACGATTAAAGTTGTTCAACAAAACTTGAACGAAAAACCCCGTGAGAACCTTGCATTCAATAGAGTTGATCAACTTTTGACTTTATCAAGAATGATTGACCCAGACAAACTTTATCGTTCTACTTTATGTCATGTCACATATGCTGTCAACTTTAAATTTGAATTTAGAGTTGTCAAATCAATTTTCAATTTTTGACATCGGAATTGTTATTCAGCTTTTGTTGAAACATGTGAACGAAAACTTGAACAAGTCCTATTCAAGTTTTGTTGATCAGCTTTGATCCTTCAACTAAACTTGAATCGTGAGAACGCGCCTTTACATTTTGGTTGGGCGTAATCGCCCACTCTGCGCTGAGCGTCGTTAAGGATACCAGCTTAAAAATTCTTAATTGAGGATTCAGTCAAGTGCAAAATTTCGAGAAACAAAGAATAAAAATCAGTCGCATCAACAGAGAATGCAACTTGATCTGGGCAGATTGGGGAACCCCAGCGGAAATGACGCACGCACTGCATGAAACAAAAAAAGCGTCGCGTTCCCAAATGAGTTGGAAATGCGTCCATGTGTGAATATAAATGACTACAGCCAAATTACGGCGTTTGTTGCCTGGATTCCTCCGACCTCTTTGTGGAAAAAATAATTTCTTACCAGTATCCTGGATCTGCTTGGCCGCGCATTCCACACATTCCGCACATTCGCTGCACACCCCTGACTGATCATCCTCGTCAGTGGGGGAGTCTTGCTGGCCTTGTTGCTGCTGCTGCGTTGATGCGCGTGCTGCTAGCATTGCCGCCCTTTGCTGTTGTAGTCGCTGGATGACCTGCAATTGCTGCATGTGCTGCGCCCCGAAGACGTGCCCGCTTAACGCTCCGCTAATCGCATTCTTTAGGCCATTGTCCTTGTATCCATCTGGAGGGCTGAGGGCTGCTTCATCCACGAATTCAAATGGTGGAGCGTATTTGGGGCTCTGGAATGTATGACGAAAGAATTAGATTAGTCAATTATGCCCATTTTCAACTTTTAAGTGATGTGACCAAAGCATGGAAATCTTTACAAGTCTATGATATACAGGGTGTGCACTGTCCAGTGGCAGATTTCAAAGTTTGAATGAACCTAGTTTCCGGACGCAACGTGCAAGAGGGGCGCGAAGGGGGTTGCTCGAAGCGCAAGCACTGCGGATTTTTTAATTTTTAGCAGCCATAGAGCAGGGGAGTGAAGAGCACCGTACTTTTGCTATCGAAGCGTACATATCGAGTGATTATTTGCTGTCTGAAAGCCTGAAGCACGCCGATGGCGGCTTAATATAATCATTACAGTATTCGTCGAGACCGTGGATAGACCATCGATTAACCTCATTCAGTTTTGGGTAGCAACTAGCAAGGTTCAGACCTATAGAATCAGCATTAAATAGACCCACACCGGGACCAACACCAACGGTAGCTACGGAGGAAAATCTTGAACGTGTTATGGCTTCTGTAATTGAAAATCATTTGGAAAACATACGTGCTAGACTCGAGAAGTGTGTCCGTGTCGATGGTCGCCATTTGAAAAACGTGGTTTTCCAAAAATAAGAAAAAAATAAAAAATAAAAAACTTTTAAAAAGTAAAAAAACGAAAGCCAAGCACATAAAAAAAGTTGAAATCTACAAAAGATAATTTTTGGAAAAACTCAGATAAAAGAATTTTATAAAAAAAAAACTGAAACCACGAATTCTATAAAATGAATCAAAAAACTAAACTTTAAACCAAAACTAGTAAGGAAGCAATAGGTCACACCAATTACGTGATACCCTAGATATAGAAAAATGTACTCATTCTATCTAAAAATCTAGACATGCATTTTCTTATGTCATTCAGACTAGTTGTCCCCGACTGCTTAATTTAATAGCACTCAGCATGAGCTTTAATTTGATATCACACACGACCCAAATTGGACAACTCCAAGAGAGATAGTTCCACCCCCACCCCCACAACCCCAAAAAATGTAAAAAACAATTATCCCACCAGAAGAATCCCAGTTCACTCTATATCAAAAAAACTCCATGTGAATCCCATTACGTTTACCATCTTAAAACTGCCGACGTTTTCTTCCATTTCTATAATCTTAATATCGTGTAAAAAAAGACTGTGCAAAAAAAATTGCTGACAAAGAATTAATTATAATCCGTAGTTATAACAATATTAAACGAAAAAAATTCAAAATGTAAACATTCAGTTAACAAAATCAACATTTTTGTATAAAAACGACTCATGCTTATATGGCAGCACTAAGAAGGAGTTGTCCGATTTTGCTCATCTTCGAACTCGACCTTGCAATTTTTATCAAATACTAGCAGGTTTACCCGTTTTCACCCGGGACGATTTATTTATTAAATCATAATATAATGTACATCATAGTAAGTTTTGAATTTACAACTGCCCCCAAACGCCACATATTTTACATAGAACCGTTTCCCGTAGGACGGTCAAAATAATAGTTGTTTAGTTTTCTTCAGTCAAGGGTGGTTTCGGGGAGTTGAATTAGGATAGAAGTCGGTAGTTCTTATTTAGCTTTCTTTCTAACCAAAAAGCCATACCAATTTTTATGATTTTCTTACTTCAATAATAGGGAATATTCATAGAAATTTTCAACCCCCAGTTTACCCCCTTAAGGGTTGAATTTCAAAAAATGCTGATACAGGTATTTCTTTATTTCTAACAAAAGAACGAATACCAATATTTTTGAATTTTTTACTCAAAATATGACGGATTTCTAACCAAACTTTCATCCCCTATTTTACCCCTTTAGGTGTGGAATTTCAAAAAATTCGGCTTTAGTGCTTGTTAGGGAACCTCTATCCAAAAATTTTAGCTTTCTAGGTCTAGCGGTTTAGTCCGTGCGTTGTCAGTCAGTCAGTTATGGAACTGTCTTATTGTTAGTGTATAATTGATCTACCCAGCTTTACACGGGAATGCTTTATCATCAGTATTCAATATCCGTGCTTTACTCCGGTGTTCCACAAAGTAAAAATATTGGGTATATTTAAATTATTTTTAATTGTCAACAATTTTTAGATATTAGAGTAAATTATAGTAAAAAAAACTTTATTATACGGCTTGTTTTTTTTTACTTCTTTAGATTGGAACATTCGAAAACTGACTTTGGTCGCCAATAACTTTTGAAAAAGTTTCCAATAAATAACCAGAGCCAATTTTCCTTTTTCCGGCCTTCCACTTCTGTTGAAATCTTCCGTAAAAATGGTGGTGGTTAGTTGGTGAATAGGAAAAGGCTAGTATAATTTTGCTAAATTATTTCCTCAATAAATAAATAGTATCTGTTTTACATTTTAGACATTTGTACTTGAAAAAACAAATTGTAATCAAACTTATTTATATATTCATGTTGATTACAAGATACATTCGCAACTTTCGTTTAGAAATAGAAATTTGCGTTGCACAATAATATAATATCGATTTAAGTGATTTTGGAAATCTAGGAAAATTGCCGCAATTAAAAGATTTTGGAATTAAGCCGGAGGTACACCATACGAAAAACGTCGTATTTATAAGGAAATGTTTAATAAGCATTTAATAAGCAAATCTGAGCTTGCAGCGTGCTGTTCGCACTTCGGGACGACCGCGTCGCCCGCATGAGAACAGAGAGCAGTGGAACTATTCTCTGTATGAGCACCAATTTCAAAAATGTGTACACGAAGGTTTATGTTGTGTGAGTCCAAAGTTTTATGTTGTGTGAGTCGAGCAGTTTGAACCCCTCAGATTCCTTTGATGTGTGCCGAAAATATTCCGAAATTTTTGGGTTATATATAAGCGATACACCATATTGCTTATCGTTGAGTCACACGATATGAAATATGGCGTATCGCTTATAAATACGACGTTTTCCGTATCGTGTACCTCCGGCTTTAACCACACTTTTCTGAAAGAGTCCATTGACTGCCTATTGTTTAGAAAATTAAAAAAACATTTTCTTATTAAAACTAATAAAGCTAAAACTAAACAGAAATGATTATATTATATTATATGAAACTACTTTAAATTCTTGGAAATAAATTAGATTTTCAAGAATAACAAAGTGATAATTACTGTGAATGTCAAGTTCCTAAGTAAGTGATTTTGCCGAAATAGGTTTGTTTAAAATAACAGGAATTACAAACTAGATTTAAGCAGAGCAGTGAAATTCGTGAGGAAGCGTATTTACCATTAACATTATACGTATTCAATATGTTGCATTCATATTGTAATTATTTTAATGTGACGGCTAATACAAAGTTACATCGAAATGTGCTACACAAGTATCATTCCTAAAACAGTGATTACCTGAGGAGTCCTGGTATCCGCCTCAGGATAGTTGCAGTGGCATCCTTCCTCACAGCACAACCGAATCAGCTCATGTTCCCCACATGTACAGGGCTCTTCATCTTCCTCATCGTACGCACAGTCTTCGCGGATCAATATTATATAATCAGCTTCGAAAAACTCATTTCGTGTTTCATCAAAAACAACGCGGTTTTTTCGCTGTTGTGGTGGTCGGTTGGGTTTCTTTAGAAGACCCCGAAGTGGACCGTTGACTTCACGCATCCTGGTATAGTTGAAGGTATCTTTTAGTCGAATCGGTATGTCTATCAAGCTTCCACAGCAAGAGCCTTCACTGTCTTCTTCCAAGCTGCTATTAACAAGCTCATCATAACACTCTAGGACATACTGAACAGGTACAAATGTGTTCAAATGTTGAACGTTGAATTCCGATTGTGAAATTCCGTTGGAGGTGCTCAAAAGATCTGGCAGAAAGTCCGAAAAATGGCAGTCAGCTGTCGAGTGGTTTTTCAGGACATCTGATTGGTGCTCATTCTTGTTTTCATTGAGTAATCCAGGAATGTCCCCAAATTCTACACGAACTGTTTTAAGAGAATTTATCGGGTACAATAGTTTATTTTGAACAGACACACTCAAATCCACACTTCCTAATTTGCATGTGTCTGATCGTGGTGCCACTGGCAGGCGAGTATTTTCACTTGAGTCGTCGTCGTCGTTGGCTGATGAGCTGAAGGACGAACGGAGAGTAGGTGTACCGGTTTCAACTGTCTGGAAGTTAGTGAATAGCAGTTGGGGGGGTGAGGCTGGGTTTCTAAAATTACAAATCGATGCTGACGGTGTCCATTTTTCCAATTGTTCCAAGCATATCTCCTTCAAGGCCTTTTGATTATCAAAATTCCTATTTTTTTCCACCACCTCTAATAGCGCTTCCTTAAAGACCTTTTTATTGCACGCGATTCCTTTAAAATGTTCCTCGAGACGTTTCAAGCGAATACTTGCCTCAAACACACCACCAAGTTCACATTGATTTTTCTCCTCGCAGTCAGCTGTACCTTTTACTTCAACCTTTTTCACAAATTTCCAATCATTTAACACTGCTGCATGGTCCGGGTTCTCCTCTTCGTCCTTTCTATGCTGATGTGACTTCCTTTGAACTTGTTGAAAACATTGATCAAACCGTCCTAATTCACATAAATTCAAAATTTCACACCTTCCACCGTTCAATCGCAGGACAATTTGTCTTCTTCCTGGGGTGGAATTTTCACTTTTCACACACTTGAAATTTTGCAATACACTTGACTTGTCGAAATTTTTCAAATTTTCTAAAACGATGTCAGACACGCTAGCTTCTTGGTGCGGTTTCGTCGGATATCCTGAACACTTTTCGTATCCCTTTGTTTCCAGATAACAACATAACTGGCCACTTCTATCACCGTTCGAACTTTGGGCTGCACAGGAATGTACCCTTGAAAGTCCTGAGCTCTGTTTTTTGGGTAAGCTTTCATCGACGATGGAATTACCCTGGTCAGAAATGTCTAATTCGATCGATGATGTTGAGTTTCCCCCACGACCGTGAATGCACAAGAAGCGAGAGCATTGTTCCGCGCATGTGTTGCATAAAATGATGAAACATGACCCTGTAGACGTTGTTGTTGCTTGAGTTGAAAAAAGGGGCAGAGTTGTTGCGCACTGAGCCATCACCTCGCTCTCCAACTCGGGACATTGTTGGACACATGAACACGCCAGCGTTTTAGATGAAACTCGCACAATGTTTCCAGGATTGCTGCCATCAAGCAGTACCGATCTGGGCTCCTCAGAGCCTGTATCTGGCGTTGAACAAAACTCTTCACCATTCAAAATTCCAACAGAGCCAACTGTCTCCATTCTCGTCATGTCGTCCAAATGTCAGCAACCACGGGATGTTGCCACCTGTAATAAGAGAAGACATATGAAAGTCAATCACCGGTCACCTTACAATACAATCGTGAAATTGCACTAATGTTACTCAACACCTAAACCATTAAAAAAAACTTTAAATAGGAGAAAGGGAAATTTACCGCTTAGAAAAGTTAAAATGCTTCACAACGTTCGGAGCTTTCATTTAGAGCTAGGAAGGAAGTTGTCCAGAACTCTAGACTCATATCCAAAACGCATCTCACTCAAATTCGTGCAGTTTGCCATTTAGACTAGACACGTTTTCAGAAAAAAGAAGTTCTAGAAGCATTTTTGGTAAAAATTGGACAACCGAGGTTTTCCCTTATTTCGACCCCGCTGATTCCGAATTTGGCAATTGCACGATCGAAATCTCAACCGGAAGTGCGATATCCAAGATGGCGACCAATATGTCGCCGAATTTTGAAATTCACGTGTTTTTTGCGAATTCTGACCTACCAGAGTCATCTGCAGATCGATCTTCATGCTTTCAAAGTACGAGAAAACCATTTATGAGGCCAAAAATTAATTTTGGGAAATATGGGGGTGGGGTAGGTCAAAAAATGTTGAAATTTTCGAACTTTTCCCAGTTTTTCACGTACACCTCCTAAACCTCGTCCTAAACTAAGCGTTTCTTGTGTACCTTTTATCTTTATAAAGTTGCAGAGCAATAAATTTGCTTCAAATTTCACTATAGTCAAACGTATTTTTGATCCACTATTGTTCGAGATACAGTGGGTCAAATGTGCAAAAAAATCTCAAAATGTAAAAAATTACAGAAAAACGAGATAACTTTTAACTTTCATCATTTCCAGGTTAATTATGTTAATTCAAATCATCCATATAATATTAAATTATCAGCGTTCCACTCTATGGTATATAGATTACTGTCGATGACTTTGTCTCCGGTTGGGTTAAAAAACGAAGTTAAATTGCATCAAGCTATTGCGGTGAATAATGGATATAACCCTAAAATGATTGATAATCTGATAAAGAAAAAACAAAAGCACATGTTACTAAATAATGTTATGCCATATGTAAAAGATGACGTAGATAAGAAATGGAATAAAATAGCTTTCGTAGGTGATCTTAGCTATAGAATTGCTAAAGTTTTGAGAACATGTTTAAATATAAATGTACCTAGCTTTTTATAATAAGAAAGCTATTAGAAATCTATTGTTTAATGCTAAAGAAAAGAAAGATATCCTAAATCAGTCGGAAATATATGAATTTATGTGTAATAATTGTAATTGTAGTTACATAGGTCAAACGGGGAGAAATTTTAATTTAATAAATTTTTTACACGATAATAAAATTATAGAAATGGAAGAAAATGCCGGCATTTTTAAGCTGGTAAGCGTAATTGGATTTACATGGAGTTTCTTTATATAGAATGAATGAATTAATAGGGATCTTTCCGCTGGGGTAAATTGTTTTTTATATTTTTTGGGGTTGTGGGGGTGGAACCATCTCTCTTGGAGTTGTCTAATTTGGGGCGCGTGTGATATGAAATTAAAGCTCGTGCTGAGTACTATTAAATTAAGCAGTCGCGGACAACTAGCCTGTGACATAAGAAAGCTACGGTTTAAATTTCAAGTAAATTGGATGAAAATCGAAGAAGTTCTGTGTTCGCCTGATCTTGAAGACATAGTTTTGAGAAAATCACTATTAATATGCGTTACTGCCTCAAATTTATATATTTGTATTTAAAAAATCCCTTTCGGCAGGCCTACAGACTGAGGTAGATTTCGAAGTATTTTGATTGCTTTTATCGGGATCATTTATTTCAAAATCGGGAAGCTAGTTATGGATTTATAAACTACTCATCAAAAGCTTTTCAACGATACGCCATAAGACGTGGTTTTGAAAAATTCGAAAATCCACCCCCACCCCCATTCGTACCCCACTTAACCCTAATTTGGTGGTGTCATCGTTAACCTCATAGAGAGTATTCTTATTTATGTAAATAAAATCTCTCTCTCTAAACTTCATAGGTGCCAAGATATAATTTTTACAAAATTTCAACCCCCTCTCCTGGCCATCACCGTGGGCCAATTTTGCTCATTAACGCACTTAACCGAGCTATTAATCCCATAAATAACATATTAAAATTTGGTTCCAATATCTTCAAAAATACGACCGCTAGCCTGTAAATATATATATATACTAGCCGGTGTCTTTCTGGTTTCACCCGGGGCGGTGAAAATCTCGTAGGTCGGGTTTCAATAATAGTTGGTTAGTTTTTTCAATGGAGGGTAGTTTTGGGGGGTTTAATTAGGATAAAGGTTGGTAGCTCTCATTGAGCTTTTTTTCTAACCAAAAAGGCGAAATACCAATTTTATTGAATTTTTTACTTGAAAAATGGATTTTTTATTTTTACAAAACATATTTTAACATATTGAAAAAAGGTGAAAAAGCAAATATCGAACCAGAAAGCTGAGAACTTAAAAAGAAAAATGCAAACAAATTTTACCATGTGCATCATCATAATGGTATACCATAATTGTTTATCTGGGATAATAGTCGGTTGCGCATGGTGAAATAATTTATGTACACAAAATTTATAGGTAAATAAAAATCTAAGATTAGAACCTTTTTAAAAGAAAAACTTTACACCATAATCCATATACTTTTAACTATCGAAAGTCAGAACCGAACATCTAATGTGCTTTCAAATTTCCCTGATAATTGCCCATTTCTCAGATAATTGCCCAGATTGGAAATTTATTAATTTGAAGAAATTTTGTACTGGAGCTATATATTAACAGGATTGTAGGCTGTTATAAAGTAGCGTTGAGATCAATTTGGCAGTATATAAAATAATATAGAAAATTTCATGAAAATCGATCCAGCCGTTTTGCAGTGATGCGCGGACAAACTAATTACCAATTACAGTTTTATTTATATAGATTTTGAAAACGTGGTTACTATGCAGTATATATGGAAAAGACCTCAGCAATCTTATTTAGAATAACAATAATTTCATATGAGAGTTATTTGCAGTAAATAACTCTCATAAGAAAATTATTCGAGATAACACTTTAATGGAAGTAATAGACTAAAGCAGATTGCCATAAAATATATATCATGTATTATGTAGATTTTAGAATTCGATTTTTGTAAAAATACTAACTAAGATTTTAATGCGATTGAAATTTTATTGATAATAATAAGTATTTTACTTCGAAAAATATCGAAGCGCCCAAAAAAATAATCAAAATTTAAAATATTTTATGAAATTTTTTTTAATATGAAAAAATGTAAGCTTTAGTATTGCTCAAAAATTTAGTTGAAATTCGTGTATAATCTAAAAAACATAATTTTTTATATTTTCTACATATTAAAACGAGTAAATTAGCTTCATTTACGGAATTTTGTTCTACTATAAAACCCCCCATTATTAAAGAAAAATATGGCCACTCGCTGGTTTGTTATACATAAGTCTTTTTATTAGAATAAAGTTCCAGTTCCAGTTAGAAGATGATAACTTTCGTTACAAGTGTTTTACTCTTTAATTTTGGCCATATGAGAGTGTTATTCTTGTTATGAGAATAGAACTCTTCGTATGAGATTGAGAGCTTCAACTTCTACATGAGACATTTAACTCTTGTTATGAGAATAAAACTCTTCGTATGAGAGCTTCAACTTCTATGATTATGATTATATTTATTGACAAAGACTGTTTATTTGTCGAAACATTACTAGGCACATTATTTTTTAATCCAATATAAATTTTCATTACTTTCCTACGAAAATTAGTAGAACTTTAACATTTCTCCAATTAATATTTTCGCGTTCCATTTTGACGATGTAATCAACAATGTTTGACGTTTTTGACTGACAGATTCTAAGGTATTTCTTATGAGAGTAATAACCTTTTTGTACTCATAAAAGTCTTCCTATAAGTGCTATGTCATGTCTCATAAGAGTATTTTTATAAGTAGCTGTACACTTGAACTCTTACAAGAGCTTTCTTATAAGTATCATAACACCTTAATTCTCATAAGGACATTTTTATGAGAGTATAACTCTTTGAGAGTTAAAGTTTCATAAAAAAGGCTCTATAAGCATAGAAGTGTCCGTACACTCATAATAAGAGTACAAAGAAGATCTTGTAATGAGAATGAAACTCTTGGTAACTCTAGTAGTGTTAAAATCTCATAATAAGAACATTATGAGACTTAATTTAAATTTTTTGACAACAGTCTTATGAGATATTTTCACATTTTCAAGTTTTACTCTGGACTCTGGAGAGTATGTCAGTTGGGCTATTTCCCTGTTCATATATTAATTATAACCTTAGAGCTGTGTAAATCGTACTACGTGTAGTGAAGCCTATTGCTTTCTCGCTCTAGCATAAATTTAACGCCTCATGTGTCATTTTGACTGTGAAACCAAAACTGTCAACTACTGTAATTTTTAATTAATTTGTAATTATTATTTTTTTGTAAGTGACATGATTTTTTATGCTAACTGTTTTTATTTCATTAAAGCTTAGTACGGGTGCGCGAATTAATCTCACGCGAATTATCCCAAGCGTGATTGAATTGACCTCACGTCATTTTGTATGGAAAATGACATTTCTTCAAAAAACTGAAATACCCTCACCAAATACTAAATTTACAGCATGAAGTATCCTCATGAGTTAAATTCGTTTTTTTGATAGTGAGACTAGTTCAATACGTTTGCGAATTATCCTCACGAACAAAATAAAATTCTCTTGGTGATGAGTTTGAGTATAATTCAGTGTTTATGCGTGCTTGCCTCAAAAAGTAAAATTCTTTTGGTGAGGATGATAATGTGTGTGAACTTGGCCCAGCACTTTTCGAAATAAATATTTTCAAAAATTTTGCTGAGTTGTGCTCGATTTGTGCTAACTTGTGCCGTAATCAATTTCGAAAAAAAAATAAATTCAAAAAAAATTCGAAAACAATAAACTCACAAAAACAATCTTATGCTTGTGCTGAGTTGTGCTCTTCTTGTGCTCACTTGTGTCGTGCATCTCGATAGCTTAACGACAATGGTTTTCCGGAAATTTTGAAAAAACCAAATTGTAACCCAATTGTAACCCAATTGAAATAACGACTTTTTTCAAATTGTGCTGAAATGTACTCGATTTCTGCTAACTTGTGCCGTATTCAATTTCGGATTTTTTTTTTCAAAAACAAAAATCAAAAAAAATATATTATTTAAAAAAACAAAAAACCCGACTGCATTAAGAAGTATCAACTGAAAAGCGAAAAACAAGTTATATTTAATCTATAGAAATTTGTAAAAGCAATGTATAACACAATATGAAATGTTTATGTGTTCGATACCTCTTAAGCAAATATGTAATAAAATATAGACTATGTATTATATACCTAAATATAACTTAAATGTTGGAAAGGATATTGCAATCGGGGACAACTAAATAATTTCAAAATTTAAATATTTTCACGTAAAGACTACCACTTGGACTATTAGCTTGTCCCCGCCTGGCTGGTTACATTTTGGTTTTTCATTTCATGCCTCCCTGAGAACGAAACCACCCCCCGTTCGAAAGTTTATATATATTAACACGCTAGTCGCCGTATTTTTGAAGATATTGAAATCAAATTTTAATATGTTATTTCTGGGGTTAATAGGTCGGTTAAGTTCGTTAATGAGCAAAATCGTCCTACGGGGGTGGCCGGGGGAGGGGGTTGAAATTTTGAAAAAATTATATCTCGGCCCCTATGAAGTTTAGAGAGAGACTTTATTTGCATAAATAAGAGTACTCTCTATTAGGTTAACGGTGACACCACCAAATTAGGGGTAGGTGGGGTACGAATGGGGGTGGGGGTGGAAATTCGAATTTTTCTAAACGACGTCTTGTGGGGTATCGTTGCAAAGCTCTCGATGAGTAGTTCATAAATCCATAACTAGTTTCTCGATTTTAAAATAAATGATCCCAAAAAACGCAATCAAAATACTTCGAAATCTACCTCAGCCTGTAGGCCTGCCTAAAGGGATTTTTTTTTTAATTTTTTGTACGTAAAGTACTCGTTGATAGAGTGAAACAGGTACGGTAGTTTTTCAAAAATTGCCCCCTTTAGTAGATAGGGGAACTTGAAAAGTGTAAATTTTGTAAAACGTGTTTTTTTTTTAAAAATCACATGCATTTGCAATTACTGAGGTATCTTAATGATTTATATCTTATTTTTAAGGAAAGCACTTGAAGTTTTAGAATGCAATACAAACAAAGATATGTTACGCAAAATGGACGAAAGCGATAAATTATTAACCGTTATTTTTGAATATCACAAAATGGAACTTTTTCATTTTATGTTATGTATAATAATGTTGGTAAAAACATATGTCAATTTCAAGTTGGGTCAAAAATTAGTTTGGCAGATAGAATTTTTTATATTCAAAAAGTGTTTCAATCAAAGCCATGGAAAAATTGAAACAAGTGCGGCCAAAATATTCGATTAATGATGTGTTTTATTAAATAGAAATACATATCCAATATATTGTACACTGTACATTGTAAATGCATGCGGATGCGAACTTTTACTTAGTGATAGCAGTAGCTACTCATTATCCAGAAGAATTGTCCACGGAAATGTCTTTAAGCATCAATATGCATGTGAAAAATAAAGTTTTGAAAAAAACTGTCTCCATTAATTCTTGGGAGACGCAAACGAATGTTAGAAAATTTGTTGAAAATTAGGTGTGAGCCAAAAAAAAGTGTAGATGCTTTACTTCTTTACGAAAATCCACAGATTGGTATCAAAAATAATATTTTATAGAAAACAGGAAGTAGTTTAAAATACTACGACACTTTATAGTTCTAACTAATTTTGTATGCAATAAACTTCAAATATAAGTAAAATTGTGATAGCGCAGAAACATAATTATGCGAATGTTTTTCTTTGGCTTAGAGCGCGTAATCTGGACTATGAAGAAATGTTCTTACGAGGGTTTCAATGTGTCTGAAACAGAGAAATCGCAATTCTCGCAGAAATATAATTACTTTAACCAGTGAAAATATTCCCAGGAGGTTTTTTACCTGCATCGTACGAGCTTCAATTCCACTGAGTCCCAGCACAGACACCTTTCAGTGTTCCGCTCCAGTGGCGTTCGTCACGACTAAGGTTCTCGGACAAACACCCAACCAAATCATCCAGCAACAAGTTGAAACTAAACTTGTTTGCAGAAGCAATTTGTAGCAGGAGGCAAAATGGCCAAAAATAAGAACCACTGGTATCCAGATTACAGATCACAATCTGTCGGCCCAGAAAGGTAGACCAACGAGAGAGGCACTATAAGTACAACTGCGACGGTTGAGTAGTTCCCGTGGGTTCATACGCACTGTCCGCGATTCCCAACTGCACGTCCGTTTTCCGCTAGGCTACAACACTGACTGAAAGTAACTACGGGTCATGGGGGAATTAAACCTTTCTTCCGTTGTCAGGTTTTGCTTACAGGCTGCAATTATTTCTTACCCATTTTGATCGAAGGGGGCACGGATGAATTGTTTGGTGGTCGGTCGAGTATGAGAAAAAATACATTAAATAACTGCTTAGAATACAATAGTTAATTACTAATGATGGATTCTGTGTTCCCGACTTGCAAACATAACTGAAAGCACCGTCGTCGCTTACAGAAAAAAATAGATTTCATTTGTTAGAGATATCTTAGACGAGCACGGTATCAGCCAGTATTTAGTGAAAATGGAATTTTTTAGTGTCTAGAGAAACACCCTTGAATTTACTACATTCAAATTACCTACAAGCATGTGTTAAGGGTTAAATGAACTCAAGCCAGAAACACTGCAAAAGGCGAAGCGAGCTTGGAGCTGGCTTTGGCTTGTGCTTCAGCTACACGAACATCTTACAGCTTTTCCGACAGTCTGGCTTCGTGAGGTGAAAATCAGAATTATTGTTTGTAAATTGTTGTTTAAAAAAGAAATTTGGTGTTAAAGTGGCAATGGATGTGACTGAGAGTGATGTCGAAATAGCAGCAGTTCAAAGAGCACGCGGTACAAGATTTCGTAGAAATAAAATCTACCTATTGTAATCTCCCTCTTGGCGGAATTTTCGGGCACGATACCGATAACTGTGGCAAATTACATTTTTGACATTTTCCGAAGGATTTTGGGTCGCTGATCACGGGAAAAATAATTAAAAAAATCCCAGGTGGACCATTCAGGAGATATCCTTCGAAAAAGATTCAGTTCATGTGGCTCCCAATATCTTTCGGAAACTGGTTTATTTACACTTATTTATCACTTTAAGGACCTAATAACAATGTAGAGCTATTGTATTCATATTATTTACAAGACAAGCACGCATTCACATTATTATATGAATGAAAACTCCAATTTTAAGTAAAAGTGCGTGGAAAGAACAAAACCGAATGAACCGATTTGACAGTTGAACAAAGTTTGTTTTGAAACTGTTCGTGGTGAGAGTTTTAGTGAAAATGCGTAATTTTTACGCAAATAAAAATAGTAAAAGTGCTTTTATTGGGACATAAGGACTCTACATTGTTTTTAGGTCTTTCAAGTGATAAATAAGTGTAAATTAACTAGTTTCCGAAGGATTTTGGGAGCCAAATGAATTGAATCTTTTTCGAAGGATAACTCGTAAACGGTCCATCAGGGATTTTTTTAATTATTTTTCCCGTGATCAGCGACCTCAAATCTATCCGAAAAAATACAATATTTAATTTGCCACAGTTATCGGTATCTCCCCAATTTTCGGAAAAGTTTTTAATAGTTTCTCCGATCATAACCCGTGGACCCCAAAAATTACCTCCGTTCCCATGTTTATATTTTTACTAGCTGGTCTACCCGGTTTCACCCGGTCGGTGGACGTGGAATGATTGGTATTCGTTAAGATGGCATTGATTCATCAATCTGTGTACTAGATAAATTCGTTTTTGATTTCGATTTCATTCATACATAGCTTCCGTCCTGTGTATTGGAGCAATATTATTTTAATTTTTAAAAAACTTTTTGCGCAGTCTTTTGATTCTTCATAAATTCACCATTTATGCTTGGGATTTTGATATTGCCACTTTTAATAGTGGATTCGAAATCAGGGAATTTAAAATATCTTTAGCTTTTACTATAATTCCCCCGAATTCGTTAAATTTTGAAAAATTTCGAAAATTAATTCGCAATCAGTATCTACGAAAACCCCTTAGATTCAAATTTTCGTGACAATTCGTTGATGTTTTAATCAATTTGGTGGTCGGTATATTTCGTTCTCCATTTTGAAACCTATATTTGAGGTGAATCTAAAATAGCTTAAGGTATAGCTGAAAGTACCCGTGCTTCGGTACAGTGAAAATCGCGCACAAATTACACGTGTGTGACAATAACCTTTGTGGAGATAAAATAATACTTTTACTTACACCGGTAGCAACATGAGACTTCCGATAGTGAACTGCTGGACAAAAAAATTCCTAATAAACAATGTTTTTTGTTCGCCCCACAGATGCAATATAACCAGGCTGTCACGAGAGCTTACCCGTGAACAGGCAACATACAATTGTCCGGGGGAGAAACAATCATTCCGTAAACTCACTCCTGCCACTTTCAAAGATTAACCTTGCGCTTTGTTTATTGTCATAGCGGAACATACCTTAATAGGAAACTGCAGAAGTTTAAAATGAAAGTGGTAGTCGGATGGAATCAAGGGGATTATAGGTAGAAAAACTGTTTCTGCTTCAACACAGCCTATGAAAATGGTTGATTCAATAACGTTTCTGAGCAAAGCTTTAACCTGCAGTCGCGTGCGATTGCAAAGTTTCGGGGGAATCAGATTACGCAGAAGCATTATTGGACCACCAACTTTCAACTGATGAATGTGAGGTGGAATCCCAGGTGGATTTAAATTTTAAGCTGTGGAAAAGCTCTACATGGTAGTGAACTGCGTGCTCCAGCTCCACAACAGAGACCACAGATGAATATTTCACCATCTCAGTAGATACGAAGTTGGCCCAATAAAGAATAGTTAATGCTTGCTACCATGTCCTTTTTGGTGTAAGAATGGCTCGTTCCAGATTAGCTGCGTGTAATGTGCTTAGATGATGATGTAGATTCTGCAACATATGTCCGGCACCTAGATCATGTGGTTCATTACACATACCTCATCGAGAAGTGCTAAACAACTTAAGTTTTAATCTTGTCGGCTTTCGTTAGTCTACATGTTCGTCTAACAAAACTCATTATGTTAGACAACGAAATATCTAGGGTAGCTTTTCAGGAGCTAAAGTACGTTTTCCGAAAATTTCGGCCGTCAGACTGAAGTAAAGTGGCCATATGCATATGGAGTGTGCCATAGTTTCCTCCTCTAATTTGCAGGTACATAGAGGAGAGCTCACTATGCATAATGTGTGGAGATGATTATTAAGCCTACAGTGCCCTGTGATCTACTCTAACCTAACAGACGTTCGCTTAGACCGAGATCGACGCCTTTCATAAAGAATTTTGCCTCCCACATTTTGTTCTGCTCTTTCAGAGCCCACTCTTCAAACACACGAGTTGAAAAGAATGGTGCCAAACCCATATACGGCTCAGGGCCTACAAATGGTGATCTTGAGCCCTTCCTTGCAAGACCATCTGCAATCTCGTTGCCTACGATGTTGGTGTGACCAAGGACCCAGATTATTGTTACTCCGTTAAAACGATTCTTGAGGAGACTACATACGAGTTAAGCGCTTTAAAAGCAGCTTGTCTATCCGAAAGATTAAGATATTCTTCCCGCGAATATTCTTCTCCTGTATTAGTTGAGAATATTTAAGAATGCCTAGAATCTCATTAAGGGATGAATTTCAAAAACCTGTTCTAAGTGAGCAGCTATGAGATAAGTTGAAGAAGCATGCAAAATTTCATGGAAATCGGTTCAACGGTTCCGGAGAAACCGTTTTCACCCCTTTTCACCCCTTTAAGGGTGGAATTTTCATACCAAGTTTCAAGTTCATATGTTTTGTCATTCTTGAGATTTAGTGATCAGTGAATCAATGAGTGGTATTTCAATTTTATATATGTACTAGCAGGTGTCTACCGGGTTTAACCCGGGTCGGTGAAAATCATAATATATAAAAAAAAATATGGCATTTTGAATTTATAACTACCTCCAAACAGGTCTTATATTACTGGAACCGTTTTCTGTATGTCGGGTTACAATAATAATAATTTAATTGATTAGTTTTTTTTCGAGCTACTGGACCAATTTAGGAATTTTTTTTTAATCGACGCGAAATCTTGTCCTCTTTAATTTTCTATGGAACGGTTATTTCGATTTCTATTTAACGATTATCTAGAAAATATGGACCGTTTTCAAGATATAAGGAAAAAACTGGAAAAAGTCCGAAAATTTCGAAGTTTTTTGGCACCAAAAGTTGTCGCCCCCCCCCCCGCCCCCTCCCATCTTCCAGGTCGCAAACTTAGATTTGGCATACTTACACCATACCAAAGGATCCTAGAAAAAAAATCTTTTGTCGGAATTAATGTAAGCTGAAAACCCCTATATACTGGGCTAAAACCGACTAATTTAAGGACATTTTTGGTTACAGTGCACTGCAGTGATGGAAATACAAATAATTGAGATAAAGGTCTGATTTTTTTTTTTAATTTAGCCTTTTATTAGGCCTATCAAACAAAAAAAGATTTGTATTCATTCATTGTATTTGAGGGCGGTTTACAAAAAAAGTCACAACTTTTTTAAAGTGGTTAAAGGTCCACTTTTTCGGTTTATCGCTTATAATTCAAAAACAGTACGCCGGAAAGAAAACTTGTGGAGATAAAAATGAAAGAGGATCAAATTCCCTACAAAATAGTATGCATAAGTTTTTTCCTATTTGTTATAGTTGCAGCAAGCAACGTGAAAGGTAGTACACTTGACACAAAATTTAATTTAAAACAAACCTCACTTAACTTTGACTTCACAAAACAATTTGGCTATAATCATGTAATGATCCACGAAAGCGTTCTTGCATCCTAGTGATCCTGCATCCTTTTAAAGGAAATAAAATTTACGCAGAAATCAAAAAGCCATCAAAGGAAACATGAGAACGTTCAAGAAATATCCGGAATTCACCCTGGTATTTTGGGGACAAAAGAAATGCGCCTGCAGCTTAAAGTTTACGAGAGCATCTTACTGAACTTCAAATTTTCATATCGTAATTTTCAGTCGTAAATCTAATTTTTCCAAATTCCAATGCGGAATTAGCTAAATATAATCAATAGAAACGGGGAACGTTGAAGCAATGTCGCAAATGAACGCATGTGTTTTGTGGACAAAATATATGCGCCAATAACTTAAAGTTGCGGCCTTGCGGGTAGTATCCCATCGAACTTCAAATTGACAAATAAATTGCTTGTTTACAAACTCCTAGGCGAAATTACGGAAATCATCCAAGGAAAAATGTTTACGTTAGAAGATTATCACCGCGCAGGTTTTTTGTGAGTAACAGAGCTCAGTTGAAGTTTAATTAAAATTGATACGCGGATATGCGAAAATTATGTTTGAATTGCAAAAGCATAAGTGGGGCCCGGTCCCCCTTTTGCCCGTATTGATGGACGCCCATGGATTCACCGTATTTCAATTCAAATTTATTGTGATAGGCAGAAAGTGAGGTTATGCCCGTCTGCCCTTTCGCCTAAAATTCGAAATTTGGTAAAGTTTTTCCCCTCCGTTCGTTTTCGTTCGTTTCCGTCCGCCTCTGTGTGGACACTTTCATGGGCAGTATATGGAACCAAAAAATTGAAAAAAGGAACGGAGGCGAACGAACGAAAGGTGGCGGAACTATCTGGACTATCTTTGGCGTGCCGCCGTTTTAAAGGATTATGCACGGCGGAACGTGTGACTGAAATTATGCCAATTATGGACGATATAAATATTGCATATTCTTTGAATTGCTTGATGTTATCGTGGCTACTGTTACCGACAAATGGTAATAGATCAAATATTGTAGGGCATTTAGAGAATTTGGTATCCAAAATTGATCTAATGTCCGACGCGTTGATGACGTTGATCCATGCTTGGACTTAAAGGAGGATGACGAATGACGATGAAAATATTGACTTTGATGAAAGCGAGAAAGTTGTACCTACCTTACCAAATCACATTCGGTGTGCGAGTCACACCCTTAACTTAGTGGCTACAACTGATTTCATTAAAACTATCAACAGTCCTGGCAGTAATGTCAAGTACGTATGTCATTCACAAGTACGTATGTTCATTTATACTTATTAGTTATATATTCATACTTGTACAAGGTGTCCCAAGAAGTAGTGTCAAGCGAAAGTCCATAGTAGTGATGGGCGATTTAAATCGATTTTTTGAAAAATACGAGACGATACTGTCAGGTCGATTTTTCAAAAAATCGATTCACTTTTGAGAATCGCCCATCACTAGGAAATAGGTAGAGCCCTTCATAGTACGAGAGCCCACGACCAAAACCATGTATCATCGCGTAACGGCCAAAACCATATAAAATCGATAGATTTGACGATTCTCAATACGAATAGGTGGAAAGTAACGGTCAAAAATGTCGGAACTTGATGTGAGCCCATTTCTGCTGTGTCAAAAAAAAAGGCAGACGGTATCATCACAATACGTCTGATATTAAAAATGTACATAGCTATTGTCATTTTATTACGAAAAAGTTTGTTTTCAGACATTTTCCGCGTCGGGTTTGATCTCAGCGAATTTTCAAAAACGTCAAAAAATTTAGCCGCACTGTATCATAGCAATACGACTCAAATTTTTTTTATAAATTGCTATAGCTACACGGATTACAAAAATACCGTTTTCAGACATTTTTCGTGTCGGGTTTGACCTGAGCGAATTTTCAAAAATGTCAAAAATTTAGCAGAATGGTATCATAGCAATACGTCTGATTTTCGGAATGTAGTTGAATAATAGATCTAATATACCGAGAACGTAGTTTTCAGACAAAAATAGTGTCGGGTTTAACCAGGAGAAGATTTCGAAATCGAAAATTCGAAAATTTGTCTGATTTATAAACCCCGACACTAAATTTGTCTGATATAATTTTTTTCTATATCTGGGCAACTTGTTTTACCGTGTCCATCAGTTTTCAGACGTATTGCTATGATACCGTTCGGCTAAATTTTTTGACATTTTTGAAAATTCGCTCAGATCAAACCCGACGCGGAAAATGTCTGAAAACAAACTTTTTTGCAACAAATGACCCAAATGAACCTGTAAAAACTATTTTCAGACGGGCCGCTATAATTTATTTTTTCTGTCTCATTTTTAATTTTTTGAAACCTTCTCCTGGTTAAACCCGACACTATTTTTGTCTGAAAACTACGTTCTCGGTACATATTAGATCTATTATTCAACTACATTCCGAAAATCAGACGTATTGCTCTGATACAGTTCGGCTAAATTTTTTGACGTTTTTGAAAATACGCTCAGGTCAGACCCGACGCGGAAAACGTCTGAAAACAAACTTTTTGTGTAAAACATGTTAGTTTGGATTTTTACGAGTAGAGGAAAATTAATTTTGAACGGAAATGTACGCAAATTTTGACTAGAGTGGTACGGATTCTTCCTCTAGCTGGTTGGCAATGCTGATGCTCGGTACCATGGACCCCATGTTGGTGCTGCAACCGCTGGAAAATGAAATATGAATGACTCAAAGTGGAATTCTTCGGTGCAGTCAGTCTTTTGACGTTTTGTGTTGATATTTTTAGTGTAGTGTTTTTGTAGAAATTTTAATGTGTTAACAATGTCCAAGAGCAAAGTAAACAGCTCTCGAATTGGGGGTGAAGTTATAGAAATCAAATCAAAGGTATAAGTTGCAATTACTTAGGATCAAGATTGCAGTGCTGCGACAGGATCTGTTTAAGATGGAATACAGACACTGCAATGGTGTCCTTGCCCGAAATCACTCGAAATAAATGTCTGCAGAGTTTCTTTGATAATGTAATGGGGGAGATACCGATAACTGTGGCAAATTAAATATTGTATTTTTTCGGATAGATTTGAGGTCGCTGATCACGGGAAAAATAATTAAAAAATCCCTGATGGATCGTTTACGAGTTATCCTTCGAAAAAGATTCAATTCATTTGGCTCCCAAAATCCTTCGGAAACTAGTTAATTTACACTTTAATTTACACTTATTTATCACTTGAAAGACCTAAAAACAATGTAGAGTCCTTATTTCACAATAAAAGCACTTTTACTATTTTTATTTGCGTAAAAATTACGCATTTTCACTAAAACTCGCACCACGAACAGTTTCAAAACAAACTTTGTTCAACTGTCAAATCGGTTCATTCGGTTTTATTCTTTCCACGCACTTTTACTTAAAATTGGAGTTTTCATTCATATAATAATGTGAATGCATGCTTGTCTTGTAAATAATATGAATACAATAGCTCTACATTGTTTTTAGGTCCTTAAAGTGATAAATAAGTGTAAATAAACCAGTTTCCGAAAGATATTGGGAGCCACATGAACTGAATCTTTTTCGAAGGATATCTCCTGAATGGTCCACCTGGGATTTTTTTAATTATTTTTCCCGTAATCAGCGACCCAAAATCCTTCGGAAAATGTCAAAAATGTAATTTGTCACAGTTGTCGGTATCGTGCCCATATTATGATGTACAATATTTAGGTATTAAAAACCTTCGCATTGTAGTTGAAATTATTCCGAATAAACAAAAACAATTATCTGCCAGAACAAGTAATTTCACGTTTACCTAAAAAAAATTCTTAATTTTGGAGTTATCATGGATCAATGGCCACAGATATTTAACTTTGTGTATTTAAGATATGATAAATTTAGATTAAGTTACAACACTTTTATTGTGGTATTATTGCCACCGTCATATTGTTATTTCTACGCTCAGCGTCAACAAAACTATTGATAAAACAAATCAACTTTCTAGTTCGACGCAGAGTTTCGACGTTGGGCTCTTAGACGAAATGATTCCATAAATTTCGACGGTTTCGCATCCACCATCGAACAGTTGCATCGCCTGCAAAAAATCCAATTTTTAATTCTGTATATTGATCCCCGCGACAATGACTTACTGCCAATAAACAATGATGATAATTTTGGTAGAGCATTGAAGACGTCGAAGCCCCTCCTGAGAGTAATAATTCAAAGAAAAGGTGACATTGAATCTGATAGAATATTAAAAATTCTCATACGTTTCTTGTTTAAAGGCGATTGCTTAGAGGAAATCTCTGGATACGGAACGATAAAACCAAGAAACATAATCAGCAGTATTTTAGGGCAAACGCCAATTAAGTCCAAGGCTCCGACAATCTCCAATCCTCATGATTTTCGACAGGTGTCAGCTATAATAGATGTGGACATTGTACCCGAGACATGTCGTCGGGTTCGGTTGCTGAAGCACGGAAGCGACAAGCCTCTGGGATTTTACATAAGGTTGGTTTAATGCACGAATAAAAGATTTTTAATTTAGGTAAATTTTCCTATCCAGGGATGGTACATCCGTCCGCGTAACTGCGCACGGACTTGAGAAACAACCTGGAATTTTTATATCACGCTTAGTACCTGGTGGTTTGGCAGAGAGCACAGGCTTGCTAGCAGTAAACGATGAAGTTTTAGAAGTCAACGGAATTGAGGTTGCCGGAAAAACTTTAGATCAGGTAAAGACATCTTCAAGCTATGAAATATTTTTAAGATTTCTTGGAGACATTCAATTTCATTATGCTTGCAGGTGACCGACATGATGGTAGCAAACAGTTCCAACTTAATTATTACTGTAAAACCTGCCAACCAAAGAACCTTAGCATCACCCCGTCGCGGTTCGTTCTCAAGGAATAGTCAGCTTTCAAGTGGATCGCAGCAAACAAGCAATACGAATACTTCAGATGAGAACGAACAGGATGAGCAGGATGAGATTGTTGACCTAACTGGAGCCACTCTAGAAGACAATCACACTTCCAGTCCGAAGGACGGCGTCTTGCATCTCTGAAGACTTAACTCCGACCATCATTCCATTTTTATCTTTTAGTAAATCAGTCATATTCAAACTATTTTTTCTAAATGATACTGCACTGGTCGCAAGTCGACGTTAGCACCGGCCGATGTACGGAGTAATGTACTTAATTTTTGTTTCTTGACTGATAAATTTGAAAGTTTAAAGTTGTTAATGTTAAAGGTATCTCAATAAATTTTTGCAATTTTTTTATAACACTGACAAAAGGAAGTTTCCTAATTTTAAATTATGAAATCCTTTTAAACTGCAAAAAGACTGGTGCCGTTATTTTTCGAATCGAAATACCGGACATTTAAAAAGCAAACAATGTAAGAAAGCCTTTATATTTACAGAGCCTGGTATACACTTATGTACTATTAGGTTCCAGAAAATTATTTTACTAGGTACTGATATTAATCACAGGAGCCGTCCAACCATCCATCCTTCCACCGTTCATTCACTTTCGAACAATCGAATAATGGTTTGCCCAATTTTTTATTTACGTCATTATGCATTTTACATAGCCAAAGTGAGAGTGCTTTTTGTGATGAAGTATCAACCGGGTGTTTTTTTAACCTACAAAAGAGAAAGAAATGTTAAATGATTCAAATATTATTAAATTTCGTCAAGAAATTACGCTTTTCTAAAATCTGCTGCACAAAATGGGCAAGGATATATCCTTGAGAGGATGTCCACGAATTGGGATACATCTTTTTTGTGATTTTCATTAGGATTACTAGGGTAACTTGCACCAATCGTGTGGAGTAGTCCCCAAGTTTTCCTTCCAAGTTCAGCTTTATCCAGAGGGCAGTCTTCACGTCGGTGATCCCCATCCTCTTCTTTACTTTTGGGTTTCTAAGCATTTTTTTAATATAAGTATACTTGAATTAATTTTAAAAAATTACTATTATTAATTACAGCACTGAAATTAGTTTTTTTTGACGATTTGAACATGTTGTGGGTCCATGTCTTAAAGTCAGTGCAGGTTCTGCAATTCGTGTCAGGGTGATTGGACTCCCCGCCGTACTCTGACCCGTGCTCTGACATTCTATAAGATATGAATTTCCTAAAAAATATTCCAATTACATTTGATTAGATATTTGTAACCGATATTCACTTTGCCGTATATTAAACTTCTGGTCAGCTGTTATATTGAAATGTCAACTACATGTCAACTTTTTCCGGAGGTGAAAAAAAAACAATTTTAAAAATGTATAATATACATACAGTTGTGTCAATTTGGTCTATATACAATTTTGAAAGAAGATTTGGAGTAATAGGATAAAAGTAAAAAAACTTTAAACGGAAATTTTGATTGTGTTTCTAAAATTAATTGATGAAATTAAATTTGTTTACTAAGAATGAAAGTATAATTTTTAAACTTCAATATTTTCATCGCACTTTTATTTAAAAAAAAAAAAAAAATAACTAAAGAAAACGAATGATAAAGTAGATTTATACAAGGTGTTTGGAAGCTAGGTACTGTAGTAGTAGATGCAGAGCCTTAAAGGCTGGTTTACACGATGCCAGTCGGCGTGCCAGCCAGCATGCTAGTAATAGCATTGGCACACTGGACCATCATCAGCACGAAACATATGTTATTAGGACGAAAACGTAAATGACAGTGCGACACATCTACTTTTCGTCTTTAGTATTAGTTTTTCGTTATTGGTGTGCTTGTCCGATTTGACAGTGATTTCCTTGGTTGCGAAAGTGAAGTTGAAATCATGAAATGAGAGTGATACCCTTCATTTGGTTTTTAGTCACATTGTCTGCCATTGGCACTGACATAATAATCAATTTGGATATAATATACAAATTTGGATAACTTCTGCATGCAATTTGTTTATATCAGCTAACTAAAAAACTGTCAGATTCGGGTGTGTCAATTTTCCGCCAGATGGCAACTTTTCGTAATTTTGAGATAATGATGCCTAGTTTTCGTACTTATGATGGGGCTTTTCGTCCTAATGACACTTTTCGTACTAATGATGGTCCCGTGTGCCAATGATGTTATATATAAGATTGCTTTCAGTTCGGTGCAGTAGATTACAAGTTCGGTATATTCACAAAGACATGTGCCGAACAAAAAACACTGCAAATTTTACACAACGGTTTATTATTTCCAATAGAAATGAAATATTTTATGCAGATTAAAAATTTCAAAATTCCATTACTCAAAAACTAATAATTAGATAAATTCATGCACTAAAATGTATTCTATTGAGTAATATTAGAGCATTGTATATTCCGAGTTTTATGAAAAATGCTTGAACTGTTTTGGCAATATGATTTTTTCAATATTTGGTTCCTCATTTAGTTTGAGCCTCAATATATTTTCGCGTTTTGTGGACATTGCAAGCAATTGATTATTCTAATTATTTGAATAATTTAAACGCAATAAAAGCAATATTGAGATCATTAGGCGGTCGTAACTATCTTTACCCCATGATATATCACAGCGTAATTATTAATTAGCGTTAATGAATAATTAGGGGTGCGATCTGCCTACGGTATAAACCGAATATCGATCCACTGCCTCAATCTACTCAATTGAGTAGATATTCTTTGGTTTAATCAGGCTTCGACTTGAGTAACAAGAGTGTTCATTTCTTCAAATGTCAGTGCTGAGTGCAGTATTCCCTACTATGCGTTTCAGATGATGCTTGACCGACTTAACTCCGACTTCCCATAATCCCCCGAAGAGGGGGGACGCTGGGGGAACAAAATGCCATTGGATACCCTGAGTGGCGAAGACCTTTGCTGCTGCTTGGTTGGATCGCAAATAAGCTTCCTCAAGATCTTCATCAAATTGATTTTTACCTCTCAAAAAATTGGTACCGCAATCAGAGTAAACGTGAAGACTGGGGACTCAGCGAGCCACAAAACGCTTAAAGGCTGCAAAGAATGCTTCTGAAGTTAGATTACTAACGACTTGTAAATGAACGGCCTTGGTGGCTGGTGCACAAGCAAACAAATAAGAAGAGATATCCCTTATAGGTTTTGCATTCTCGTGATCTTGAAATGCTGAGGTTGAAGGGACTAGCGTAATCCACATCAACGTAACTGAATGGATGTGATATATTTACCCTGGGAGCAGGTAAGGCTCCCATCAATTACTGTGTTTGAGTTTTAATGCACTGTCTAAAACAGGCAATGCACTTCTTAATATAACTTTGACTGCATTTCAGTAGTGTGGATATGCCGTGAATACTCCACACTGTTTTTCGTAAAACGGATAGAGTCAGAGTTGATCCTCCGTGAAGACATGAGATATGGGTCTCCCTTATGAGCGGGCGTAACAAGTGACTCTGTGCACATAAAATCAGTGGATGTCGTTGTCTATATGGAATAGACGCATTTTGTAGCCGTCCTCCAACTCGTAGTAAGCCGGATGGATCGAGAAAGGGATTGAGTGGTAGCACTTTACTAGACCTTGAGAGGGAACCATTACTTACAAGACATTCTATTTCCTCTGAGAAAAATCTTTGTTGCTCGTGCCTGAGCCAAAATTGCTTGACGGTGTTCAGTTCTTCAGTTGTAATCCAGAGATGATACCTTATATTACTATTTCTGATTTTTGGGAGGCGATACTTGCGAAGAGATAAATAAAGTTCGACATGAGGTTGATGAGATAAAAAGGTCTGATCAGTTTCTCAGGAAATGGTATTCAAACGATGCGCAACTTCGATCCGACATTCCTGAGGCCGAAAGAAGTAAAACTCTAAACATTCATGACAAAGAAGTGATTAAAACCCTCGGTATAATATGGGAAGCAAATGCAGACGAATTTTAATTTAATTATAGGCCCTGTGAAACTTCTGGTCACAAAAATCCCTTTCGGCAGGCCGACAGGCTGAGGTAGATTTCGAAGTGTTTCGATTACGTTTATTGCCGAAAAGCCATTAGAACAAAGATTTCCCATTCTCCTACGTAGCAAAAATGACTTCATCGAAACCTACATCCGTCATCTCCATCTTAAAGCTTTCGTCCGCAGATTGCTGGTCGATTCAGACTGCACTTGCCGAGACCCTTCCAACGGTACCTCGGCCATTAAAAACGGTTGACCCATTCAAAAGTTAGGGAATTTGGCATTTTTACCGCCCAATGCCCTTAAAAAAGAAAAATGTCTTAAAAGCTTTTGGGAGCTCAAGGCTATTAAGAAAATGAAAATATTTTGTTCCGCCACTTTTCGATCCTATGAGTGGTATGGCCAGGGCGGCCCTTCAAAGTCAAAAAAAATCAGTGTTTTCTAACAGCTACAGCATCCAAAGCCTACATCGTACAGAAAGCGTACATGTACAATTTGAAAGGTATTGATCTCAGTTTTCAAACGGTACCGTACATAAGATATTTGATTTCAATGATATTATAGAGGCAATTTGGGTTAAAAACCGAAAAGTGACGAAAATTTTTGACACATTATACAGGCCGTTTCAGACCACCCGTCCACCCCCAAAATCTCTCGAAATTGGCATCCAATTGGAAATTAAAAAAATACGTGTCAAATATTCTTCGAAAAACTATCCGATGACAACAAACTTGCCCCCCCCCCCCCCCCCCCCCGCCACTCCCCCAGTGGGTGGGTGGAGGGGGGGGGGACTTTAAAAAGTTAAATGAGAACCCCTATTTTTTATTGCAGATTTGAATTCCTTGCATCAAAATAAGAAACTTTTGTTTGAAACATTTTTTTATTTTCATTGATTATCATAGAGAAATTTTGAAATAAAGATTCGTTGTTCATTTCGGGATTCCCCCTACCAAAAAAGCATTTTTCTCGATTATTCTACTTTCTAATGGTCCAAATTCAACAATATTACATTTATTTTATTCAGGAAATTTTTCTCTATAATTTGGTACCTGACATGTGTTATTTGGATCGTATTGAAGATCTTGAGAGTTAGCGAAAATCGACTTTTGAGGCTCAAGGACGGACTTGAGCGCGGTTCACTATTATTCCAAAACTACCCAACCAATTTAGTGAAAGTTCATCTTATTTATTCTTTAGGATGTCTATTTTGTTGTGACGAGAGATTTGATATTTTACAAATATTTTACGTTTTTGGCAGCGATTTTAAATATCTATACTTCTAACACCACACCGTTAGCAGGCGTACCCAAAATAAAATGAAATGTCAGTAGGCATGAACAAAATACATTAATGCATGGACTTTTCCGACTTGGTTTCGAATTAATCGTATAAAAGAGAGGTTTATTAATTTCAATCTAACGATAAAAAACATAGTTGAATTTTTGCTCTTACCGAAATACATAGTTTATTTTGAAAAAAAAATGTAAGTAATTACAAGCAACAATTAAATTTTCTCCATAATGAATTTGGAATTTTATTTTCGCTTGAATTTTTTTTATTTCAAAATTTCTCTACGATAATCAATGAAAATGAAAAAATGTTTCAAACAAAAGTTTCTTATTTTGATGCAAGGAATTCAAATCTGCAATAAAAAATAGGGGTTCTCATTTAACTTTTTAAAGTCCCCCCCCGCCACTCCCACTGGGGGTGGAGCGGGGGGGTCAAGTTTGGTGTCATCGGATAGTTTTTCCAAGAATATTTGACACGTATTTTTTTATTTTCCAATCGGATACCAATTACGAGAGATTTTAGGGGTGTACGAGTGGGCTGAAACACCCTGTATGTATAAGTGGAAACAATTTCTGCCCGGAATACATTTTGCAGGAAATTTGTTGCCAATGAGATACTCCACGAACTCCACAAGAACCTTATCTGTAAATTGCACTTCATTAAAGTACCGAATATTTTACATTTTTAATTTAAAGTTAAAAGTTTATCTGTGAGTTGTGGGCACTATGTTACAACTACAACCAGAAAAAAGGGCCGCTGGATACGTAATTCGGATGAAACATTGTTTTTAATATTTCTGAGTTAAAATGACACAATTTAAACATACAATTTGTTTTTATAAAAATATATTTTATATACATAATTGGAAAACACAATAGAAAAATAAACCGAATTTTATGAGACTATGTCCCATGCACTGAAGTCAGTCTTTGAGCACAAGTCCAGTATCACTTCCGCTCCGATTGCAGCTCGTGTGGCACGCAAACAGGATCCTGTCGCGGTATTATACAAAGGAGATTTAACCTAGATTTTAAACGGTCATAATTAACCCGTTCGTTGTAATGATTAATAATGTTATTACAGATTGAATATGTCGCCATTCCTGGTCTCCTTGCATTTCGTGACATTTCCCCATTATCGGCCGGGCTATTCCAGAGGAATGAGAAGCCTCCAAACAGTACAATTTGTCTAGAATCAATTCTGCCTTATCTGTTTCGTACCTGGAACAAATAATATTTAGATTTTGCTAAACACAAAATAGTAACGGCTTGCCATATTTGATTTTTGCTTCTGAGACAGGATCGTAAAGAGAGTGTGCTACCTCTTTTCCATAATCCATTTACTTTTCCCCCATCAACGGAAAGACAAAGTGTTGAATTTGACAGGCGCAACAAAAAGCTGCCAGTATACGTCCGTTTTCTGAAACCACATTTCCATTAAGGAGTTCGACAAACCAAAAATTAGCTTTCTTAATTATTCTACTTTTGTGGTAATATTTTCGGAACTAATGGTTCGAATTCTACAATTTTACATTCATTTTGTTCCGGAGCATTTTCTGCACAAATTATTACCTCACATACTTTTGTGTTAAAAACAAAATTAAGGGTGACTTTTCAATGTAAGCTTCACGGGGATTGTGAAATCAAATTATTATTTTTTTATTAGTTAGCTAGTACTGTCCTTGATATCTTTGCAAAGTTTTACATCATAATATTTGTTAGTCCTTGGTTTAGGTTTAGTCATTTAGTGCGATAGAAAAAGTTCATTTTTCGATTTGCATGTTTTGTAATCGTTGCCAAAAGCTCAAAAATTCCTTAAAATACAAAATATTTTGGTAGAAACAAATTGTCATTCTAAAGAATAAGTACAACAAATATTAACGAAATTGGTTGAGTAGTTTTGGTATGACAATCGCCCGCCTTCGGCTTGTCTTTTGACATGAAAGTTCTATTTTTGTTTATTCTATGCCCTTGAAAATGAACGAAATGATCGTACTTGTATATACTATACATGTATATGTGAAGCATCAATTGGTTTAGAAAATACTCCTGAACAAAATGAATGTAGAATTGTTGAATTCGAGCCATTAGTTCCGAAAATATTACCAAAAAAATAGAACAATCGAGAAAACTGCTCTTATCTTATTATTCTCTGAATATGTATTCGCTCCGGAATTTTTTTTTTTTACGGAATACACCCAGGAGTTTCATGGGTGAAAAGTGGGTGCAAAATAAGGTATTTTTTAGGCTTTTGTTAATTTGGGCATGTGAGGTATCATTTTCCATGTTTTTAGGTAGATTTCGAAGAAAAATCTTCGAGAAAGGACAATAGCCATATTTGTATGGGCACTTTCCCCACCTATCAACAGAAATGAAACATGTCTATGAACATGAAACTATGACGACAAATGCGCTATGTATGGGGTTTTCTTGGAAAACGGAATTGTATTTTTTTATTTCTTAACCAAATTCAGAAATGGCACGATACTGATAACTACGGAAATTCACTTTGGTGGTGATTTCCGAAGGATTTTGGGTCGCTAATCATGAAAAAATAATGAAAAAATTCGAAACCATACCGTTTACGAGATATCTTTCGGTTCACTCATTTCCCGAAACCGATCTATTTACGAGAGTAATTAAAAAAAAACTTGCCTAGAATACCAGGGCTGAAATGCTTGTTGAGCAGATTTAGGGGAACTTTTCCCCGGAATGTCTAATTCAGGATAAACTGTTTCAATGTACCACGAAAAGGGCTTGCAATGCAATAGCTTTCTTAGAGATACTCGGTCATCTATATTTCCAAAATCAAAATCCTTGTTTATGTTTTGTGACTTCAAAAAATAGTCCTGCATAGAAAAATTGTAAAAACATTATATCTATATGAAAAACAAGTTCAGTAACCTTGTATTCATCCATCCACACGTACGCCAATCGGAGACTATTTCTCAACATTGTATTACTACCATCCGGAGCGCTGTACGGACGGCGTTTCCGAAAAACATGACCAACCCTTGAGCAAGGAAGTATTTTGATTGCGCCGCCGCATTGCCACACTCGAAATGATATCTCCAGATTCTCCCCGCCCCAAATATCCATTCCCATGTCGTATTCGCCGATGTGTCTGAAATACTCCCGGTCTACGGCAAATAATCCTCCAGCCATCGTGGGTGAAATGAAAGGACCAGTGAAAGAAGATTCATTGACTAGTGTACCTAATAAGTTCAAAAGTTAATGCGTCCCATAAGTAAGCAGTCGTTCCTTTACCTTCGGGAAGGCCTTCCCATTTGAAATGAAGTCCCCAATTAAAGCCACCTCGGACTAATGGACTCGAAGTATAGGAGAAAGTGTCAGCGTTTATGATATCAATAACCGGAACAGCAAGAGTACTTTTTTCTTTTGCGACTACTGCCAAAAGAGGTTCTATCCAATGATCATTTACTTCAATATGACTGTCTAGAAATACAAGAACATCTCCAGTTGCTGCTCGTGAACCAATAACTCGCGCTCTGATCAGTCCTTCCCTTCTATTGTTACGTATTATTTTTACTTTTTTCTCAGGGTCAATTTTTGTTATCTCCAGTACAAGTTTTTCTCCCAAATCATCATAATCACTGGAGTCATCTACTAGGATTATTTCGTTCAAAAAGTTGGATGGTGTTCTGCGAAATATCGTGTTTATGGAACGCAGCAACGTCATTAAATGTTCGTTGAAAAAACACATCACAATAGACGCTGGTAAAAGATTTTTGTGCAATTGCTGCGAACATCTGCATTCAGAAAAGAAATGATAAATATGTAAATTTATTACAACGTGCATGCAAACGGATTTTCGTTACTGGACTTATGCCAATATTTTAGGTGTTATATTCATATCGCGTATTTACATATAAAGCATATTTATATAAAATATTTTTAACAATGTTGACAATTGACATTACTACCAAAATTTTAGACTACCAAACTTACAGTTTATGACGAGTGTCTGGTATACTTCTGTATAAACCAATATTGTTACTAACTAATGTGTTAAAGGCATGTTGCTTGTAACCAAGATCACGAACGAATTGATCATCTAAGTTTCTGATTACACCATATTCATCTGAAGTGGGAGATAAGTATGTCATTTATATTAACTTTAGGTTCCTGCATGTAAGGGCATTTGAGTAACTTGTTTACAACATTGCAAACAACCTTTCTCGATACAAGATATTTGACTAGCATTACTCACCGATAGTATTTAAAAATACTGGTTTCACTAGAGAGCTCTCATTTTTACCGGAACCTCCAAGATCGTTTGTCACTCCACCATGATCTACGTTTTTTTGCCTGTTATGAATACTGTATCCAACTTTCACTTCCGTAACATTATCATACTTAGATGCTGAAACATTTATATACAGAAAAATAGTAACAATCCAGGTGCACAATATAATAAATGTTGCACAGATTTGCACTTTACTGCAGCCATTTATAAACATTTTTCAAAATGAGCGCAGCTAAAACAGTACGGCTTCTCGGGATCAACATTAAAATTCGCTCATTTATAATACCAACGGTTTTGCGTGCTAAATACTCGATTCCATGGACGGACGATATTCACTTGTTGTTATTCCACAACTGCAGCCAAAACACAGCTGATTGTCAAAGAACGAGGGCTGCCAAGCAAACAGTTTCAATTACAGTTCTCCTTAGAAAGTGCTATAAAATAAGAAGAAAGGAATACTTGTTCAAAAACTTTATTATAGTAAACTGCTGTGCTAAGTCATCTTTGTTATGCTGTATGTATTTCGAAATTTTACTACAATGCAATGTGTTGGCTATTACAACTGGAGTTTTTGAACCGTCCGTGGTTAACTATGAAGTTCCCATAAAAAACAGAAACAACAAACATTACATTGTTCTTTCCCTACGCCGCCGCGCCACCGTTTCCGGTGTAAAGAACGGTGTCCAGCATGGTGCAAAGAATATAGCCATCGATATTACATGACAGTTCGCCATGTTAGGACGTCACTGTGGTAAAGAGGACTTTTTATGTGTAAAGCCGGAGGTACACGAAACGGAAAACGTCGTATTTATAAGCGATACGCCGTATTTCATATCGTGTGACTCGACGATAAGCAATATGGTGTATCGCTTATAAATATCCCAAAAATTTCGGAATATTTTCGGCACATCCAAGCAATTTGCGGGGTACAAATTTCCCGAGTCACACCATACAAAACTTTATGAACACAGTTTTCAGATTACTGAGTCTTACGGGCGGCACGGCGTCGCGGTAATCTGTGAATTGCAAAATACAGGTTGCAAACTCATTTTTGCTTATCGTGTGACTCGATGTGTCAAAAGTGACATCCACAAAGATATTTCCTTAAAAATATGACGTTTTCCGTATCGTGTACCTCCGGCTTTATCAAATTTAAAAACTTTTCAAAATGGTGAAATGTAATGCAATATGGGTTTTAAAAACTATACCACATCGGCAAAGAACAAAAAACAAGGAAAAAGTGTTTGAAAAGGGAGATATTTTGTTTTTACAAGGTTTTATTTAACTTCGTTTTCGGTTTCTCTGTTTCTCTGTTTCACTGTTCGGAACAAATACTGCAGTTTTTAACCAATTTCTACTACATAAATTTTCATGAATTTTTTTTACATAGCACAGATTTCAGGAAGAGAACATGTTTTAAAAAAAAAATAATATGTTTATTGTCAAAATCATTGCAATTAGAGCATAATTGTTAATCAAGTATTACTGAAATTGCATACGCATTTCAGTCAATTTCAAGGCAAAATTAACATTTGCCAAGAAGAAGACTGCTTACTGCCTGCGCACATTTTTGTGTCGCTGAGCAGCGGTGGTTCATTGCCGAAAACAAGTTTCCTGATTCGAAACACGCACGCATATTTTCTCCTTGCTCTCAATGAGGGGGAGATTTTTGTGTGCTGGCGAGTTCTGAATTAGGATAAATTTGACCCTATTTGGTCGATGCACAATTTTGTTATGATTCTTTTTTAGCTGAGGGGAGGGTAATTCTATTCTTCATATTTTTTAAAAGAAATGTTTTCTATTTCTCTAATGAGTAACACCGCAAGAAGTAAGGAGTGGGAACTTTTCTAATATGATTTTATAATCATTTACTAAAGCTGAAAGCAGCATTAATTGAATATTATTATATACCTATATATATCTATGTAATATTTGTATTACATATTATATATATTATAATAATAAATAAATACTATATGAATATATTCAGTTGCATATAAGTATATATTTATTGATAACACCGTGCTCTCCGCTCACACGTTAAAAGGTAAGGTCCGCCGAAGGAATCAGAAAAAAAATTTTACTTAAAAAATTAGATTACAAAATTTTATTTTAAAAAGCACTAAAAACTAAGAAAATAAAAAATTAATAAATTAAAAAAATTAAATAATGTTTTATTTTAAAAAGCACTAAAAACTAATAAATAAACTTTCTACTTATACCGCAGTATTTTGGTTACATCTAGTTTAAAATAAAAACTTGGGGTGCATCTTAGAGTATAAAAAACTCTTTTTAAAAAAAAATTGAACCGACTTCAAAAAACTTACACTTAAAAAGTATAAAATAATTTTTATTTCTTATATAACAAAAACCCAACTTTTTGAAGTCGGCGCCAATTTATCACCAATTTTATAAAAACTTATTTATTTATCTATCCATTACAATAAACCTACAAATTATACATAGGTATATATCTGCATATTTTTGGAAAACAGTAAAGATATAATGATACCTTAGTCAATTAGGTCCCTACCACAGCTTTGAGCTACTGTAGTTATAAGTGTTATCTTTTGATTTAGCAGAGATTAGCTTCTTTTAGTTTGAATTATGAATATTAGGTTCTGTATATATATGGTGGATTACTTATAGGCGCCGAATTCAAAAATTTGGGTTTTTGTTATATAAGAAATAAAAATTATTTTATACTTTTTAAGTGTCAGTTTTTTTGAAGTCGGTTCAATTTTTTTTTAAAAAGAGTTTTATTTTTTCTCTTTTCAAGGTACAAGCGTACAAGTGAGCGAAGCGTAACTGTGATCAAATTGGAGTTCTTCGGAATGATATAAAAAAAATTGTAAAAATCAATTCCGCTCTTTATAACCTTTAAAGTACAATGGACCCGCAGAAGCGATCTAAATTTCCAATTCAGGGTAGAGTGCAACGTCGCCTTCGTCTCATCTTTTCCTATTATGCGTATCACAGTTCTTTAATCCTCATTTAATAAATAAAAAAACATCCGAAGGCGAGTATGACTTCGGGGTGGGCGAAGTATGACTTTTGTTATAATGGGACCTGAATCGAATAAAAAAAGAATTATATGCAAATCGGTTAAGCTGTTTGGAAGTTTGGAAGTTAGGTATGCTACAAGAAAAAAAAAAAAAAAAAAAAAAAAAAACGCGTTGAACTTATTAATAACACGGTACCACCGCGAAGCTTTCTTAAATCAAATAAAAAAAGAATTATTAAAATCGGGTAAACCGTTTGGAAGTTATGCTGGAACAAACATTTAAAAAAAAAAATCGCGGTCGAACTTATAACCTCCTCCTTTTTGAAGTCGGTTAAAAAAGGAAGCGCTATAAATGTGTAAGCCTATTTCTTTCTCGCTCTAGCACATATTGAATTAACGCCTTATGTGTCACTCCATAGCGCCTTAGACCTAGTAGCGTGGAAACAAAATATTTCCACAATGAATAATATATTATATTAACCCCCTAAGTTTATCCAAAAAATTTCGCCGCCTTCGTGAAATGCTTCACTTTTATGCGTCTCATAATCAGCCGAAGGGGTGCATCTGCGTATAGTTAGATAAAATTTAATATTTTATATATGTTTCGTTTCAATGATAAGTAAAAGCAATCACTAACTGCTCAAAATATTTCCAATTGATAATTTTAAATTTAAGTTATAGGTAAAATTATATTAGAAGTGTGTGTATGTGCATTTTGTATCATCAGCACCCCAAGTTTTTATTTTAAACTAGATGTAACCAAAATACTGTGGTATAAGTAGAAAGTTTATTTATTAGTTTTTAGTGCTTTTTAAAATAAAACATTGTTATTTAATTATTTAATTTTTTAATTTTTTTTCCAAAAACAAAGAAGTGAGGGCAAATTGGATTTCTGTTTGTGAACGTGAAAAATGCAAGAATTTGTTCAGATTACTTACAGTGTATTGTGAAAGAATATTCTTTTTAAATAAAACAGGCAGTAAACGTGTTATTAGTTTGAATATATTTTCGAAGTTAAAAAATATGTTATAGTTATATTAATTTGTTTTTGTTATACATAGTAGTGCTTTGGTTATTTTTCTATAATTACTCTATATGTTAATATATTATATCAAATATGAAACAAGTATTCTTGATCATTGATCATTTACAACCTTAGAGTATGTAAATCTGGAGATGTTATATGCCAATACAAATAAAGTAAGAAAAACCAAAGCCCCACTACGGTTTAACTGCCCATTCAAAAGTTATAAACAAGACTTAGTAGCTAATTAGACCTCTATTAGTTAAAATACCGTAGTCACACGTTTTAGACCTCTATTAGATTTCTATCTAGAATCTAGAATAATCGGCTATAATTATTATATCATATTAATAAAATATATATACACTTACACGCTAGCGATCGTAATTTTGAAGATATATTTCGACCGAATTTTATTATGTTATGTCCAGACCCAATACTTTGGTTTACTTCGTTAGAGAGCAACATCGTCGCAAGAGGGTAGGCGTGGGAGGGGAGTTTGAAATGTATAAAAAATTATATCTTTAACTCTCTAAAGTTTAGACTTTTAGAGAGAAACTTTGTTTGCATAAATTACAGTACTCTCTATGAAGCTTTTGGTGTCACCAAAGATTCTCATTCTGTGCGGTATCGTTGAGAAGCTCTTAATGAGTTATTTATAAATCAATAAATAACTAGGTTCTCGATTTTAAAATAAATTACTCAATTATTAATAAATTGAAGGCCTGCTGAAAGGAATATTTTCGGATTTCATTCCATGCTTTTTTAGCCGCCGTTGCTCTGGTTTGTTCTAAAAATTTTTGTGGGTTTTTTGGGGATCATTCCGATGCGGTAAAATTTTTTTTACGTTTTTGCGGGTTGTGGGTGTGGGGGTGGTAACCATACCCGTTGCTATCCCCGTCCAATTTGGGGCGCGTGTGATATCAAATTAGAGCTCCTGATAACTACTATTAAATTAAATTAAATTAATTTTTTTTTCTTCTGTAAGGAACTTTACAACAGACTTTTTTCATTTGAATCTTATATATAAAGAGGCGTAGGGAAACTGTTCAGTACCATTTTCTCTTCTATTTATGAACCGATTTTCATAATAATTTTTTTTAACAAAAGGTACTTATAAGGAGGAATGCACCGAAACCTTTTTGTGTTACTTTAACTGTTAAATCACGTAAAAAAACGTAAAGTGTATATCACCATATAAAATACATGGTGAAGAAAAGAGAAAAACGAAGAAAAATTCATGCATTTATTGACGGCTGCCTCAATCATTGAGGGCGACACTCAATGTCATTTAGATAATCATTTCATTTTCGCTAAAAACTCATATAATGGTTCATAATTATCTATCCGACATATGCATATTAATTCGCATCTAGGATCTCTTGCGAACATTTTGGTGTAATTACTTTTGGAACAGATTGAGTTTCGCGACTTGTGGCAGAAGTGCGTCTTTCGAATTTACTTCGCATATCGACAAGCACGCATTTGTATTTTTATATTTATTTTAATTCTAAATCAGTACTAAATTTTAATTGCAACGTTCATCAAATTGACACATGCATGTCAGCATATGTCAAATTGTGAAGTTGTAAACAATGAAATTAACAGAGATTTCTTGATTAATATAGTGTTGTGAAGTGTAAAAACGTGATAAATGTGTTTAAGTGTACTTGTGGCGGGTTTTTGTGGTTTTCGCAAATAAATTTTGTGGATATAAATACGGCAAAAAACCGAAAAATTACATGAAATTTTTTCATCGTAAAATGTATTTTTTTCCAAAAGTCAACTGGGGTAACATTGGCCCTTTAAAGGTAACTTTGGCCCAAAGTCGGAAAAAGTTTAAAGTACGGTATTCGGGACCATTGGATTCAGATATTGTTTTAGTTGATACACCATTCAATAGGCAGCAGCACCAACTGTTCCTCTGAGCTAGGGTTGTAGTAGTTCAGTTGTTTGCCAGCACTGCAGTGCTGCTCTATTCTGGTTGTTCTAAAGTTGTTAATTTTAATATCTTCCAACTTTTACCCGTACAAGTGCTCTTCTAAGGCGTTCAGACCTGGTAAGTATATTTTGTGTTAAGGTACTCATTTGTTAAAAATATTTTAAGTTACAACTTTTTTATATTTGTGGTTTATGAACTTTCATAAGTTTTAAAATTTTGTACAACTTTGTCCCAGATTTGGGGTAACTTTGGCCCAAGATGTTGGATTGGCCAAAGTTACCATAAGGCAATTTTGTTTCAGGTGGCGGAGGACAACCAGATCCAAAAATTCAGGGAGATTATCGCCATGATGAAAGCGGCCACGGAGAGGCAGCGAAACATCTCGAGTGATGTTAAAGTGGGACTGGTGGAACTCGAGGAGGCGATCGATGAGATTGCCTCACTTCAGCGCAGACGGCGGAAAACTGAGCTGAACGTGACACAGCCATCCACACCCATTGATAAAAGATTAGCGTCGAGCCAGGCTGGAAGCTGAACGAGCTGTACAAGGAACAGTAGCTGTACGAGCAACATACAGTTATCTCCAAGAGAGAGAAGCGGCGGTAAAGGGTCGAGGAGCGGTAAGGATCCAGTGTACTGGTGGACCTATAGTATTAGACTGGAGCAAGTGCAGAGGAGAGGAGCACTCAGAATAGCTTCCGCCTATCGTACGGTTGCGGGACCGGCGATCCTGGTCATAGCCGGAGTAACACCTATCGATCTGCTCGCGAGAGAACACAGGTTAGTCTTCCTCAGGAGAGGGGAAGCGAATAGAGAGGTAGTGCACCAAGAGGAGAGACAACGCACAATGGTAATTTGGCAGGAATCATGGGACCGAGAGACCAGAGGCAGATGGACGTTGGACGGCACGCCTCATCGGTGAGATAAGGCACTGGTGGGAGAGGAAACATGGAGAAGTTGATTTTTATTTGACACAACTCCTGAGTGGACACGGGTATTTCCGATCTTATCTGCATGGGATAGGTAAATCGGAGTCGGACGAATGTTTGTACTGCCCGGGTACAAAAGATGACGCGGAGCACACTTTCTTCCAGTGTGCCAAGTGGGGTGGATGGTGGGATAGTGTTCCGACGGGGGCGGCTGCTTTCTCTTCGGATACCATCGTGAATATCATGCTTCAAAACGAAAGAAGCTGGGCAGCTGTGTCGCATCAGGTTCAGCGTATTCTTTGGGCGAAGAAAAGGGAATTAGAAAGGCATGAGGCCGAAATAAACCCAGGTGAAAGCCTATAGACTTACAATAAGACTTACTTGCCAAAATTATTGTGTCGGGGAAACTGGAGAAAAGCAGTGAAACCTCTCAGCGTGGGAGAATTAGTGTTTCTTGTGGATGACAACCTCCCAAGAAACTGTTGGAATCGAGGGTACATCTCAAAAGTATACGTAGCAAAGGACGGACAAGTACGCGTCGTGCAAGTGACGACTTGGGATTAGTGATGGGACTATCGAATACTTTCAAATACCGACTAGTGACTAATCGATTAGTTTTAAATATCGAATAGACTAGTCGTATAAACTAATCGATTAGTTTATCGTTTACCAACTTTCTGATAAAAGTGATGGGGTAATCGACTAGTTACTAGTCCGTATTTAAAATTAATCGATAGTTCAATCATTATTCATAACTTCATATTCTGAATTTTTTAATTTTTAATATATGATAATTACTGGCTTTATGGAGTTTTAACCAAACCAAATCTATTCGATAAGAAGGGAAATTTTGACATCAGCTCTGTCTGTACATAGGCCAAGAAGATTAAATTTTTGCTTTCGAAAAACTGGAGGAGTTCTGGAAACTGTTTTAATCTTTGAAATAGGTCGCAGATATGTACGAGTTTACCCCGAATGGAGCTTTAGCTGGTGTGGACCAAATTTTCGAACTTTTTTCGGTTTTTCGCTTATAATTTCTAAAATGCCAATCTTTAGAAAAACTGCTTCAAAAGAAAGTTGTAGAGCATCAAATTCTTTTCCTCATTTGTCGGAAAATTTAATTCACTAACACTTTTATATCGAATACTTTCTTGATAAACGGGTAATTTTCGAAAATATTTGAGGAAAATTGACGTTGAAACTAAAGTTTTTCGTAAAAATGGTAAGTTGACTCAAAATGTGGCTTGTACTTTGGTACTTTGATAGCGGGTGGTGCAAAATATTCGTGTTTAGTGTCATTATACGTAGAATTTAATACTCTACAATTTTCATTTGAAGCAATTTTTCTAAATATTGGTATTTTACAAATTATAAGCGAAAAACCGACAAAAGTGCGAAAATTTGGAAGATTCTGGTTCATACCAGCTAAATCTCCATTCGGAAATTGGGGCAAACTCAGGATGTACATATCTGAGACCTATTTCAAAGATTAAAGCAGTTTCCCGAACTCTATAAGTTATTCGAAAGCACACCCTTTTCTGAAGCTAATTTGCTTGGCCTAACTGGGCTTGATTGGGAAATGGGAATGTGTAAATGCTGCAGACACCAATTAGATAGCATAGAAACAATAGAGAAGCATTATGCATTTTAGTTCATGTTGATGCGAATATTCAAAAGTGATTGAAATTTATAAAAACAATCAAAAAATACAATAACAATTAAAAGTAAAGAAATAATTCTCAAGGGGAAATCGTATGGAACTGGAAATAGTCTGATTTACATTTATGATCCTTTTGACTTCTCGGCGGTAGGCGGTACCTCCCGCTAGTGTGCCTTCTGTATATAAGAACTTTGTGTTTAAACTCGCCCTCCGCGGTATCGCCCCCTCCACAAACTCTTAGTGAAAACCGGCTCTAAGTTAGCAACAAAGGGTTATTAAGGAAAAGGAGACTAGGCTAGGTAGAAAAACACAAAAGGATCGTAAAACAATAATTTGCTGACCACGAAAACTTTCCTGGTAAATATGAGCTAATAAAATATTCCTGGAATTCTTTGTCTATACTGCTTTGTATACAAAGCGTTAATTTATTGAGTTTAAAGGATTTACCAGAAGCAATCTGGGACCTCGGGTATCGGAAAATAGATATGCATTCGATCGCTAGAAGTTGAACCTAGTTGTTCTGCGTTGTTTTAATATTATAGTGTCAGTTTGTGTTCAGTTGTAAAAAGTATACATTTTGAAAATGCCACCAAAAAGATCAATAGTGTGGGAGTACTTTCATAGAACAGATAAAGATCATGTGCTGTGTAGGTTGTGTAAGATAACAATTAAGTGTACTAATAATACCAGTAATATGAGGACTCATTTAAAAAGTATGCACCCAACAATATTAAGTAATGACAGTTCGAGTGATGACACTGTACAAGTTGTCCAATCTGATACCGCAAACGAGGCTGCAGCTACGCTTGCCGAGGTTTTACCATGTTCAGCTATTGGTAAGAATTCTAATAACACTTCTCATTACTCATTTAAAATATATATCAGCAATTTTTCTCAATCAGGTGAGCCAGCCAAAAAACGATGTAGACAGTTAAAGCTAACTACAAAAGCCTTAGATTTGACATACCACGACAAACTTGGTATTGATAGAGCTCTTGTGAAAATGATCGGAACGGATCTTCAACCGCTCTCTGTTGTGGAAAATAAAGGCTTCAAAGAATATTCACAAAAGCTCAATCCTCAATACACATTACCATCACGAAAGACATTAACGGAAACTCTTATTCCTGGAATATGTGACGAAATTTCTACGAATATTAGAAAAATGCTGGAAGAAACAGATGACGTAGGAGTAACCACAGACTTATGGTCGTCTGATTCGAATAAGTCTTTTATCACGGTTACTTGTCATTTTATAAATATTGATGGCGAACAGCAAAATGTTGTCCTAGACACAAAGGAACTTCCTGGCAGTCACACTGGAGTTGCAATAGCAGCATCTATTCAAGAAGTGCTTTATAACTGGAACATTGCAGATAAGGTTACAGCCATTGTAACTGACAATGGATCTAACATTAAAAATGCTGTAGTCGAACATTTAAAAAAGACGCACATTCCCTGTGTAGCACATACATTGAACTTGTGCGTAACAGATGCAATAGACGTAAACTTTTTTTTTAAAAAAGTTTTGCAAAAGTGTAAGGATATTGTAGCACACTTTAAGAGTAGTAATTTAGCAGCAGATAAGCTACGACGTTTGCAAGAACAAATGAACCTGCCCCTTCTGAAAGTGATACAGGACGTTACGACTAGATGGAATTCCAGCCTTATTATGATCGAACGTCTACTGGAGATAAGAGAGCCAATTTCAGCACAATGACATATTTACCTAAGGCTCCTGAACCACTTGAGGCTTCTGAGTGGCAAATATTAAAGGATTGTATACAGGTTCTACAACCTGTGCAAGCAATGACAGAAGAATTGTCAGCAGAAATGTACCCTACTCTGTCTATGGTAATTCCTCTGCTCAGGAGCATCGAGTATGCCTTAGAAAATGTTGAAGCAGAAACTGAGGTAGGGTCGTTTTTAAAAACAAAGCTGGTGGAAATAATTTCTAGAAGATTTTCTGGATGGAGACATAATGAAGTTGCAACCAAAGCAACCTTCTTAGATCCTAGATTTATGAAGACGGCATTTGTGATCGAAGAAAATGCTGATAAGGCAGAGAAACGCGTCATCGAAGAACTGGAGTTTGAGAAAACGAAGATCCAGAACACAAATTTAGAAGTGCAGGAAATCGGAAAAGAAAACGAAGCAGTTCTCCTCCTTCCTGACGAAAACCTAAATATTAAGAAGAAAGAATTGGCCCGAAAGAAATTGTGGGAATGGGTTGACATGAGAGTGCAACAAAATAAAAGTTCACGTTCATCTTCAGCCCTAGCAAGCAGTGTTGTTATGGTTAGGCAATATTTGGAATTACCTCAACTGGAGAGATGGAAAAACCCTCTCACTTTTTGCAAGAAATACAAAGGTACAATTGCAGAAATCTACCATTTACAAAAAAAATATTTATGTTTGCCTGCAACATCCGTTCCTTCTGAAAGAATTTTTTCAATAGCTGGACAAGTGGCAAATGACCGCCGAAATAGGATCAAACCTAAGAACGTGAACAATATATTATTTTTACATTCAAATTTGAAATAATTAAGTAATTTGTACGATATTGTAAGATTTCTTTAACAGTTTCTTTAATTTCTGTATAAAAAAAAAAGAAAATGAAATGTCATAATTTAGGAAAATTAAAATGTAATGAATTAATTAATTATAAGAACACACGAATTTTTAGTTTTCCATAGTCTGTAAGATTTATTATCTGTAGACTTTAAATAAATAAATATATAACAATATATAAATTAGCTGTGAATTGTATTTTTTTAATTACACCTACTTATTGCAGACCAGTTGGGTAAACGCAATAAATATTTCTATAATTTAGTGTGCCGCAAATTAAGTACCTACAAAATTAAAATCTGATTGCAATATATTTATACCTACGTGACCATATTATATATGTAAAACACGAATCAACAAATAGCAAGCATTTGCAATTTAAAATATTAATGAAAATATCAGTAAAAACCACTTATTAACGGTTATAAAACAATGATACTAGTCATTTAATAATTAATCGGCCACGTTTGGGGTCATAGAAAGGAAACTCTAAATGAGCTTGACTATAACTTTATCCACAATAATAGTGGAAGGAAGTATTTCGTATTCGGAACTAGTTGCTCCTGCTTGTATAATAGATTTAACTCGTAACTCAATTTTTATACGTTAATTTCGTTCTATATTAAAAGTTGTCAAAGGCAAGGCATTGCTGATTAGTCGTTCCAATATTACTACTTTAAGCACTAGTCGAATGGTTGACTAGTAGACTAGTCGAACAAATGACTAGTGAGCTAGTCGAACAAACGACTAGCCGAACAAACGACTAGTCAGTCGAGTATTCGATTACTCATTACGATTAGTCATTACAACCGACTAGTCGATTACTTTAGGCAATATTCGAATATTCGATTAGTTGACTAGTCGATTACCCCATCCCAAGTTGGGATCCGCAGACTGAAAAGACGAAAGTCTTCGTTCGGCCGGTAACGAAAGTGTGTCCCATGGAGATTGAAATGGAAATCAAATAACCATAAGGTCTTTAATTTGGGGGTCAGAAATTTTACAAATCTAAATCATTCTATGGAATCACTTAAGTTTAAATATTACAACTCTGAATCGCTATATGGAATCACTCAAGTTTGCTTTGGAATATATGTATAATAAAAAATAAAATAAAAAAAAATGTTTAGGCACAAGCTTTATACAAGTGTACTAAAAAGGAGAAAACAAGAAAAATATGTAAGTGTAGTAAGGTGATCGGATTGATGTTGATCAAATACATTTGTATTCACGCTGAATCCGTTGTTACCTATCTACTATAAAGCTTGTCGCTGGGAAACTTGAAAAAATTCACGTCAAAACGTCTTACCAAAGACTATATAAACATTAAGACGTCCCAAGCTGTGAAGTGCACACTTGACTCGACCGAGAATGCTGATCGCAACTTCAGAGAAAAGAGCTTTTTGTGGGCGTTAGTTTCATCGTCCACTGTTCAAAGCACTAAGCGCGCAAGGCAGTCGCAGCACAGCGGCGAACACAGCGAAAATTTAGATATGTACACGCAAGTGGATCTTAACTTGAGGCGTCTGTGTGCGAAATAAGAACCATTAAAAGATATATCCATGCATGCTGCTTGCATTCAAATGCTGCCCAATATCTATCACTGTGTATAATGTATATACTGACATTCGGGGTTCATTTAGTAAGTTTTCCGACACAAATCCTTGCTTTGAGCATAGGAAAAAAGTTCTTGATTTCATGATACTTGTCCTTTTAAGAAAAAATTTTACGTGGAAAATAAAAATGGAAACTAGCATTTCAGTTAATAAAAATAAATTAAATATTATGATGCAGTAAATTAAATTGACGAATTTTTTAGAAATGAAACAGCCACAGCTTCCCTAATATAATTCGTTCATCCAAAAAGAAAAAAAATTCTTTTCGGCAGGCCAACAGGCTGAGGTAGATTTCGAACTGTTTTTAATTGCATTTTTTGGGGTAATTTTTTTCAAAATCTAGAAACTAGTTATTGTTTTAGAAACTACTCATCAACGATACCCCACAAGACGTGCTTCTAAAAATTTCGAATTTCCACCGTTTAATAACGAACTTAACTGAGCTATTAACTCTAAAAATAACATAATAAAATTTGGTTTAAATAACAGCAAAATTGCGGCAGCTATCGTGTCCCTAAGAACACTGTAAAATGCGTTATATATATTTTGGGGTCCAGGGGTCATGATCGGAGAAACTATGTAAAAAGGTGACAAAATGTCGTTAAATTACAAAATTGAGCGCACGATTATAATTTTATAAAATACAATATCCTTGTCAGCATTCAGAAATCTGAAAATTCGTTGATAAATGGAATTAACGCAAATCTGGTATCCTTTTATCTCCTTCACAAATAATTTCACAGAACAAAAATAATCAACAAATTCAAAAGAAAATTTTTTTCGGGCATTCATATTCGTAAAATTCATTCAAGAGGCAATCTTTTTTTCCACCGGTGCAAAGTGCTATTGAAATATTGTCATAAAAACAATTCAAAACAGCACCAATACAATGCCATCAGAAAATCAATATTTTTTTTGGCACTCTGAAACCAGAGCACTGCGCAGGCAGATAGCGAGATATCAGCTAGCAGAAAAACGCTTTTTGAAACAACCCGTCTGCCGCTGCGCACCCCGTGCGTTGCTGTATTACACAGTCAGTGCTCTCTGGTGCTTTGAACAGTGGGCGATGAAACTAACGCCCGCAAAAAGCTCTTTTCTCTGAAGTTGCGATCAGCATTCTCGGTCGAGTCAAGTGTGCACTTCACAGCTTGGGACGTCTTAATGTTTATATAGTCTTTGGTCCAGTGATGGGCAGGCCTATGCCCGCGGGCACTCCAGCTTTTAGAGCTTTGAATATGTACACGAGCAGCTCGCAAGTCGAGAGCGCATCATTCGGCCGCCGGCCGTCATGCGAGCAGGACTATGCTTCTTTTCGCTTTGCTTTCGGTACACTGTAAATTTGAAGTCATTTTGCCATGTGGCTTCACTTTTACATGACCGGTGACGTCACCAAAATTAACAGTGTAAAAAAGGCCGGAGAGAGCTTTGAAGAGCTTTTACACAATCACATTTTGAGACTGTGGTTGCATGCCCATCCCTGCTTTGGTCTTACCCTAGACCAGGAATGGGCATGCAACCACAGTCTCAAAATGTGATTGTGTGAAAGCTTTTCAAAGCTCTCTCCTGCTTTATATACACTGTTAATTTTGGTGACGTCACCTGTCATGTAAAAGTGAAGCCACATGGCAAAATGACTTCAAATTTACAGTGTATCTGAAAGCAAAGAGCAAAGAAACATAGTCCTGCTCGCATGACGGCCGGCGGCCGAATGATGCGCTCTCAACTTGCGAGCTGCTCGTGTACATATTCAAAGCTCTAAAAGCTGGAGTGCCCGCGGGCATAGGCCTGCCCATCACTGCCCTAGACAGAACATAGTAGCGTACTCTGAAATCTCAAACGCCCGCGAGAATAGGCTTGCCCGTCACTGCTCTAAATGTATAGATTCTATTCTTGCATTTACACAGCGACAAGCTTTATAGTAGATAGGTAATAACGGATTCAGCGTGAATACAAATGTATTTGATCAACTTCAATCCGATCACCTTACTACACTTACATATTTTTCTTGTTTTCTCCTTTTTAGTACACTTATATAAAGCTTGTGCCTAAAAATTTATTATACCCTAGATGTAGGGTATATTAGTTTTGAGCGAACGTTTGCAACGCCAAGAAATAATCGTCACAGAAAAGAAAGAACTATATATTCATGATTGGGAAGTGAAAAGAAACCGTTTTATGCATGTCCGTCTGTCTGTCTGTCTGTCTGTCTGTCTGTGTGTCTGTCTGTCTGTCTATCCAGACGATAACTCGAGAACGCTTGCAGCTAGAGACTTGTAATTTGGTACAATAATATTTGATTAAAATTGCAAGGTCAAGTTCGAAGATGAGCAAAATCGGGCAACTCCTTCTTAGTGTTGCCATATAAGCATGAGTCGTTTTTATACAAAAATGTTGATATAAGAATGAGTATATTTTTCTACATCTAGGGTATCACGTAATTGGTGTGACCAATTGCTTCTTTACTAGTTTTTATTTTATTTTTTATTTTTTCCTTTTTAGTCGTAAGTATTTTCCAAAGAATATCTAAACTAAGAAGGGAAACTTGGCGTAAACACTGTCTGTGAAACACGTTCGCTTAGTGGTAGTCTGCCGTCAATAAATAGCAACAGAATAGCAGTTGTGTGAGGGAGAAATGAAAAAGCCTGGCCAGTCGCCGCACATTTTGCCGTGACCAAAAACGAAAAGCAAAAATCAACAGAGAGGAGATTAGGGAGTAATGTAAAATCGTATTTATAAAAAACGGGGGAAAAGCATATGAAGCCACGTTGCGGCGGAGCAGAAATAGTGCGAGCTCTTTCGTTCTTATGTGCATTTTGTACTCTTGTACTCTTGAACTATTCTAATTTTTTTGTTGAAAAAAGCAAAGAATACGTTTGCAGCAAAAGTTTCCCTTCTTAGTTAAGATATTCTTTGGTATTTTCATGATTCCTAATTCGGTTCATTTCCTTAAGGGCTTCAGTCAAAGAATATCTATTAAATAAAAAGCGACACCTTTTTTTATGTGTGCGGGAAATTTTGCACAACTACAATTAACAAAAATTCCGTATTGGTTAGAGTAGTAAAGAACTATCATGTTTGCTTCAAATCTCATCGTCTTATGTAAATAGTCATCAGAGCGAGTGAGCACGCAAGCAATTACAAATTTCGACCACATTTTTACATCTTGTGTGGGCGCTGTGCCCTGACTGAGCTTTTACTCGCAATGTTATTGAAATGGCGATATAAACTTTCGCATCAGCTTTTTGCATCATTCAATGCAAACTCTTCGGGAAAGTCGGGAAAGCAAGAATTGAAACATGGGGAAATGGGTTCGGTGAAAGCTCATTTCGTGTACAGATCTGTGCAATGAACTTTCGTATAATGCTTTTGGGATGGCGATATAAACTTTCAAGTTGTTTTCGTCTGCGAGAAAACACATGATTCAAACGATTTTGAATTGGTTGTGATTTACTGGCATGGTTGGTTGAATGCATTAAAGTTTCGAACTGTCTTGCAGCAAATTAATTAGATTTTATTAGATATTTTTGTTAATATAGATATTATTTAGTAAATTATAATCTTATATTTTTAATCGTAGATATTATTGATATATAGATTAAATACTGTGGAAATGAGTAATGGGGAAAAATCGGGAGCACAAAAGTACACTATTCCCAAATAACATTTTTTATTGTGATTAAAATTATTTGGTAGTACAAAACCATTATATTTGTAAAATTCAAGTCGAAGCAAACCTTTAATCACTAAAACGAAAACATTAACAACCTGTTACATTAATGGAAATCTTTGTTTACAAAGTGCAAATTAAATGAGCAAACAGAACGAAATTAATGTCTTACTTAATATGCTTAAAAGACGTCAGAAAACGCAATTTAAAATTTATCTCAAAGAGAAGTAAATCGAAAACGCTTTCTTTTATTAAATTATAATATTCAAATAATCGCGCCAAACATTTTGCGCCTAAAGCCGGAGGTACACGATACGGAAAACGTCATATTTATAAGCGATACGCCATATTTCATATCGTGTGACTCGACGATAAGCAATATGGTGTATCGCTTATAAATATCCCAAAAATTTCGGAATATTTTCGGCACATCCAAGGAATTTGCGGGGTACAAATTTCCCGAGTCACACCATACAAAACTTTATGTACACAGTTTTGAGATTACTGCTCTTACGGGCGGTGCGGCGTCGCGGTAATCTGTGAATTGCAAAATACAGGTTGCAAACTCATTTTTGCTTATCGTGTGACTCGATGTCTCAAAAGTGACATCCACAAAAATATTTCCTTATAAATATGATGTTTTCCGTATCGTGTACCTCCGGCTTAATTGTGAACATCATCGTTCCGTTTCATATCCTTCTCTAGCAAATGTCATTCTGTTGCTGTCTAATGTTCCTGGCATTGACTTACACAGCAATAAGTCAAATTGTGTACATACGAGAGGTGTCGCTTCTTAGTTTAGATATTCTTTGCTTCAGTATTGTAAAGCTTTTGGCCGCTTAATCTTGTGCTTGTGATTTGAAGACCGTCCCATGACCTTACCCTACTAAACATAAGGGCGACGTATGCCTGGCCAGCACTCAGCAGCAAATAATTTTGGACCCAGATAGACCGCCGCATAGTCCACTTTACTACCCTGCATCTTGTGAACTATAGAAGCCCACGGGCCAAGACTGTAACTTCGCGATCGGGAGCATCCTTCGATCAGCAGTTCCAGAGCTAAACTTTGCTGGACATTGTACGGACTACGGGTGTAGCATATGACTAGTAAAGAATCAATTGGTCAAAACAATTACGTGATACCCTAGGTGAAGAAAAATATACCATTCTTTGTAAAAATCTCGATGTTCATTTTTTTATGTAACTAAGGCTAGTTGTCCGCGACTGCTTGATTTAATAGTAATCAGCAAGAGCTTTGGTGCACAACACCAAAACAGTTGGTTACTACCCCCACGCCCACAACCAACAAAAACGTAAAACAATTTACCGCAGCGGAAAGATTTCCATTCACTCATTCTAAATAAAAAAAACCCTATGTAAATCCATCCACTTTTACTACGTTAAACTTCCGAATTTTCTTCCATTTCTATAATTTTAATATCGTGTAGAAAGAAACCGTATAAACAAAATTTGTCGCAAATAATTAATCAATTGTAATACTTATTTATAACAATGTTTAATGAAAGAAATTCGAATTGTAATATTCAGTACACAAAAGCAACATTTTTGTATAAAAACGATCCAGGTTTATATGGCAACACTAAGAAGGAGTTACCCGATTTTTCTCATCTTCGAACTTGATGTTACCACTTTAACGAAGTATCATTCATCGTGCCAAATTTCAAGTCTCTAGCTCAAGTGTTCTCGAGTTTTTGTATAAAACTATTCAGGCTAGTGTAATGTACCAACCAGCTGAGCTAAAACGAAGTGTGCACAGAAAATGAAATTTCTGCCAAAACACCTATATGTATGCAATCACGATATTTTACCAATGATTGATTATATTGATAAATGATTTATTTGAAAATTGGCTGCCGGAAATGCCTAAACAATGCAACAAATTGTTTAACCAAAATCCTACGATAACTACGAAAATTGAGGATAATAAAACAAAAACAATATAGAAACATCTATTGTCACCTGAAATCTACCCACTTGCCAAATTACAAATTAATCGGACGACTAGAAGTGGGTCAAAATTCACTTGCGAGAATCCGCCCGTACAAACTCGTACTGAAACGTATATAAAGCTTATAAAAAAGGAATCGAGGAGTTAGTATAAAAAGGAGGGACGTTTTTGTTTTTCGAAAAAGGAAACAATTAAAATTTGGAACTAAAAAATAATAATAAAAGAACCAAGGGACTATTAATTAAATAGATTAAACAATAACAATTACGATATTTTCCGGAGATATGGAAGATAGCTAAAGTAATTCCAATCTGCAAGCCAAGTACACCTACAGATAACCCCAATACCTATTGTCCAATAAGTCTTTTACCCAACCTAACCAAACTATTTGAAAAAAAACATTATAAAAACTAAATTGAATGTCTTCATTGATGACCAGAAGCTTTTAGCCCAACAGCAATTTGGCTTCAGAAGCAGACATTCGGCAATTCATGCTGCAGCTAGATTTACGCAACATACGAAATCTAATTTAAAAGAGAAAAAATCAACAGGATTAGTGTTACTTGATAGTTACTTGAAGCAGCGTTTGATACCGTATGGCATGAAGCTCTTATATTTAAAATTATTAGATTTGGCTTCCCCTCCTACCTCATTACGATTACCTATAATTTCCTTATAAACAGAAAATTCTACGTATTCGTAAACTCAGTGAAGTCAAATTGCCAACAAACACTGGCGAGTGTACCAATGTAAAATGTAATGAATTAATTAATTATAAGAACACACGAATTTTTAGTTTTCCATAGTCTGTAAGATTTATTATCTGTAGACTTTAAATAAATAAATATATAACAATATATAAATTAGCTGTGAATTGTATTTTTTTAATTACACCTACTTATTGCAGACCAGTTGGGTAAACGCAATAAATATTTCTATAATTTAGTGTGCCGCAAATTAAGTACCTACAAAATTAAAATCTGATTGCAATATATTTATACCTACGTGACCATATTATATATGTAAAACACGAATCAACAAATAGCAAGCATTTGCAATTTAAAATATTAATGAAAATATCAGTAAAAACCACTTATTAACGGTTATAAAACAATGATACTAGTCATTTAATAATTAATCGGCCACGTTTGGGGTCATAGAAAGGAAACTCTAAATGAGCTTGACTATAACTTTATCCACAATAATAGTGGAAGGAAGTATTTCGTATTCGGAACTAGTTGCTCCTGCTTGTATAATAGATTTAACTCGTAACTCAATTTTTATACGTTAATTTCGTTCTATATTAAAAGTTGTCAAAGGCAAGGCATTGCTGATTAGTCGTTCCAATATTACTACTTTAAGCACTAGTCGAATGGTTGACTAGTAGACTAGTCGAACAAATGACTAGTGAGCTAGTCGAACAAACGACTAGCCGAACAAACGACTAGTCAGTCGAGTATTCGATTACTCATTACGATTAGTCATTACAACCGACTAGTCGATTACTTTAGGCAATATTCGAATATTCGATTAGTTGACTAGTCGATTACCCCATCCCAAGTTGGGATCCGCAGACTGAAAAGACGAAAGTCTTCGTTCGGCCGGTAACGAAAGTGTGTCCCATGGAGATTGAAATGGAAATCAAATAACCATAAGGTCTTTAATTTGGGGGTCAGAAATTTTACAAATCTAAATCATTCTATGGAATCACTTAAGTTTAAATATTACAACTCTGAATCGCTATATGGAATCACTCAAGTTTGCTTTGGAATATATGTATAATAAAAAATAAAATAAAAAAAAATGTTTAGGCACAAGCTTTATACAAGTGTACTAAAAAGGAGAAAACAAGAAAAATATGTAAGTGTAGTAAGGTGATCGGATTGATGTTGATCAAATACATTTGTATTCACGCTGAATCCGTTGTTACCTATCTACTATAAAGCTTGTCGCTGGGAAACTTGAAAAAATTCACGTCAAAACGTCTTACCAAAGACTATATAAACATTAAGACGTCCCAAGCTGTGAAGTGCACACTTGACTCGACCGAGAATGCTGATCGCAACTTCAGGCAGTTAATAAAAATAAATTAAATATTATGATGCAGTAAATTAAATTGACGAATTTTTTAGAAATGAAACAGCCACAGCTTCCCTAATATAATTCGTTCATCCAAAAAGAAAAAAAATTCTTTTCGGCAGGCCAACAGGCTGAGGTAGATTTCGAACTGTTTTTAATTGCATTTTTTGGGGTAATTTTTTTCAAAATCTAGAAACTAGTTATTGTTTTAGAAACTACTCATCAACGATACCCCACAAGACGTGCTTCTAAAAATTTCGAATTTCCACCGTTTAATAACGAACTTAACTGAGCTATTAACTCTAAAAATAACATAATAAAATTTGGTTTAAATAACAGCAAAATTGCGGCAGCTATCGTGTCCCTAAGAACACTGTAAAATGCGTTATATATATTTTGGGGTCCAGGGGTCATGATCGGAGAAACTATGTAAAAAGGTGACAAAATGTCGTTAAATTACAAAATTGAGCGCACGATTATAATTTTATAAAATACAATATCCTTGTCAGCATTCAGAAATCTGAAAATTCGTTGATAAATGGAATTAACGCAAATCTGGTATCCTTTTATCTCCTTCACAAATAATTTCACAGAACAAAAATAATCAACAAATTCAAAAGAAAATTTTTTTCGGGCATTCATATTCGTAAAATTCATTCAAGAGGCAATCTTTTTTTCCACCGGTGCAAAGTGCTATTGAAATATTGTCATAAAAACAATTCAAAACAGCACCAATACAATGCCATCAGAAAATCAATATTTTTTTTGGCACTCTGAAACCAGAGCACTGCGCAGGCAGATAGCGAGATATCAGCTAGCAGAAAAACGCTTTTTGAAACAACCCGTCTGCCGCTGCGCACCCCGTGCGTTGCTGTATTACACAGTCAGTGCTCTCTGGTGCTTTGAACAGTGGGCGATGAAACTAACGCCCGCAAAAAGCTCTTTTCTCTGAAGTTGCGATCAGCATTCTCGGTCGAGTCAAGTGTGCACTTCACAGCTTGGGACGTCTTAATGTTTATATAGTCTTTGGTCTTACCCTAGACCAGGAATGGGCATGCAACCACAGTCTCAAAATGTGATTGTGTGAAAGCTTTTCAAAGCTCTCTCCTGCTTTATATACACTGTTAATTTTGGTGACGTCACCTGTCATGTAAAAGTGAAGCCACATGGCAAAATGACTTCAAATTTACAGTGTATCTGAAAGCAAAGAGCAAAGAAACATAGTCCTGCTCGCATGACGGCCGGCGGCCGAATGATGCGCTCTCAACTTGCGAGCTGCTCGTGTACATATTCAAAGCTCTAAAAGCTGGAGTGCCCGCGGGCATAGGCCTGCCCATCACTGCCCTAGACAGAACATAGTAGCGTACTCTGAAATCTCAAACGCCCGCGAGAATAGGCTTGCCCGTCACTGCTCTAAATGTATAGATTCTATTCTTGCATTTACACAGCGACAAGCTTTATAGTAGATAGGTAATAACGGATTCAGCGTGAATACAAATGTATTTGATCAACTTCAATCCGATCACCTTACTACACTTACATATTTTTCTTGTTTTCTCCTTTTTAGTACACTTATATAAAGCTTGTGCCTAAAAATTTATTATACCCTAGATGTAGGGTATATTAGTTTTGAGCGAACGTTTGCAACGCCAAGAAATAATCGTCACAGAAAAGAAAGAACTATATATTCATGATTGGGAAGTGAAAAGAAACCGTTTTATGCATGTCCGTCTGTCTGTCTGTCTGTCTGTCTGTCTGTGTGTCTGTCTGTCTGTCTATCCAGACGATAACTCGAGAACGCTTGCAGCTAGAGACTTGTAATTTGGTACAATAATATTTGATTAAAATTGCAAGGTCAAGTTCGAAGATGAGCAAAATCGGGCAACTCCTTCTTAGTGTTGCCATATAAGCATGAGTCGTTTTTATACAAAAATGTTGATATAAGAATGAGTATATTTTTCTACATCTAGGGTATCACGTAATTGGTGTGACCAATTGCTTCTTTACTAGTTTTTATTTTATTTTTTATTTTTTCCTTTTTAGTCGTAAGTATTTTCCAAAGAATATCTAAACTAAGAAGGGAAACTTGGCGTAAACACTGTCTGTGAAACACGTTCGCTTAGTGGTAGTCTGCCGTCAATAAATAGCAACAGAATAGCAGTTGTGTGAGGGAGAAATGAAAAAGCCTGGCCAGTCGCCGCACATTTTGCCGTGACCAAAAACGAAAAGCAAAAATCAACAGAGAGGAGATTAGGGAGTAATGTAAAATCGTATTTATAAAAAACGGGGGAAAAGCATATGAAGCCACGTTGCGGCGGAGCAGAAATAGTGCGAGCTCTTTCGTTCTTATGTGCATTTTGTACTCTTGTACTCTTGAACTATTCTAATTTTTTTGTTGAAAAAAGCAAAGAATACGTTTGCAGCAAAAGTTTCCCTTCTTAGTTAAGATATTCTTTGGTATTTTCATGATTCCTAATTCGGTTCATTTCCTTAAGGGCTTCAGTCAAAGAATATCTATTAAATAAAAAGCGACACCTTTTTTTATGTGTGCGGGAAATTTTGCACAACTACAATTAACAAAAATTCCGTATTGGTTAGAGTAGTAAAGAACTATCATGTTTGCTTCAAATCTCATCGTCTTATGTAAATAGTCATCAGAGCGAGTGAGCACGCAAGCAATTACAAATTTCGACCACATTTTTACATCTTGTGTGGGCGCTGTGCCCTGACTGAGCTTTTACTCGCAATGTTATTGAAATGGCGATATAAACTTTCGCATCAGCTTTTTGCATCATTCAATGCAAACTCTTCGGGAAAGTCGGGAAAGCAAGAATTGAAACATGGGGAAATGGGTTCGGTGAAAGCTCATTTCGTGTACAGATCTGTGCAATGAACTTTCGTATAATGCTTTTGGGATGGCGATATAAACTTTCAAGTTGTTTTCGTCTGCGAGAAAACACATGATTCAAACGATTTTGAATTGGTTGTGATTTACTGGCATGGTTGGTTGAATGCATTAAAGTTTCGAACTGTCTTGCAGCAAATTAATTAGATTTTATTAGATATTTTTGTTAATATAGATATTATTTAGTAAATTATAATCTTATATTTTTAATCGTAGATATTATTGATATATAGATTAAATACTGTGGAAATGAGTAATGGGGAAAAATCGGGAGCACAAAAGTACACTATTCCCAAATAACATTTTTTATTGTGATTAAAATTATTTGGTAGTACAAAACCATTATATTTGTAAAATTCAAGTCGAAGCAAACCTTTAATCACTAAAACGAAAACATTAACAACCTGTTACATTAATGGAAATCTTTGTTTACAAAGTGCAAATTAAATGAGCAAACAGAACGAAATTAATGTCTTACTTAATATGCTTAAAAGACGTCAGAAAACGCAATTTAAAATTTATCTCAAAGAGAAGTAAATCGAAAACGCTTTCTTTTATTAAATTATAATATTCAAATAATCGCGCCAAACATTTTGCGCCTAAAGCCGGAGGTACACGATACGGAAAACGTCATATTTATAAGCGATACGCCATATTTCATATCGTGTGACTCGACGATAAGCAATATGGTGTATCGCTTATAAATATCCCAAAAATTTCGGAATATTTTCGGCACATCCAAGGAATTTGCGGGGTACAAATTTCCCGAGTCACACCATACAAAACTTTATGTACACAGTTTTGAGATTACTGCTCTTACGGGCGGTGCGGCGTCGCGGTAATCTGTGAATTGCAAAATACAGGTTGCAAACTCATTTTTGCTTATCGTGTGACTCGATGTCTCAAAAGTGACATCCACAAAAATATTTCCTTATAAATATGATGTTTTCCGTATCGTGTACCTCCGGCTTAATTGTGAACATCATCGTTCCGTTTCATATCCTTCTCTAGCAAATGTCATTCTGTTGCTGTCTAATGTTCCTGGCATTGACTTACACAGCAATAAGTCAAATTGTGTACATACGAGAGGTGTCGCTTCTTAGTTTAGATATTCTTTGCTTCAGTATTGTAAAGCTTTTGGCCGCTTAATCTTGTGCTTGTGATTTGAAGACCGTCCCATGACCTTACCCTACTAAACATAAGGGCGACGTATGCCTGGCCAGCACTCAGCAGCAAATAATTTTGGACCCAGATAGACCGCCGCATAGTCCACTTTACTACCCTGCATCTTGTGAACTATAGAAGCCCACGGGCCAAGACTGTAACTTCGCGATCGGGAGCATCCTTCGATCAGCAGTTCCAGAGCTAAACTTTGCTGGACATTGTACGGACTACGGGTGTAGCATATGACTAGTAAAGAATCAATTGGTCAAAACAATTACGTGATACCCTAGGTGAAGAAAAATATACCATTCTTTGTAAAAATCTCGATGTTCATTTTTTTATGTAACTAAGGCTAGTTGTCCGCGACTGCTTGATTTAATAGTAATCAGCAAGAGCTTTGGTGCACAACACCAAAACAGTTGGTTACTACCCCCACGCCCACAACCAACAAAAACGTAAAACAATTTACCGCAGCGGAAAGATTTCCATTCACTCATTCTAAATAAAAAAAACCCTATGTAAATCCATCCACTTTTACTACGTTAAACTTCCGAATTTTCTTCCATTTCTATAATTTTAATATCGTGTAGAAAGAAACCGTATAAACAAAATTTGTCGCAAATAATTAATCAATTGTAATACTTATTTATAACAATGTTTAATGAAAGAAATTCGAATTGTAATATTCAGTACACAAAAGCAACATTTTTGTATAAAAACGATCCAGGTTTATATGGCAACACTAAGAAGGAGTTACCCGATTTTTCTCATCTTCGAACTTGATGTTACCACTTTAACGAAGTATCATTCATCGTGCCAAATTTCAAGTCTCTAGCTCAAGTGTTCTCGAGTTTTTGTATAAAACTATTCAGGCTAGTGTAATGTACCAACCAGCTGAGCTAAAACGAAGTGTGCACAGAAAATGAAATTTCTGCCAAAACACCTATATGTATGCAATCACGATATTTTACCAATGATTGATTATATTGATAAATGATTTATTTGAAAATTGGCTGCCGGAAATGCCTAAACAATGCAACAAATTGTTTAACCAAAATCCTACGATAACTACGAAAATTGAGGATAATAAAACAAAAACAATATAGAAACATCTATTGTCACCTGAAATCTACCCACTTGCCAAATTACAAATTAATCGGACGACTAGAAGTGGGTCAAAATTCACTTGCGAGAATCCGCCCGTACAAACTCGTACTGAAACGTATATAAAGCTTATAAAAAAGGAATCGAGGAGTTAGTATAAAAAGGAGGGACGTTTTTGTTTTTCGAAAAAGGAAACAATTAAAATTTGGAACTAAAAAATAATAATAAAAGAACCAAGGGACTATTAATTAAATAGATTAAACAATAACAATTACGATATTTTCCGGAGATATGGAAGATAGCTAAAGTAATTCCAATCTGCAAGCCAAGTACACCTACAGATAACCCCAATACCTATTGTCCAATAAGTCTTTTACCCAACCTAACCAAACTATTTGAAAAAAAACATTATAAAAACTAAATTGAATGTCTTCATTGATGACCAGAAGCTTTTAGCCCAACAGCAATTTGGCTTCAGAAGCAGACATTCGGCAATTCATGCTGCAGCTAGATTTACGCAACATACGAAATCTAATTTAAAAGAGAAAAAATCAACAGGATTAGTGTTACTTGATAGTTACTTGAAGCAGCGTTTGATACCGTATGGCATGAAGCTCTTATATTTAAAATTATTAGATTTGGCTTCCCCTCCTACCTCATTACGATTACCTATAATTTCCTTATAAACAGAAAATTCTACGTATTCGTAAACTCAGTGAAGTCAAATTGCCAACAAACACTGGCGAGTGTACCAATGTAAAATGTAATGAATTAATTAATTATAAGAACACACGAATTTTTAGTTTTCCATAGTCTGTAAGATTTATTATCTGTAGACTTTAAATAAATAAATATATAACAATATATAAATTAGCTGTGAATTGTATTTTTTTAATTACACCTACTTATTGCAGACCAGTTGGGTAAACGCAATAAATATTTCTATAATTTAGTGTGCCGCAAATTAAGTACCTACAAAATTAAAATCTGATTGCAATATATTTATACCTACGTGACCATATTATATATGTAAAACACGAATCAACAAATAGCAAGCATTTGCAATTTAAAATATTAATGAAAATATCAGTAAAAACCACTTATTAACGGTTATAAAACAATGATACTAGTCATTTAATAATTAATCGGCCACGTTTGGGGTCATAGAAAGGAAACTCTAAATGAGCTTGACTATAACTTTATCCACAATAATAGTGGAAGGAAGTATTTCGTATTCGGAACTAGTTGCTCCTGCTTGTATAATAGATTTAACTCGTAACTCAATTTTTATACGTTAATTTCGTTCTATATTAAAAGTTGTCAAAGGCAAGGCATTGCTGATTAGTCGTTCCAATATTACTACTTTAAGCACTAGTCGAATGGTTGACTAGTAGACTAGTCGAACAAATGACTAGTGAGCTAGTCGAACAAACGACTAGCCGAACAAACGACTAGTCAGTCGAGTATTCGATTACTCATTACGATTAGTCATTACAACCGACTAGTCGATTACTTTAGGCAATATTCGAATATTCGATTAGTTGACTAGTCGATTACCCCATCCCAAGTTGGGATCCGCAGACTGAAAAGACGAAAGTCTTCGTTCGGCCGGTAACGAAAGTGTGTCCCATGGAGATTGAAATGGAAATCAAATAACCATAAGGTCTTTAATTTGGGGGTCAGAAATTTTACAAATCTAAATCATTCTATGGAATCACTTAAGTTTAAATATTACAACTCTGAATCGCTATATGGAATCACTCAAGTTTGCTTTGGAATATATGTATAATAAAAAATAAAATAAAAAAAAATGTTTAGGCACAAGCTTTATACAAGTGTACTAAAAAGGAGAAAACAAGAAAAATATGTAAGTGTAGTAAGGTGATCGGATTGATGTTGATCAAATACATTTGTATTCACGCTGAATCCGTTGTTACCTATCTACTATAAAGCTTGTCGCTGGGAAACTTGAAAAAATTCACGTCAAAACGTCTTACCAAAGACTATATAAACATTAAGACGTCCCAAGCTGTGAAGTGCACACTTGACTCGACCGAGAATGCTGATCGCAACTTCAGGCAGTTAATAAAAATAAATTAAATATTATGATGCAGTAAATTAAATTGACGAATTTTTTAGAAATGAAACAGCCACAGCTTCCCTAATATAATTCGTTCATCCAAAAAGAAAAAAAATTCTTTTCGGCAGGCCAACAGGCTGAGGTAGATTTCGAACTGTTTTTAATTGCATTTTTTGGGGTAATTTTTTTCAAAATCTAGAAACTAGTTATTGTTTTAGAAACTACTCATCAACGATACCCCACAAGACGTGCTTCTAAAAATTTCGAATTTCCACCGTTTAATAACGAACTTAACTGAGCTATTAACTCTAAAAATAACATAATAAAATTTGGTTTAAATAACAGCAAAATTGCGGCAGCTATCGTGTCCCTAAGAACACTGTAAAATGCGTTATATATATTTTGGGGTCCAGGGGTCATGATCGGAGAAACTATGTAAAAAGGTGACAAAATGTCGTTAAATTACAAAATTGAGCGCACGATTATAATTTTATAAAATACAATATCCTTGTCAGCATTCAGAAATCTGAAAATTCGTTGATAAATGGAATTAACGCAAATCTGGTATCCTTTTATCTCCTTCACAAATAATTTCACAGAACAAAAATAATCAACAAATTCAAAAGAAAATTTTTTTCGGGCATTCATATTCGTAAAATTCATTCAAGAGGCAATCTTTTTTTCCACCGGTGCAAAGTGCTATTGAAATATTGTCATAAAAACAATTCAAAACAGCACCAATACAATGCCATCAGAAAATCAATATTTTTTTTGGCACTCTGAAACCAGAGCACTGCGCAGGCAGATAGCGAGATATCAGCTAGCAGAAAAACGCTTTTTGAAACAACCCGTCTGCCGCTGCGCACCCCGTGCGTTGCTGTATTACACAGTCAGTGCTCTCTGGTGCTTTGAACAGTGGGCGATGAAACTAACGCCCGCAAAAAGCTCTTTTCTCTGAAGTTGCGATCAGCATTCTCGGTCGAGTCAAGTGTGCACTTCACAGCTTGGGACGTCTTAATGTTTATATAGTCTTTGGTCTTACCCTAGACCAGGAATGGGCATGCAACCACAGTCTCAAAATGTGATTGTGTGAAAGCTTTTCAAAGCTCTCTCCTGCTTTATATACACTGTTAATTTTGGTGACGTCACCTGTCATGTAAAAGTGAAGCCACATGGCAAAATGACTTCAAATTTACAGTGTATCTGAAAGCAAAGAGCAAAGAAACATAGTCCTGCTCGCATGACGGCCGGCGGCCGAATGATGCGCTCTCAACTTGCGAGCTGCTCGTGTACATATTCAAAGCTCTAAAAGCTGGAGTGCCCGCGGGCATAGGCCTGCCCATCACTGCCCTAGACAGAACATAGTAGCGTACTCTGAAATCTCAAACGCCCGCGAGAATAGGCTTGCCCGTCACTGCTCTAAATGTATAGATTCTATTCTTGCATTTACACAGCGACAAGCTTTATAGTAGATAGGTAATAACGGATTCAGCGTGAATACAAATGTATTTGATCAACTTCAATCCGATCACCTTACTACACTTACATATTTTTCTTGTTTTCTCCTTTTTAGTACACTTATATAAAGCTTGTGCCTAAAAATTTATTATACCCTAGATGTAGGGTATATTAGTTTTGAGCGAACGTTTGCAACGCCAAGAAATAATCGTCACAGAAAAGAAAGAACTATATATTCATGATTGGGAAGTGAAAAGAAACCGTTTTATGCATGTCCGTCTGTCTGTCTGTCTGTCTGTCTGTCTGTGTGTCTGTCTGTCTGTCTGTCCAGACGATAACTCGAGAACGCTTGCAGCTAGAGACTTGTAATTTGGTACAATAATATTTGATTAAAATTGCAAGGTCAAGTTCGAAGATGAGCAAAATCGGGCAACTCCTTCTTAGTGTTGCCATATAAGCATGAGTCGTTTTTATACAAAAATGTTGATATAAGAATGAGTATATTTTTCTACATCTAGGGTATCACGTAATTGGTGTGACCAATTGCTTCTTTACTAGTTTTTATTTTATTTTTTATTTTTTCCTTTTTAGTCGTAAGTATTTTCCAAAGAATATCTAAACTAAGAAGGGAAACTTGGCGTAAACACTGTCTGTGAAACACGTTCGCTTAGTGGTAGTCTGCCGTCAATAAATAGCAACAGAATAGCAGTTGTGTGAGGGAGAAATGAAAAAGCCTGGCCAGTCGCCGCACATTTTGCCGTGACCAAAAACGAAAAGCAAAAATCAACAGAGAGGAGATTAGGGAGTAATGTAAAATCGTATTTATAAAAAACGGGGGAAAAGCATATGAAGCCACGTTGCGGCGGAGCAGAAATAGTGCGAGCTCTTTCGTTCTTATGTGCATTTTGTACTCTTGTACTCTTGAACTATTCTAATTTTTTTGTTGAAAAAAGCAAAGAATACGTTTGCAGCAAAAGTTTCCCTTCTTAGTTAAGATATTCTTTGGTATTTTCATGATTCCTAATTCGGTTCATTTCCTTAAGGGCTTCAGTCAAAGAATATCTATTAAATAAAAAGCGACACCTTTTTTTATGTGTGCGGGAAATTTTGCACAACTACAATTAACAAAAATTCCGTATTGGTTAGAGTAGTAAAGAACTATCATGTTTGCTTCAAATCTCATCGTCTTATGTAAATAGTCATCAGAGCGAGTGAGCACGCAAGCAATTACAAATTTCGACCACATTTTTACATCTTGTGTGGGCGCTGTGCCCTGACTGAGCTTTTACTCGCAATGTTATTGAAATGGCGATATAAACTTTCGCATCAGCTTTTTGCATCATTCAATGCAAACTCTTCGGGAAAGTCGGGAAAGCAAGAATTGAAACATGGGGAAATGGGTTCGGTGAAAGCTCATTTCGTGTACAGATCTGTGCAATGAACTTTCGTATAATGCTTTTGGGATGGCGATATAAACTTTCAAGTTGTTTTCGTCTGCGAGAAAACACATGATTCAAACGATTTTGAATTGGTTGTGATTTACTGGCATGGTTGGTTGAATGCATTAAAGTTTCGAACTGTCTTGCAGCAAATTAATTAGATTTTATTAGATATTTTTGTTAATATAGATATTATTTAGTAAATTATAATCTTATATTTTTAATCGTAGATATTATTGATATATAGATTAAATACTGTGGAAATGAGTAATGGGGAAAAATCGGGAGCACAAAAGTACACTATTCCCAAATAACATTTTTTATTGTGATTAAAATTATTTGGTAGTACAAAACCATTATATTTGTAAAATTCAAGTCGAAGCAAACCTTTAATCACTAAAACGAAAACATTAACAACCTGTTACATTAATGGAAATCTTTGTTTACAAAGTGCAAATTAAATGAGCAAACAGAACGAAATTAATGTCTTACTTAATATGCTTAAAAGACGTCAGAAAACGCAATTTAAAATTTATCTCAAAGAGAAGTAAATCGAAAACGCTTTCTTTTATTAAATTATAATATTCAAATAATCGCGCCAAACATTTTGCGCCTAAAGCCGGAGGTACACGATACGGAAAACGTCATATTTATAAGCGATACGCCATATTTCATATCGTGTGACTCGACGATAAGCAATATGGTGTATCGCTTATAAATATCCCAAAAATTTCGGAATATTTTCGGCACATCCAAGGAATTTGCGGGGTACAAATTTCCCGAGTCACACCATACAAAACTTTATGTACACAGTTTTGAGATTACTGCTCTTACGGGCGGTGCGGCGTCGCGGTAATCTGTGAATTGCAAAATACAGGTTGCAAACTCATTTTTGCTTATCGTGTGACTCGATGTCTCAAAAGTGACATCCACAAAAATATTTCCTTATAAATATGATGTTTTCCGTATCGTGTACCTCCGGCTTAATTGTGAACATCATCGTTCCGTTTCATATCCTTCTCTAGCAAATGTCATTCTGTTGCTGTCTAATGTTCCTGGCATTGACTTACACAGCAATAAGTCAAATTGTGTACATACGAGAGGTGTCGCTTCTTAGTTTAGATATTCTTTGCTTCAGTATTGTAAAGCTTTTGGCCGCTTAATCTTGTGCTTGTGATTTGAAGACCGTCCCATGACCTTACCCTACTAAACATAAGGGCGACGTATGCCTGGCCAGCACTCAGCAGCAAATAATTTTGGACCCAGATAGACCGCCGCATAGTCCACTTTACTACCCTGCATCTTGTGAACTATAGAAGCCCACGGGCCAAGACTGTAACTTCGCGATCGGGAGCATCCTTCGATCAGCAGTTCCAGAGCTAAACTTTGCTGGACATTGTACGGACTACGGGTGTAGCATATGACTAGTAAAGAATCAATTGGTCAAAACAATTACGTGATACCCTAGGTGAAGAAAAATATACCATTCTTTGTAAAAATCTCGATGTTCATTTTTTTATGTAACTAAGGCTAGTTGTCCGCGACTGCTTGATTTAATAGTAATCAGCAAGAGCTTTGGTGCACAACACCAAAACAGTTGGTTACTACCCCCACGCCCACAACCAACAAAAACGTAAAACAATTTACCGCAGCGGAAAGATTTCCATTCACTCATTCTAAATAAAAAAAACCCTATGTAAATCCATCCACTTTTACTACGTTAAACTTCCGAATTTTCTTCCATTTCTATAATTTTAATATCGTGTAGAAAGAAACCGTATAAACAAAATTTGTCGCAAATAATTAATCAATTGTAATACTTATTTATAACAATGTTTAATGAAAGAAATTCGAATTGTAATATTCAGTACACAAAAGCAACATTTTTGTATAAAAACGATCCAGGTTTATATGGCAACACTAAGAAGGAGTTACCCGATTTTTCTCATCTTCGAACTTGATGTTACCACTTTAACGAAGTATCATTCATCGTGCCAAATTTCAAGTCTCTAGCTCAAGTGTTCTCGAGTTTTTGTATAAAACTATTCAGGCTAGTGTAATGTACCAACCAGCTGAGCTAAAACGAAGTGTGCACAGAAAATGAAATTTCTGCCAAAACACCTATATGTATGCAATCACGATATTTTACCAATGATTGATTATATTGATAAATGATTTATTTGAAAATTGGCTGCCGGAAATGCCTAAACAATGCAACAAATTGTTTAACCAAAATCCTACGATAACTACGAAAATTGAGGATAATAAAACAAAAACAATATAGAAACATCTATTGTCACCTGAAATCTACCCACTTGCCAAATTACAAATTAATCGGACGACTAGAAGTGGGTCAAAATTCACTTGCGAGAATCCGCCCGTACAAACTCGTACTGAAACGTATATAAAGCTTATAAAAAAGGAATCGAGGAGTTAGTATAAAAAGGAGGGACGTTTTTGTTTTTCGAAAAAGGAAACAATTAAAATTTGGAACTAAAAAATAATAATAAAAGAACCAAGGGACTATTAATTAAATAGATTAAACAATAACAATTACGATATTTTCCGGAGATATGGAAGATAGCTAAAGTAATTCCAATCTGCAAGCCAAGTACACCTACAGATAACCCCAATACCTATTGTCCAATAAGTCTTTTACCCAACCTAACCAAACTATTTGAAAAAAAACATTATAAAAACTAAATTGAATGTCTTCATTGATGACCAGAAGCTTTTAGCCCAACAGCAATTTGGCTTCAGAAGCAGACATTCGGCAATTCATGCTGCAGCTAGATTTACGCAACATACGAAATCTAATTTAAAAGAGAAAAAATCAACAGGATTAGTGTTACTTGATAGTTACTTGAAGCAGCGTTTGATACCGTATGGCATGAAGCTCTTATATTTAAAATGATTAGATTTGGCTTCCCCTCCTACCTCATTACGATTACCTATAATTTCCTTATAAACAGAAAATTCTACGTATTCGTAAACTCAGTGAAGTCAAATTGCCAACAAACACTGGCGAGTGTACCACAAGGATCTGTGCTTGGACCTATCCTCTATAACCTATTCACTTCAGACTTTCCAAGAACTGTAAATTGCAACTCATCAATATTTGCCGACGACACTGCACTGTATGCTTCAGCAGATAATACTCAAGAAATCATACATTCTCTACAAAGTGGACTAAACACTCTAGAAGAGTATTTCCACAAATGCCAAATTACAGTACATCTACCATCCACAAACCTAGTACAAGGGAAAGGGGTACTATGGTATCGCAATGTGAAATACCTTGGCATCACCCAAGATAAAACTCTCACATATAAGTTACACATTGATAGCCTTGTTAGCAAAATAGGAATTTCGATTAAAATGCTTTATCCGTTCATCCATCGCAGATCTAAACCCAATCTAGAAAACAAAGTTCTGATATACAAAATTACAAAATGATTTTCCAGGCTTTAATGCTTTACGGGGCACCTGTATAGTATATGGCATAAAGTTACAAAATGCCATAGAAATAAACACCAAATTAAAAATGATATACAAGTTACAATGATGTTTCTCGACAAAACACTTGCATGACATTAACATCTCCGATTTATGCAAAAAGCTTCGAAAAAATTGAAACACAAACTAAAAATTTCTACGAGTGCTGCGCATCCTCCCACAACCCGCTAATAAGGCAACTCAATGAACTCCGCGGAAGTTAGGTACAAGATAGTGTATAGAAATAGCAAACAAATATATAGACAAATATTCAGAGGTTTTAAACATTTTTCGTCATTATAATAAAAAAGCAAAATTAAAAATTTTGAAAAAACCCACGACGGTTAAACGTAGTTGAAAAAGGATAAAATAATTTAAAAACCCCCAACTTAAAGAATTTAAACCCAAGAATATTTGTTCAGGGCTGCCAATAAATGAACTAGTTTTGCAGTTTTATAGTAACGTGAATAATTGGGGATATTTTATATATTGCAATACTCATTTATACAGGGTGCCCCGTAAATCAACGTCAAGCCGGAAACGGGTTATAGGCCAAGGGGTGACAGTTATTAGAAAAATAAAAAATAAAAATTAAGTCATGTATTTTTCAAATTATAACGATTCAAAGGAAAATGGAGAAAATGGCTACCCTGTTATGATCTTTCAAGTACTATGACTAAATCTCTCTACTTTTCTTCACTATTTTTTTTTAATGTAATCCTGACAACCCCTTCTGTAAAGTCCAGTCTTAAATTGAAACACAAGTGCCTCAATTTTAAAGAAAATATCACTTTTATTTCCAACCACGTAATCAAAATTATTTCATGGCCCAACTTCAACTGACTGTCCTGAAAAAAACAGTACTACGGTATTTCGGCAAGTTCCGTAAAAAGTTGGCGCATTAATCCTGATTCCAAAATGGTATAACGTATAACACTTGATATAATATGTCTTAAATAAAGCTAATGATTTTTTTTTCGTAAAAGAAACCCACTTTAAACTGATATTTTGATCACATTTTGTTAAAATGGTTCTGATGCTCGCTAAGCTAAGTGTCAAATAAGCAGAGTCTCAGTCAACTTGCCCATTAAAGCAAAGATCTTGAAATATGAAGATGTCGCATAAGGCGAAATTGTATACGAATATAATAACACCTCATTTGTTAAAATCCGTCGAGCCGTTTAGGCTGCAGAGCGTCTGGTAGAAATTACATACATACATATACTCGAAAAACATAACCCTTCCTCGGCAGTCGGGTAAAAAGACGGTAATAAGTAAAAGTGATACTGTGTACAGAAATACTTACCTCTCAAGTTTCTCAATATGTAGTAGCTAATATAAAATATATTACTGCAGGGCTCCCTAGTGAGTTACTACCGTAACACCTATTTAAGAACCCTCACTAATCAGAAACAAACCCACTACTGAAAACAGCATCAAAAATCGGACTAGTAGTTTTGGTTTTGCACAAACAAATGTTTACTGCAGCGCCCCCTAGTGAGTTGTCACCGTAACGCCTATCTAAGAACAGGCACCAATCAAACCCGAACCCACCACTGAAAACCGCATCAAAATCGAACTAGTAATTTTGGAGATAAATGACAATATTGGTTTGCACAAACAAACATTCTCTCACCCCAAACGCTTCCGTACCGTCACCATAGTGCCACGATCGGTACTGAAAAACGGAAATAAATCATTTTTCACAAATACAAATGAAATGTCCTGAGTTTCCATCCCATACACCTAATATACAAAAGTAAAGGGATAATTTCTCGGAAATCTCTTCCGGAACCTAAAAATTCCACCTAAAAGTTGTACTTACTTAAGGTCGCACGCAAATTCTATTCTAATCATTTGCAATTTTGTGTGCGAAGCTTCAACACTGTTTAGGTCAAATAAAAGATTTTGCTTTTTTTTGAGTTGGGAAAACCTTTTGGTAAAAAACCCAACATTTATTTTCACTTTCCGTTTTCACTCGCAGCGCTATCCTCTCGTAACAAACTCATCCTCCTTACTAACTTTTTCTTCTCTTAACCTACTATCTCTATGCCTTAATCTATTACATTTCTTACTCTATTATGTTCTTCTTAATCTATTATATTTGTTATCAACTCGGGTGCTTGGCATCCGATACAAACACGTTCTATAAGAAAGCAAAGTGAAAGTGATTTTTTTTTCATAATGAATCCAACAACTTATGGTATGTGTCATATTATTTCATTAAAATTATTTAAATAATTCGGATATATAAACAAATTTTTTAACATTAAAAAAATCATATAAAAATTATCACTTTTTATGTGATCGCAGAAGTTCCTCTAAGCTTTTAAAAAAATGGTAAAATATGGTGCAAAAATTGTCTTCTATACATTTTAGTACAACTAATGTAGTTTCGAATGACATATAGTGCTGCCTTCGCAAACCCTCGCAAATTATTTATTTAAAATATTTTTCAGAATGCGTCGTTAATATTAGCGGCAAAGATTTCATGGAGGCGCGTCGTAATTCTTCGAAGAATGAAGCTGTACAGCATTTGTTTACCAAAATTTTGACCCAAATACCTGAAGGCTTTGTACTGGAGGATAAATTTGAGGTCCAGGACATTTTACGATTCGAATTTTTGAATCTAAATAAGAAATTCATCGCTGAATGAAAAATGCTGATTAATTATCTGGGTAGGATTTTCAGTTTTACTTTGAAAGCCGATGAGGCTAAAATAGAGGATGAAGTTTTCGAAGCTCAAGCCAAACTGCAAACAGCCCGGTCCATCGAAGCGTGGTCGTCCTCCAAGTGGAGAATTTAGTTCCCGCAGTGACCGATAAAAAAGGAATCGTTTTGAGAAATTTGGATCGGAAGAATTAATTATTATCGGCGACAAAACAATCACTTCGTGCGGAAGGTGCATTGGGTGCTGTAAATGTGCTGAACATATTGGAAAACTCACCAACTAAGGGTAACACCATGAGTAAGACTATTTCCAGTTGCCCATCATCCGCATTCACCGAAGAGACTGCTCTTTCTATAATGTACCATCTCGGTTTGAGTGTCGAAGAGTACAACTTCCTCCGAAGCAAATGTAATGAGATCGGACATGATATATTTTCGTCTTATAAATTAAAACAAAGGAGAGAAAGTTTACTGCCAGAAGATAGCCATTAGCCACTTTACTATAAGTGAGAAGTCAGCCGAATGCAATTTGCAAGCACTGTTGGGTAAAACAGTGGAAAGTATTTTAAAAGTAGTTGCTGGGAAATGATCTGCCAAGTTCCCGGACATCGTGATGACGACAATCAGGAATTAACCCTAATTTCAAAATGGGGATGTGATGGCAGTTCTGGTCATAGAATGTACAAACAAAGGCTTGGTGACAGAAGCGGAACTGACACCAGCCTATTATGTCCTTGGTGCCTACTGAGCTGCAATATTCGGATGGAACTGCAATTTGGGAAAATTCTACACCGAGCTCTCGGGATTATTGTCGTCCCATAAAATTTATATTTGAAAAAGAAAGTGAGTCACTGGTTCGCCAAGAGGTCACTGCAATTGAAGAAAAGATTCGTCACCTTCAGAATACGACAATTTCGGGTAAAACCATTAAGCACAATTTGTTTCTGACCATGGTGGATCAGAAGGTCATTAACCATATTACCGGCAATAAAGGTTCAGCTAATTGCTACGTTTGCGGAGCTTTGCCAGGTCAAATGAATGCTCTTGTTACTGATCGCCCGAAGCAAGTACCTGCAATGGAGGATAATTACCGCTATGGATTATCCACACTTCATGCATGGATTAACTCATTGCAGTGCCTACTTCATATCAGTTACAAACTCTAGGAGCATGTGTACAGAAAGAACAAGGATAATAAAAACGCGATCGAGGATAGAAAGAAATCCATTCAGAAAGCGTTTTCTAAAGAAATGGCTTTGAATGTGGACAAGCCTTTAGCAGAATTCGGTAATACCAATGACGGTAATACGGCGAGAAAGTTCTTCTTGGAATTGGAAAAAAGTGCAAGCATTACTGGAGTTAATGCTGTACTAATTAAAAATTTAAGGACGATATTATTGGCATTAACATCAGGACAACCAATTAACATCAGCAAATTTGAAGCACTGACTAAGGATACAGCAAAGCTCTACGTTAGCCTATACGATTGGCACCCCATGCCTGTAACTCTGCATAAGATACTTATGCATGGGTCAGACGTTATAAAGCATTTCTTGCTACCAATTGGAAAGTTTTCTGAAGACGCACAGGAAACTCGTACAAAAGATGTTCGGCGATTTCGACTGGAACACACTCGGAAAACAGGACGAATAGCTACGAATGAAGATTTAATTAAGCGACCCATACCTAAAATTTTTAGACGGGGGAAAGGCAACGAAGGAAACTCCGAAAGATAAAGATGTATTAGTCTTAGGGCTTACGGCGATATTTAACCCGGAAACTGCATTTTGTGCAGAAAGCAAGCTGCCTTAGGGCGGCCGCACATTTCCTACTTTCGGATCCGATTGCCTGAAACGATTGTCGGATCAGGGCATCTGACGCTCAAATACCTATAAGTTTATACGACCATATCGCACACCTACGATTAGATATCGGATCGGACGTCCGACTCGGATGCAAGAGCAGTGCGTCCTACTAATCGGACCTATTAAAAGTCGTTTTATTTTTTTTTTTCGTTGTGACCATAAAAATGCAATTGCCAATAACTCCACATCGCCCAATTTTAATTCGTTGCGTGAGAACATTCCTACTGTACTGAAAATCTGAAAATCAACTAAAATCGGAATATTTTGTCGGCAGTGTGCGGTTGTGGTCCGATTTAAAATCGTTTCAGACAATCGGATCCGAAAGTAGGAAATGTGCGGCCGCCCTTAACCAGTGATACTAGGGACTATTAGAAATGATTTCATCCGAGGAAATGTAAATTTCATTAACTGGAATAATTCAAGATGGCGGACTTTTTTCAAAATGGCGGCTGCAGAATTTCAAAAAATTATAGAATAAACACCGCTGCACCGATTTTAGTGATTGATGTGTCAATCAATTCGTATTGACACCTACTATCAAGTAAACAAAAACTGGTTTAAGAAATTAAAGATGTCCGCCGATATTAAGAAAAGTGTAAAATTTTCCAATTAACTTTTTCGTAGTAATTCAAATAACTAATAAATTTCTTATGATATGGTCACCAATTTTTTAATTAACATAAATGCTGATAATATTATCTACAAAATAAGCGTTGCAAAAAGCGCGGCGGCGCAGCAATAATAGTCCAGTCGATATAATTGAAAATTGGAGGGGTAGCTGGAAAGTATTCTGGTTACTGAAATTGTGACACGTCATGTGGGGGTATTCTGTGGTGTAGAATCTGAGTTTCGACCTCGCCGCCCCTGTGCTAACTTGTGTGTGTGAGTGTGTGTGTGTGTGGGGGGGGGGGGGGGGGGGGCAAAAACCTCGAAATTTTCGGTTTTTTTTTCAATTTTCGCTAATAGCTAATAAAGTAAGTGTTTTTTGTGCACTATATATTTTACAAAGTTGTAGAGCACTAAATTTACTTCAAATTGCACTATTCACACTTATTTTTTGACCCAGTATTACTTGAGGTACACAGCGTCAAAGTTGAAGAAAAAATCTCAAAAAGAGCAGAAAAACGGTGGGTTTGGCCCCATAACTTTTTATCATTTCTAGGTGAATTATGTTAGTTACTCATTAATATCAACTTCGATGAACACCTCCCCCCCCCCCCCCCCTCCACCACCCGACCTTTTCCAATTCACGACGCCTTATTCACGGTAGGAGATATGCATTATTAAAACGTCTCTCTCACTGTTGTATTCTCTAAATTTGACTTCACACTCTAGGGGAGGGGGGCTACATTATTGGGGGATTACATAATTGGCGGGGGTTACATGATTGTGTGTTGAGGGGGGGGGCAAATGATTGCGAGGGCTTAAATGATTGGTGTAGGGTTACATGATTGAGGGGTTAATAGAATATTTGGGGGGGGGGGGGGGGGGGGGGGTTTCCGCTGACCAAGAGCCTAATGTTATCATTTGCAGTTTATTCCCTATTTTGTTAAAATGTTCACCCCTGATCTCAAACTTCAATTTAATTAATGTAAAGTTGGTAGTTGAACATTAAACATCAATGCTTTATGCTCACAATTTTTATTTACAAATTAATTACAAATTACTTCATTAATTAATAAAGTCATTTCAATGCTTTGACCGTTTTGGACATATTGGTATGTTGGTGTCGTCGTCGTCGTTATTGTCTCAGCGGTCGACCATGGCGTACTCTTCCTGTGCCAACGTTATGTAGAGGACGTTGGGCCGATTCTCCTCGCATTCGTCGTGCGTATCCGTGTCTTTGTTATTAATGTTCGGCTTTGGTGAGTTTGTACAAGCGGTACCAGTGCAGTGCTTACATATAGTTAATGGAAATATAGTAAGAATATATAATAAGAATAAGTTAACACAAAAGAATTAGTGATACTATGTATATACATACCAATGTGAAGCAGGCATTCCATGCACCTTATCCAGGCATGCAGTGAGGACAATTCGTATTTGTATAGCTCCGGATTCGGCAGTTTTTGCTTTAGAACATCCAAATAATTCATTTCAGTTGGTTTTGCCTTGCAGATGTTACATACAGCAGCTGATGTCTCGGATATATGAGAAAAAATTCTTCCATCTATCATCGTCATCAACAATTGGTGGTCAACAAATACATCTTCCACTTGACTTGGAGGTAAGACAGCTATTTGCTTGTCCATGTGCCGCTTGCGGCTTGACATTGTCTATTGTCTCTTTCGTTTCCTTTATAAATTTAAAAAGGATTGGTCTACAAGAAGAAGTTGACGAAGGCTTCTTGTTTTCCCATACAACTGACCCATTGCTTATCAGCTTCAGTGGAACCAAGCTGGCCAGTAAGACACTAGAATCATCCACATGGCCAACTTGTTTATAATTACTCTGTGCAGATGCTCCATCGAAGCCCCACTTGCTAATCAATTGTAGATTACTACCTGCTTCCAGCTGCAAATTATGCTCTGTAATAAGCCTGACAACGTTTTATCCAATAAAGCTTGCAGTCTTATTCTGCTCCATCTGCACTTAAAATAATGGCATCCTTTAGGGGATAACAATCCTGTTTTACCTCTTGCACCCGGTAGTAAGAGAGCAACAAATCAAGATCTTCTTCACGAGTAGTCTCTCGCAAAGTCTGATATTGCTACTTAGAGAGCTTCAGAGAAACCATTAAACTAAGAGCCTTCTCAGGTAATAGCCGCGTATCTTTCTTTTTTCTTTCGATGCAAGCCTGGACATCTGGGATGTGCTCTGGGTGCTTCAACAGGTGGTCCGCTATTTGTGCTAACTCCGATTGGTCGTTGGCTTTTAAGGCTCTTGTCGTAGCACCGTACAATTCATCCGGTGATAGTGACTTATTTAATCGTTCCATTCTCCTTCGTTTTTGCTGCGGACAAAGCTCTTCAAATGGCTTTCTGGGCGTAAAGGAACAGGATGGAATTGTTAATTGGTGGTACATTTTCAGTAGCTTCCTCTTCTTCTAGTGGCTCCTCCCTTCCCAATAAAAAGTGAGGCTAGGTAATAAAGCTATCAAGCCAATCTTCGTTCTGCTTGAAAAACTTTGTAAGAGTTCGATTCGAAGTGCACCATTTACTTTTGATTTTCGAGCAAAACTTCTGACAAAAGGTAAGTAGTAATGCTTTATTTTCTTCGGTCAATTCTGAAGCAATTCTAAGCTCCAGAATTTCAAGCAGCGGTCGACTGTCCGACAGATTTTTCACGTCTTCCCTCAGAAGCATGAACAAGTCCAAATTATTTGATAGAGACTCCATTTTAGCAGGGACGGAAAATCACGACAAAACAAGTAGTAACTTCGACAAATTGCAACGACACTGTGATTTTAAAATAATCTTGCCCCGCGTTATATATTGCTGTTATTAGGTGCAATCTTTAGCACATTGTTACTTTGCGCTTGGTCAGCGGACGCCCCCCCCCCATCATCAATTAACCCTTCAATCATGTAACCGGCCTAGACCAATCATTTAACCCCCCACAATCATGTATCCCCCCACACACACAATCATGCATTTTGAGATTTTTTCTTCAACTTTGACGCAGTGTAACAGAGACCTTGTCTCCCAGGATGCTCTTTATCTCCTTTCGAAAAGCTTCCGTCTCTTTCGATTCATCTCCTATTTCCAAGAGAACGCCTCCAGACCGGGTTTGCCTTATAGCTTTTACCTTTGTTCCGGTGTTTTCAGGTTTTGCCTTTGTTCGAATCTCCTTGAGTACATCGGCGTAAGTCTGACCCTCCTCCGGTTTTATCAATATCGTCTTTGGTTTCCTCTGTTTCTTCTTCTCCTTGATTACCCGAGGACGAGGTTCAATTGTCCTTACCGGGGTATTTTGTATTCGCTCTTCCTTCCTTCGCTCCTCATTTCTTTGTCGTTGCTTCTCTCTCCTTGAAATGACTATACTCATTCCGTCTTCGTCCTTTTTCCTCTTCTCTCCATTTCTTCCTGCTGGGCTGGATGCCGGGCGCTTCTTCTCCTTGACTGGGCTTATCCCTACGTTCGCATTTCGAGTAGTCTTCTTTATCTCCTCTTCAGTTTATTTCCAGGCTTTCCTGCATGACAGAATATTATTACGTCTAAAGCCTCCTCGAGATCTACCAGACCTAATTTTACATCATTTGATATATTCTTCTGCCTCCCGATTGCCGCTTTCATCTTTTCCGCGATTACACTGCATGTCCTTAGCTGCCGCTCTTCCTCTCGCCTCATTTCGACGATACGTGCGCTTTTTGCCGACAGATCTATGCAGCCTAATCCTTCCTCATCCCTCTCCATCCTCTCTCTCCTATCGCTGGTTGGAGTCTCCATTGTGCCCGTACCCGGTGATCGTAGCATCTTAGAGCTCCTCGCAAAAGGGTTCAATACCTCTTCTTTATTCTTCTTTTCTGATTGGTTGTTGTTGTTTTGCATTTTATATGAATGGGTCCCAACGCAAGTTCGTTATCTCGATTCGGTATTGTGTAGTCACTTTCATGATCCCATGGTTATCCTTTGCAAACAGGGAGGGCCATGCGAGGGTTGACGCAAGTCCTTATGAGAGTTTGCGTTCAGAGCTAGATCAGTGCTAATCAGGAATGCTACATCTGAACCTACACCATCAACCCCATGATGCCGATCGAGAGCATTTCTTGAGACCTGCCACGGTTTTAGTGGGACGGAGGCAATTTTAGCATTACCCCGGGAGCCATTTCTGCATAGTGTCACCTATGCATACTGACAAGGGAAGGTCACGAAAGTCCAAATCGCTTTGCTCAACCAGACTAATGCCATTTTGTGGAGAGTCAATAGTTATGATAAACTGCAAAATTTTAGCTGCTGAGAGCAAGAAATAAAAAAGTTATGGCCATTTTTGTCTGCCATAGCAGTATATGGGAGTACCTAAGGAATTTTAGGTTTTGACCTGGAAGTAATTAATACAAACCTGAAAATTGGCAGGTAGGAAGTATTGGGCAAGGAGAACGCAGAAAAAAATGTACCTGCATCTCCCGCACCCGCTTCCCCCTAAACCACCCCTTTGAACAACGATTTGCAGTCTTTCAGAAAAACGGCTGTAACTCCTAAAGTTACAAAGCTAACCCTTCCAATTTTTTTTATTTTATTTGTATTTATTTTGCCTAAAAAAAAGATTATTACAATATTTTTCCCAAAAATTATAATTTAATGGTAATCGAGATTTCGCCTTTCGCTTTTTGCCTGTTCGTAGAAGTATATGGAAAAGACATGTAAATTCGTTTGACAATTTTTACTTTATTTAGTTACCTATCAATCCTAAATTCATACTAATGGTATGAATTCCGCCCATGGTGCGATTTTAAAGCAGACATTTACAATATTGGATATGGGGGATACTTGGAGTGAAGCTCCTTGTACTATTCGTTCCGGAAACCATGGAAACCGGCCCTTTCGGGAGGATAATGCGAAACAGTGGTGCCGAGAACTGCCAAAGAATAGGAGACTGCAACTTAATCAAATTACCACGACACCAACTTGAATAACAAGGTCTGTAATGAACTTGACGAAATGCTTGTAGGATCGGAAGAAGTACACATCTAGAGGCTGAATATCACTAGTGCATCCACCAGGAATTAGATGTTTCTGGAATTGGAAACCAGAAGGACACGTTCTCTCGAATAGGGCATCATCCTTGTATGACGACCATGAATCTAATAACAGCAGAATCTGTTCTCCTTCGAGAGTAGCATCACTCTACAATGCTTGGATTCCCGGCCAGAATACATAATTCAAAAACACCTCCAAGTCACTTTTCTTCATATTTGCAGATTTACCTGCGAATGATCTGATATTCCAGGGATCAGGCTGTTTGTCTGCGGGAAAAGGTTCCGACATGAGCAGATACTTTGGTGAATGCAAATGTACCATCCATCGAAAAGACTGGCATGATCATAAACGAGTGACTTGTAGCAGACACTGATCCAACTGTAGCAAACATTCCATGAAATCTCAATATCCTACCAGTGTGCATCGCTTTTTCGAATCTTCTCTGATCGGCATTGAGAACAGCTTTACGCAGGAAACCTTACTCCCTTATGATCTTCTTTATTTCCCCAAGGAAATGAGCTGACTTGTGTAAAACTAGGATGTTTGTGGCAATATCTCGAAAAGCCCCGAGATGCCAAACCCCTCTAATTTTTCTAGTTCGCTAGATCACTCTTAGACCGTTGAGTGCAACTGTACCGTGTGATATTTTTCCCTTAGCACAAACAGAGTGAGAATATAGTCAGTAGAAGGTAGTGGTCGGAGCATGCAGCATGTGTGGTAGAATCGGTAGCGAAAGAATGTAGAAAAGTGCGCTTAGGGGAAGATGTCACAATTGTTCGGGTCGGTACAGTTGTAACCTCTACTAAACTCGGTCGTTTATGTCTGTGTCTAACTGTCTACCCTGGCTAATACTTGGAGCACAGGGTTCTCTTTGTTTTGATTTACATTAATCAGAAGTGGGATAAAAAAATCCCGATACCACAAAGTGTTAAGTGCATTTATACTGGCTCGCAATACATCTTGACGCACAAGCGACTGTAGCTCTCGTTGGTATTTTATGTTGCCGTCACCGGAAAAAGAAAGAAAGATGTATTCGAGAAGTGGCTGACGATATTGGAGTAGCGGTAGAGCGACTCGAAAGTCGCTTGGCAGGTTTTAATTTTACAAATTGGTCTGAAATAATACTTTTCTAACCACTAACACATATGTAGCATACTAAGTTATATTATAAAGAAAATACAAATAAATAGGTACATTTCATGCGTAAATGCATCACTGTGGAAATTTCCGCTCACTGGTCACAAGAATCGAACAAATTCATCCTGCGAGTACATGAAAGAACAGGTTCCATGGAAATTTCCACTCGTTTGCATCGATGATCGCGAGAGAAAGAGCACACTCTGTAATTGGGGATACGAAACAGCAAACACGTTTCAGTTTGTTTGAGAAAAGCCAGTCGCTTTAATATTTTTAACCAGTGAAGAAGTAGTTTTCTTATTACGTGTAGTCTTTTGCGCATTACCAATAATTTAATAGTATAAACGCTGAACGTTTTTATTTGTGTGGGAAGTAATGTCTGGACGTCGACGTCAGCCTCGAAACAGCCCTGAATATTCAGAAGCAAACAGTTCTGGGAATGCGGAACCGTTATCATTATCGGCAGCGGAAATCACTGCACTTATTCCCGAATTTGACCCTGAGAAAAAAATGGATGCATCAGCGTGGACTGCAAAAATTGAGAATTTAAGAGCGATCTATGGATGGGATATCCGTAAATCCATCATTTACGCAGCAATGCGTTTAACTGGCCCAGCGAAGATGTGGTTCGAACGAGAAAACATTAACATCTCAACGTGGGAGCAATTTAAAACAGATATGTTGCGGAATTTTCCAGAAGAAATACCAACAGTCAGTGTATACCACCAACTACTTAATCGGAAGTTAAAGGCAGGTGAGAGTATTCAAAATTATTACCAGGACGTAGTCTGTATGGGAACAAAATTAAAACTGGCCGAGGAAGCAATCAAAAATTTCTTAATCGAGGGTTTGCCCTTTCCCTCAATGAGGAATACAATTTTAGGAGCAAATCCAGTCACGCTTCCTGATTTGTTAGCACTGATGATAAAAATGGGAAATGTAAACAATCATAATATAACCGTCAAGCGATCTTTCCCTCAGTTATCTTATCACCACGATAATAAAAGAGTCAAAATCAATTATGGCGATCGGTCAGGAATATCGAAACCAACCAAGGCATGTTATAATTGTAATTCCACCTCACATCTCTTCCGGAATTGCACTCAGAAGAGTAAGGATTTTCATGTTCGGGTGGTAAAGCAGTTCGCCACCCGAAAAATTGAAGCACTGCTACAAAAACCAGTGAAAATCAACAATCAGAATTTATTGGCTTTCATTGACCTAGGAAGTGAATGCACCTTAATCAGGAAATCAATGGCAGAACATCTAGGATTGGTTTGGGAGGCTACATCAACTAATCTTGCCGGTCACGGAGGAGGAAAGACCTCAGCAATTGGAATTTTACGCGCTCATATAATTATGGATAACTACACTAACACCGCAAACATCATCGTCGTTCCCGATACCGCGCAACGAGAAGATCTAATCCTTGGTTTCGATTTCTTTGACCGTCCAGATGTAGTCTTAACAAAAAAATGGGAAGAATTCAAGATTTCTACCGAAAAAACTATGCAAAACCAGGAAAAGGATGACTCGCAAGAACGAAGTATTATATCACTGAGCCAAGTGAATGTCCCCCAAAATATTCCGAAGTGTTTCAAATCAAGATTAGTAAATCTAATCAATAAATATAGAAATTGTTTTGCTGTTAACTTGCAGGAACTCGGCCACACTGAAATAGAAAAGTCGGACATTGAACTGACTGAGTCAAAGGTAATCAGAAAATCTCCATATCGGGTTCCGCAAGCTTTCCAAGGTACGCTAAAAAACATAATTGATGAACTGTTGGACCACAAAATTGTCGAAGAATCCACTTCGGAATTTGCTAGTCCAGTGGTGCTCGTACCAAAAAAAGGAGGAGGGCATAGGTTGTGTGTCGATTATAGAATGCTGAATGAGATCACGAAAAAAGAATACTTCCCTATGCCCCACATCGAGGAAGAAATAAACAAACTTAGCGGTTCTGTAGTTTATATTACCCTGGATTTATTAGCCGGATACCACCAGATAGAAGTCAAGGAATCAGCTCGAAAATACACCGCTTTTATAACTCCATTCGGATTGTACCAGTAAACTCGAGCACCATTTGGATTGTTCAACATCCCAGCTGTATTTATGCGAACGATAACAAAAGTTCTAGCACCTGTACTTAAAAAAGGAATTCTTTTTTTTATGGACGACATTTTACTCGCAGCGGAAAATATAGACAGCGCATTATCATTATTAGAAGAAGTACTAATTGAATTTAATAAATCGGGGCTAACTTTCAGGTTGGAAAAATGCGAATTCCTGCGTGAACAAATTAACTATCTCGGATACACTATTGACAAAGAAGGAAGTAGACCAGGCCATGAAAAAATTTCTGCTGTGGAGAAATTTCCCACTCCGACGTCCACCAGAAACATCCGCCAATTCTTGGGACTTACGGGCTACTTCAGAAGATTCGTCCACAGCTACTCTGATATCAGCCGCCCTCTTACCGAATTGACGAAAAAGGACATAACATTTAAATGGGGAGAAGCACAGGAAGAAGCATTCCAGAAACTCAAGCAAATTCTTATGTCCCAACCAGTGTTAGCGATCTTTAACCCACTATTACAACATGAAGTACACACCGATGCCAGTAGCCACGGAATCGCAGGAATTTTGTTTCAAATCAATGAAGAAGGCTCGCGTAAACCTGTGGCGTATTTCAGTCGAATGACAAAAGATCCAGAGACTAGGTACCACAGTTATGAATTAGAGACTTTAGCTGTGGTCGAAAGTCTACGTAAATTTAAATACTTTCTACTCCACAAACAATTTACTGTGGTCACGGATTGTAAATCTCTTGTAATGACAAAACTAAGGAAGGAACTAAGTCCACGTATTGCTAGATGGTGGCTCTCCATTCAAGAATTCTCTTTTCAAATAGTTTTTAGAAGCGGCACACAGATGGCACACGTGGATGGGTTGAGCAGAAATCCACTCTATGAAGCAGGCACTACCAAAAAAGTAATGCTAGTGGGTATCGACCACGATGACTGGATTGTAGCATTGCAGTGTCAGGACCCAACTCTCGAGCGAATCCGGCGAATTTTATCAGGCCAGTTGGGCAACATAACAGAACGAGCAACAACAGAAAATGAATACACTCTCCGTGACGGCCGGGTTTTCAAAAAAACTACTAGTGGGGAAAAATTTGCTGTACCATGTATGATTAAATTCCAGATTGTTCAAGCGGCTCATGACAGAAATGGACATCCAGGAACTGATCGCACGTATGAACACGTATCGAACGACTACTGGTTCCCTAGGTTGAGGAACTTTGTACGGAAATATGTCGAATCTTGTGTACCCTGTGCAAAGCACAAAAGAGGACTAGATGAAACGCGACACGTAATTCACTATTTTGAGCAAAAACCAATTCCGTATCATACAATTCATTTAGATCATCTTGGACCGTACACAAAAAGTAAAGGAGGAAAGGAATACGTAATTACGGCGATTGACTCATTCACAAAGTTTGTAATAATGAAAGCAGTTTGTTCCACCAATACAAAAGGAGTGACAGATTTCTTGGATGAGATTACGCAATACTTAGGAATGCCATCTGTAGCAGTAACCGATAATGGGACGGCATTTTCGTCAAAATCATTTAAAGAGTATTGCGAACGAAATGGCATAAAACACGCACCTGTAGCCGTACGAACGCCACGTGCAAACGGGCAAGTGGAGAGAATATTTCGCCGCATTAGCAGCCATGTCAGAAGGCGAGGATGCTAGAAACTGGGTTAGCCATATTCCTGCTCTACAATGGTCGATGAACAGCAGCAAGAATCAGACGATAGGTGCCACACCTCAGCAAGTCATGCTTGGCTACCGACCCCGAAATATTTTAGGGAATTTGCTGTTAAATGCCCTTATGGATAGCGAGGACGCTGATTTGGAGAAAACACCTCTACCAGACATCCGGGCAGCTGTAGCTGCCAGATCTGAAAAGAAAAGAAGTCAAGCGGCTGAAAAGTACAATGCAACACACAAGAAGCCAAGGAAGTATGAACAAGGAGATTTAGTATTACTCCGTTACGAGGCACCAGCGACAGGAACTTCGCGGAAGTTGACGGCGAAATACCGAGGTCCATACATCGTGAAGAAGGTACTAAACGCTGACAGATACCTAATCGCCGATACGCCAACTACTCAGGTGACGAGGAAAGCATTTGAAGCTGTTTATGCTGCTGACAAAATAAAGAAATGGGGGATACCTGAAGAAGGTGAAATTTGTCTGGATGAAGAACAGGAATAGTTTAGTTAAGATAAAAATTAAAAAGCAAAATAAACTTTGATAGAATAGTGAGTTTTATAATAATATTAACTCTACTAACACCGCTTGCTTTAATTGCTATAGATGAACTTATCCAACAAGTGTATATTTTCATGCTTTATAATAAATAAGTGTTTGATGACGATAAATAACTTTATTTTAATTCCGTGATTTTTGAAGAAGATACTTTCAGATACAGAAGTAGCTTCGAAAAGGGGAAATGGACTATTGGAGTCATCCAAAGAGATGTCTAGGTCATATGAAAGAATTTCGAGAATCCTGAAAAAAAAAAAAAAAAAAAGAGACATAAGGTTAGTCTTGGAGTTTCGATCACCTTGGCTTACTTATTCTGTAGTTACTTGACTTCGAGAGAGAAAATAAAGGAACATATAAAACGAAAGTGGCGGCTTGATGTCTCGGAGTTTCGGTCGCCTTGGCATTCTAAGTTTACCTATAGAACGAATTGAAATGGAAAAGGGTATTAAAGAACAGTATGAAATGGCAGACTTCAAAAGGAAGAGAACCATTTTACTGTCAATATCCACTACTTGTTGCAGTTATGTAAATTAAGCAATGAATGGATGAATGAGTGATATGTAGTAAGAGTTGTCATCGGGACGATGACATTGTCAGAATGGCCGAATGTAAAACTAGGATGTTTGTGGCAATATTTCGAAAAGCCCCGAGATGCCAAACCCCTCTAATTTTTCTAGTTCGCTAGATCACTCTTTGACCGTTGAGTGCAACTGTACCGTGTGATAATTTTCCCTTAGCACAAACAGAGTGAGAATATAGTCAGTAGAAGGTAGTGGTCGGAACATGCAGCATGTGTGGTAGAATCGGTAGCGAAAGAATGTAGAAAAGTGCGCTTAGGGGAAGATGTCACAATTGTTCGGGTCGGTACAGTTGTAACCTCTACTAAACTCGGTCGTTTATGTCTGTGTCTAACTGTCTACCCTGGCTAATACTTGGAGCACAGGGTTCTCTTTGTTTTGATTTACACTTGGATTCGATGTCTTCACGTTGGGCGTCATAGTTCCTACCTACTCTATGAGTAATGGAACGCGACACAATATTCTATCGTTTCTTGAACTTTTTTACCCAAAACTGTAATGCCTTGAAGTGAATTTTGTTTGCAGGATCAAGTTCAGCTCTGATTTGCAAAGCCAATTGCGCTATATGACGATCATGGATGATGGCGTTCTCATTCATTGAATTCTCATTCATGAATTTCTCATGAGTCAGACTGTTGATATCCTTCATTGAAGGTGACAATTGCCGTGCAATATATCCATCAATCTGATCACTAGTGATTGTTCTGAAGCGAGAATGGAACGAACACCATTTCCGGCAGCTATGGTCCGGAAAGAATAGATACTCCACGTTTTTTTTCATATTCCTCATCAGTATGGGTCACCGTTTTTGTTATCTTCTCTGGCATAGGGACGTACTCCACCGCAGAGCTACTCATAGATAATCTTCCTTCCATTGCGTCATCGTTCTGGAACTCATGGAAAGTTTCCAACTCAAAAGGCTCATCTAATGGCTCATGGAATCCAAGCCTCCTGATTGTCTCCACAACCCATTCATCATTTGTGAGGATCTCACTTACTTTCACACTTATCGTGGAACATTGACCTATCAGCCGACGATGGTGGAGAGTCGCTCATTCCAAATGACTCGACCAATAAACGGACAACGACTTTGGGATCCATGGACATAAGAAAAGAATCTATGTTATTTGATTAGTTTGAAAAAAATTGTGGGCTTCAATAATGTGTAATATTTAAAATACAGGTAGGTATATTAAGTTTACTTATCTGATATTTTTACAGTAATAACAATTGTTAAATTTGCTATATGAACTTCTTGCTTCGGTAATCATACGTTGGTAAGTGAGTTTTAATCAGTCTTTTCCTTGTGTATTTATAAATTGAAAAAAGGTATATTGGGCGTTGACAATTTTTAGAGGTAGGTAGTTTTGTCTTATGCGGTACCTGACAATGAGTTTTATTGTTGATTCGAGTTAGCCGAAACAAACAAGTCATAAAACAAAATAGGAACGCAGGTGCAGGTATTGTTTTATGACTTATTGTAAAAATGGTCCGTTTAGATTTACTTATAATCATAAATTTAAGAAAAAACCCAAAATATGACATTAAAGGAAAAACAAGTCGTATAAAATTGCATTTATTTAAAATTAAATTTCTGGGAAAATGTTGAATTTCAACGTAATTTTACATGCCACACATACCTTGGAATGGTATTTACATGTCTTTTGCATATACTTCTGCGAGCAGGCAAAAAGCGAAAGGCGAATTCTCAAATTTTCTCTTTAACACTCGATTACCATTAAACTATAATTTTTGGGAAAAATATTGTAATAATATTTTTTTTACGCAAACTAAAGACAAATAAAATAAAAAAAAATTGGAAGGGTTAGCTTTGTAATTTTAGGAGTTACAGCTGTTTTCCTGAAAGACTGCAAATCGTTGTTCGAAGGGGTGGTTTAGGGGGAAGCGGGCGCGGGAGATGCGGGTACATTTTTTCTGTGTTCTTCTTGCCCAATACTTCCTACCTGCCAATTTTCAGCTTTGTATTAATTACTTCCAGGTCAAAACCTAAAATTCCTTAGGTACTCCCATATACTGCTATGGCAGACAAAAATGGCCATAACTTTTTTATTTCTTGCTCTCAGCAGCTAAAATTTTGCAGTTTATCATAACTATTGACTCTCAACAAAATGGCATTAGTCTGGTTGAGCAAAGCGATTTGGACTTTCGTGACCTTCCCTTGTTAGTCCACAGCTGCCAGAACTGATCCGCCATGACCTGACTTCTCTTCCATTGCACTCTCAGGAATTCTTCGTCTTCGGCTGCATTAAGCATAGCAGGTATCACTGGACCAACTTCGCATGTTCCTCTGAGAAAGTGATTTGGAGTGATGGTCATGTTGTCGCTTGGATCGCAGGAGACCGTTATGAGTGGACGAGAATTTAATATATTCTCAATCGACCGGAACAAGGTAAGTAGGGTAGTATCTTTAGGATACTTTCCCAATAGTAGGGTACTCAAGCATCGTTTCACGAATTGGATCAGCTGTTCCCATGCTCCTCCCATGTGTGGTGCTCCTGGAGGGTTGAAAGTCCATTGAATCATCTGAAATTTTCCATGTTCTTGGATCTTACGAAAATCCAACTTCATCCATTGTTCCTTTAATTCCCATGCTGCTCCAACAAGGTTCGTACCATTGTTGCTACAGATGTTAACTGGTCTTCCTCGGGTATCTACAAATCGCGATAACGCCATAAAAAATTCGTCCGTCGACAGGCTGTGAACGATCTCCAAGTGTATAGCACGAATCGTCATGCAACAAAACAAGACTCCATATCTCTTTTCATGATGACGTCCGACGGTCACCTCTATGGGACCAAATAAGTCAAGACCGGTAAATGTGAACGGTGGTTGGAAACTAGCCATTCGACATGGAGGAAGAGCTGCCATTAATGTTGGAACAGGTTGGGCTTTCCGTAGGCGGCATACTAAGCAATTTGCAAATACTCGCTTAACCACGTGGCCGGCATCGCCCATTCACACTCTCTGATTTAGTTTGTCCCGTACAGTGTTCAGCCCTTGATGAGCATTGTTACAGAGTTCTTCCAAAACAAGCAGCTTCGTTACCCGATGTCGTGGTGGTAAGATGACGGGAAACTTCATTGATTCTAGGACAACAGCTTTCCCTATCCTCCCGTTGATCTTTAGTAGCAAGTCCTTACCTAATACAGGAGTCAATTTCTGTAGCTTACAGCGTTTGTCCAGTTTCCCATCTCTTTCAGCACATTGTATATCAACAGGATATTCATTCTCCTGAGCCAGACGGAAAAGAAGATACTCGCCGTAAGCTAAATCTGTTGGAGTGAGATTACTAACGAACTTATTACTAGACGTTTTCTTCCCAATGAGCTTAAAATCCATTTCCGTTGTTATTTTTGTCCACGGTGATTCTGATATAGTATTCTTCTTCCTCTTCTGAATCCAAAAACAAATGGCTTTATAAGTAGCTGCTGTAGCACGTACTAATCTACAATAACGAAAAAATCTATCCGGGCTGGGAACGAACTGTTCTACTCCAATCAGCTGCTCTTTTTTATCGTTTGGTGGGATAAGTTCACTTGAAGTAAGTATGTTAATAATCCCTTTCTCACATAGTTTTTAAAATTCCATGTCGTGGCATTTTCTTTCAGGAACTTAGGTCCTCTGAACCACAGAGAATCAGGCTCGAAAGTAATCTCACTTTCAAAACGAGTGGCCATATCTGCCACATTGAGTTTTGTCGTAATCCAGTGCCACCTTGAAGGGATGGTACATTCCTGGAGTTCACCAATTTGGTTAGCAACAAATTCCTTCAATTTTCCAGCCCATGAATTCAACCAGTGCAGAACGGTGCTGGAATCAGACCAAAAATAACGGGTGTTGATGTCAATCTTCGTTTCGTTTTGTATAACAATTACCAGTCGAGCTACCATTAACGCTGCTTGAAGTCCCAGCCGTGGAATCGTCGTCTTCTTGAATGGAGCTACCCGACATGTAGCTGCGACGAAGGCAACTTCAACATCATTGTCCTTGCGGATCCTTAGATAACTCACTGCACTGAATGCCTCTGAACTGGCAGCTGGATGTCGTCTGCTTCAAAAATATGCGATGAATAGCAGCGAGGAACTTCCACTGCTTTAACTTCATCAAGTTTTTTCAACCAAGCTGTCCACTTTGAATAGATGGACATTGGGATTTCGTCGTCCCAAACGAGCGCATGTCTTCTAACAGGGATTTCTTCTAACAGTATTGACCCCTTGATTCTGAAATGAGCAATGAATCCAATTGGGTCGAAGAGCGACATGATAACGCCACACATTTCACGTTTAGTGGGAACGTCTGCATTTAAAACATGTCTTTTCACTTTATGGAGGCCCAGCTTAAATTGGAATACATCCTCTTGTGGATTCCACCATAACCCAAGAACACGTTCGCCAGGTAAGTCCTCTTTATCCACAAATCCCTTTGCTTCCTCCGTTCGCAGCTCGACTGGGATACTCTTCACCCCCTCTGGTGCGTTAGATAGCCACTTGCAAAAGACGAAGTTTCCGGCAGAACAGATTTCAGTAATCTGTTTTCTCAGATTAATAACCTGTTGCACGTTATTTCCTCTCGTTAAGCAGTCGTCCACATAAAAATCATTAACTCAGATACTGAAAGCATGTCGATACTCCTTCTCAAACAAGGATGCATATTTGTTTTTTACAAAAATTGCCGATGATTGGGACAAAATTGCACCAAAGATCATCACTGTCATCCTGTAGTGATCAGCTGGTCGGTTGATATCGCCATATCTCCATAGAAAGCGTTGACTGTCACAATCTTCTTCTCTTATTCGAACCCTGTGGAACATGTCCTTTATATCTCCTGTTAGCGCAATTCGATGACGACGGAAATTCCAGAAAACTCCAACCAAAGATCTAATTAAAACTGGTCCCTTCTATAGCATGTTGTTCAAAGAGACGACATTTGACTTGGCCTTCGCTTATTTTCGCATTCATTATAAATCGGTACTTGTTGGGTTTATTCGGATTTGGATTAATCCAAAGTCGGGTATGATATACGTTTTTTCACTTAGTTCTTGTACTTCATATTGATTCAACTTCTTAATATACCTCTTAGATAAATAGTCAGCTATCTTATCCTTATAGAACCGTTCGAATTGAGCATCTTGCATTTTTGATTCGGTGTACCGCAATCGACGGAATGCGGCAGTTTCACTCTCTGGAAACTTCACTTTATCTTGGCTCCACACTCCACAGCCATCCTGTTTCCCGAGTTTTCCCGGTCAAAAAAAATCGTTCTTTCGCATATAGCCTACATTTGGACCCTAGTTGTGTCCCGAGCCCGGCAGCTTGATCGGAATACACCCTGGGGTTTTAGGGGTGAAAAAGGGGGGTAAAATTACGCATTTTGAAATTTTTTGTGAACTTGGCCATGTGGGATTGTTGGGTATCGTTTTTTATGTTTTTTATCTCTATCTACTGCAATTCCAAAATCTATGATAGTTTGTGGTTTATCGATAGTGATATATATATAATATTGTCGAGGAAATATCGAATCAGACCACATAAGTGGGTACCTTTTCGTTCCTCTTTCCAAAGATGCCCCAGGTCAGTCACCTTGCACAGTGGTCCACAGACTCCTTACCCCGGAACGCGTCGTCAGGTCGAGAATTTGTTTTATGGTAAGCTGTCGCATGTCCTCCAGCAAAGGATGACCTATGACAGTCCACCGAGTCCTCGAAATCGCCGGACATGCGCATACCAAATGTATTGCAGACTCTGGCTCCTCAAGGCATAGACGACAGGGCCCATCTTCAGCGATACCCATCCTCTGAAGATGACCCGTAAAACCCCCATGCCCTGTAAACACTGAAATCAACCATCTGATTGTTCCTCGTTCTCGTGATAGGAGTGTATCAGCGGCCGATTTCGACCCCAGACTAAAGGCTAGCTTAGTCTACATGTGGACCGTTTATTTTGAAAGTGGTGTAAGTCCATTTTTCTCTCTTTGGAGATATTTAAAGGTTTGCATTTTAGTCGATTAAAAAATATTGATAAATTGTACTAAGTTTGGCAATGTTTCAACGAATTTAGAAACATGTAATTTGATCACATACATGACTTTGAATTTGAATTTAACTAAAATAATATCATTTCTGAATCATAAATGGACTTACACCACTTTCAAAATTATTGAATTGTAAAAATCATTTAATTTTGATAATAAAAAAAAACAATCGTTCTTACTAAAATTCATCTAAATGTATATGGGTATTGGGTAGTATGGTATTTTCAAAATGGTCACAATTAAAACTATTTAAAATAAGGACATATGATTTGATTTTATGATAATTTTTTACACACAGTGCAAAACGCTGTCATTTTTGCATTATTATTAATGATTTTATCCGTTCCTTCTGTGATAACGGGATAAAACTTCGATAGAATGCATTTTGATCGACAACGAGCCTATTTGTAAAGTTTTAGCTCGATTGGATGATGGGAAGTGTGTTAATTAGCCGTCCAACCGTTTTCCTTAACGGCACAAACCCACAAATAAACAAACAAGCAAGTTTTCGCGAAGTTAATATAGATGAATTAAAAATAAAATATTGTTTTTTGTTCTTAAAATTAAAAGGATTCGTTAAACTATTTAGATACACTATATCATTTACGATCATTATGTGGAAGTTTTTTGAAATATTCGTGATGCACAGTAGGCCGCATCATATCCTTATATTTTACATATGTAATGGGTTGAACATCTTTATACAAAGCTCAAAGGCATTAGTGTAATGCTTCCAATTCCAACTATGCCCATTACATTATGCTTTTGCTGGTAAAATTCTTAGTTTTACTCCTGAAAGTGGACTTACACCACTTTCATAATCAATCGTTACGCAATTCAATTTACTGACGAATTTTAAATTTATCAAAGCATATGGATTTTTTAAAATAGTAATTCTGAATTGTTTATAAATAAAAAGTTTACACTAAATTACAAGTAATTTACGTGTTTTCTCAATTTTTTTAAAAAGTGGACTTACACCACTTTCAAAATAAACGGTCCATGTGTTAAGGGAGTTCCACCTTCTCAGATGTTCTCTCCTTATCCATTTATCAATCAGGTCTTTTACCATACCCACTCCAATAGCAGTATATGGTTCCGGGCTCTCAAATTCACGGGCCGCCCCTTGCTTGGCTAGGAGATCAGCCCGCTTATTTCCTTCTCTCCCGGAGTGACCTCTGACCCAACATAACAGCACCTCATTATGTGAGGCACACCTGTTGAGTTTCTGGACCCCCTCCAGTGCAAGATAATACTTAATATCCGTCCGAGCAAGGCACCTAATCACCGCCTGGTTGTCAAGCGCTATGAGTATTCTTTCTCCTCGCACTCGACTGTCCAGAAGATAATCCAGCGCCCAGATCACGGCAATCAACTCCGCCTAATAGACCGAGGTGCATCTCCCTAGGCTGACGGACTGAGCAACATCCATGTCCATTGAACAGATGCCTGCCCCGCCCTGCCACTCGTCAGCGATCCATCGGTAAATATACAAATGTTACCAGCCACATCCTCCGAAAGCGTGCCGTCTCCAATCAGGGTCCGGTGAAACCTTTCGATAATCCTAACCTTTCTAATGTTCTCCATAGGCATTCCAAGCTCCCCGAACCCTCTTACGAGATTCAGAACCTTCCGATGACCGTATGGAGTTCCCGTTCGACACCACGTGCCTTTACTGTCCAATCTCACGGCTGTCTCCACTGCTTTCTTTGTAATAAACAAATCCAGCAGGACCATTCCCAGTATAAGTTCTAGCGCAGCGGTGGGTGTCGTTCGAAAAGCTCCCTAAATTCCCACGCACGCCATCTTCTGTAGACCATCTAACATTCTAACCTACGCCTTACATTTGCCTGGCTTACCTTAGGCCACCAGACTACTGCAGCATAGGTTATAATTGGTTTTATCATCATCGTGTATATCCAATGCATTGACCTCGGCGAGATTCCGCACCGTAGACCACACACCCTTCTACACTGATGTAATGCCATTTTCGCTTTCGCTTTTCAGTCGTGAATCTAGGAATACTCCTAGATATTTGACTTCCTTGGACACTTGGACAGGTGAGCCGAAAAGCAGTTAACGGCTCGAAGTCCATCCCCTTCTTCTTCCTTGTGAAGATGACGAGCTCCGTCTTCCGCGCATTGACGGTTAGGCCCTGTTCAGAACACCACCGCTCAACCACTCTTAGGGAATCCCTCATGATATCAGCAGTGACACTCATGAACTTGCCTCTAACCATCAATGCTATATCATCAGCATAGCCGATGACCTCGATTCTCCTCTCCTCCAAACTCCTGAGTAGGGAGTCTACCGTGATATTCCACAGGAGCGGAGAAAGCACTCCCCCCTGAGGACACCCCTTGGTGACTCTTCCTCTCAGACAGAAATCTCCGGAGCGAATCCTTACCGTCCTGTTTTTTAGCATTTGATCAACTCATCTTATAATAAGAGGGTCAGCCTTCCGCTTCCACAGGCCCTTGCGAAGTTTATCGAATTGAATCTCATTGAAGGCAACCTCTTCTATGTCCATAAAAATAGCCATAGCAATACCTCCTGTATTCAACTCGTCTTCCGCCACTCTCACCACCTAATGAAGTGCCGTCTCCGTAGATTTTCCAGCCTGATATGCATGTTGGTTACTACTCAAGGTATACCTGCTAAGCATCGTTATCTCCAATCGGTCTACCAGCACTCTTTCCATTGTCTTCAACAGGAAGGATGTCAGACTGATTGGCCTGAACGACTTCGCCTCAGTGTAATCCCTTTTTCCTGGTTTTGGCAGGAAAACAACAATTGTTTCTCTCCACCTAACCGGTATATGCCCTGTCGCAAGACAGGTTACAAAAATTTCCTTCAGCCACGGACTGAGGGCCTCCCTACCCCACTGAGGGAGCCCTGGGAACACCCCATCTATGCCTGGGGTCTTGAAAGCTGCAAAACTATCTATTGCCCTTCCAATCCCTCTCGATCCAACCTCGACGCTACCCGGTTCCGGATGACCCACGACGCGCCCGAGGCCTGAATTCCCGGAAAATGTGCCCACATCAAGGTTTTTGCCGATAGATCCAGAGTTTCCATCATCTTTCCATCCTTATCCCGGATAAGTCCAACTCTAGAAACTCTGTCCTTGGATACCAATTTCTGAAGTCTACTGACTTCAGAAATACTCTCCATACTTGAGCAGAAATTTCTCCACGAGTCCGTCTTTCTCCTTCGCAGAGACTTCTTCAGCTCCCTTTTCCTATTTTTGTAGTTTTCCCATGCCTGCGGATCGTCACTCCGTAATGCATGGTTAAAAGCTCTTCTGGCTCCCACTTTCAAGTGCTGCAGTTCCTCACACCATGGCGTGGGATCCTGTTCACTCACTGAGGTCAAGGGACAGGATTCTCTAAAGGCTTTAGTCATGGCCGACACCACTGTGTCCAGCTGTGACTCCGCCTTCCTGATGCTTTTCGGTGCACTCCACCTCTCCTCCTCCAGGATTCTCTTCAACCTTTCCGTGTATTTCATGTAACGGGGTTTTTCGTCGGGGCCCCGTACAAAATAAATTTCTGAGACAAGCCTGTCTCGCCTGGGAAGTTGTAGTGGAGAATATAAACAGGTGGTGTCCTCTTGTAGGTTATTTATTGTTTCCTTTCTCCTATCGTGTACAATTCTACTTACTTACTACTTCTTCCTACTATCAGCTAATACAAATGATTGCTACTGTCTAACTTAGGGCTTTCCCTGGCGGTTTCTAATGGGATCGGGAAGTTGGTTTTCGGCTCAGCACGCTTACTCTGCCAACACGGTACGGTACTATTGGTTTTCGGCTCAACTCGCTTACTCTGCCAATACGGTCGGATTGTGGGGAGTTGGTGTTCGGCTCAGCACGCTTACTCTGCCAACACGGTACGGTACTATTGGTTTTCGGCTCAACTCGCTTACTCTGCCAATACGGTCGGATTGTGGGGAGTTGGTTTTCGGCTCAGCACGCTTACTCTGCCAACACGGTACGGATTGCGGGAAGTTGGTTTTCGGCTCAGCACGCTTACTCTGCCAACACGGTACGGGGTTATTGGTTTTCGGCTCAACTCGCTTACTCTGCCAATACGGGAAGACCTGGGCGGATATTGTCGCGCTTCAGGCCGGGACGGATCTCGGCTTCAGCGATCACTGTGGAGTTCTTATATCTTCCTTTCGAACTGTGATCGTGAATTATACGGTGAAGGAAAAAATTGCTCCAGCAGCTCTGGGTTCGAGTGCTAGCAGCGGTGATTTGGGTGGAGTACATTCTTTCCTTAGATTTGCCAACTTTTTACTTTTTACAACGTTAAACCTGGTTTTACTACAATTCCTAGTGTAACGAGATTTTGCCTCGTTACATTCATCACGTTGCTATTCTGAGGTAACCTTTGGAGTCGTTTGATCTCCCTTCGAGATCCGTATACGACTTCGAACTGGATGGCTCTGTGGTCCGACATAGTCAGACGATCCGAAACCCTCCAGCCCATAAGCCGCCCAACCATCTTCGTGTTGCACAGGGTAACATCAATCACCTCCTTCCTTCGTGCATCGATGAAAGTTGGCTCCGTCCCCCTGTTCCCAACATAAAGATCATTTCCAGTTACAAAGTCTAGCAGTGCTATACCTCTGTAATTGTCATCGAGATTCCCCCACACAGTTTTGTGTGCGTTAGCATCGCATCCCATAATCAGACCATCGGTTCTTACCGAGGCCGACCGCACCAGATGCGCCATCTCCCTCGAAGGGGGAGCATCCGTCGAATCATACGGCAGATAAACCGATGCGGCCAGAAAGGAGCCCGCACCGGCTCCCACCCTTACCACAGTCAGATCTGGTGTACACAGGTGCGGCAAAAAGTTAGCTCGCACACCGTGCCTCACCAATATACAAGTCCTGACACTGGTTCCTTCGGCCGCCTCTTGATAGAAGAGCGTGCCTGCACTTGAATGCACACCCCTGACTCTACCACTGTAGACCCAGGGCTCCTGCAACAAGGCTATGTCCAACTTATCCTCCACAAAGTGTCGAAGCAACAGTGCTGTCGCCTCTTTGCAATGATGGAGGTTTAATTGACAAAATTTTATTTACTGGAACGGGGCCACCTCCCTCCCAGCTGACACCGATACCATTTCTGGCATCATTCAGCTGCCTTTCCAGCGGTGGGTTCCACTCCCACCGAGACGCCCGGGATCCTGACGTAGGCGACCCCTAACCCGCAGTTGAGCCTGGCTCCTGCAAGCTTGATCGCGCCCGCGTCCTCCTCCGGACACCAAACGGTAAGAATAGTTCCCCCCTCTTCTCCGTCGCTGTATCTACTTGCACGAGAGACCCTCCATTTAGAAGTGTCCCCCACACAGGCATTCTGGCCACAGATCCTGGCCTGGATAACATCCTTGTTCACCTGTGGTCCGGGTACTCGAATTATTATCCTCTGCAAATTCCGAAGAGCTTGCAGGTGATGCCCTTCCATAGGACAGGCAATTTCCCGACGGCTTCGCACAACCATTCCTTGGATTTCTGGTTGACGCACGCGAGCACAATCAACCCATCCTCCAAGTCTACTTTGGTTACCCCGATATCGCCGGCATCGTTCGGGAGACCATCCAACAAAGTCAGCAGCGCCTTCTACAGTCGCTACATGACTTTTGTCAAGAGGAGCCGCCCTACCGATATCCGCAATACCCATGACCAGGTCCGCCTGTGCCACCTTAGAGTAGGTGGGACGAGCCCCCGCAGCCATGTTAGGGTTCCCGGTAACCTTGCCAGCCAAGGTCCTGCCGACTACCCGCTTGCGCTTCCTGTCAGCTGATCCTGGCCGCTCGGTCTCATCCGTCCTCACCGGAGTACTGACCGTATCACCCGAGGTACCTTCGCCCCTCAGACGCTTGGTCGGAAGCTCCAGTGAGTCCGTCAGCGTCGTGGAGATGGAAACGTTGGTCGGCTCCTTTGGAGTCGATTGCTCAACCTAAATCAAACCTTCCTCCGCTCCCACGGTAGCCCCCAACCCTAGCTTTAGTTGGTAAAAAAAGAGATCCAAATGGTAGGTTAACCAATTCACACAGATTTACGTAAAAAGTAAAAATTTTGAACATTTATTAAAAAAAAATAAAAATGGCATTTTATTGTTAGATCGGCGTCTATTATTGTTGCTTATCTGTTTCTCATCAATTTTACGTAAACCACCAGTCAGTGCGATCAACCATTCCGAAGTTATAGCGATTTTTCAGAATTTCCAAGATGGCGGACATTTTTTTCCAAATTTAGGCATGTTCCCCAATGGGGATTTGAGGGGATTTTTCTGAGGTGAGTTGGGAGGTACCAACGAGCATATAACAGAAGAAATTAGCTTTCTAAAACTTTTTTTCTTCTCCACAACGAAATTTCCTATACTATTTGGGGATAGTTGCAATTATTCAAAATGTAATATGATATACACTATATCATATGATTTTGACCGTGCCGGGTAAAACCGGGTAGATCTGCTAATAAATAAATAAATTCCAGTATAGTTAGTTTTTTAGTCAAGGGTGGTTTTTGGAGGTTGAATTAGAAGTTCTCATTGAGCATTTTTGCTAACCAATAACGCGCAATTCCAATTTTTAAGAAGTATTACTTTAAAAATGGCGGATTGTCATACAAACTTTCACCCCCTATTTCAGCCACTTATGGGTTGAATTTCAGAAAATCCTGATACACATGTTTCTTTATTTTCAGCAGAAGGCCAAATAACAATATTTAATATTTTTTTACTTTCATAATAACAGATTTCCATACTAACTTTCATCCCCTATTTTACCCCTTAATGGGTGGAATTTTGAAAAACCCGTTCTTAGCTGTTGCTTAAACCCTATTAAGGAACGTAAAAGGAATGTAAAATTTCAAGGTCAAGTAGTTTGAGTTGTGCGATGATATGCCAGTCAGTGAGTGGTATTTGACAAATGTATATGTAGTAGAAGATTATCCCAATTTGATGGGGTTCGATACATGTTATGACTTCGTTTGCAGGTCCGATGATCTTATTTCGAATTGCTCTTAGCAATCATTTACTGTTAGATGTATCATGCCCAAGTGAGAGCACGAACTTCATCAACATTATCAAGAAACAATAAACGAATAACGAATAACAATAAAGAATCATCAAAATCGGATAACCCAGTACAAAGTTGTACGGGGTAACATCTCTTGATAGGTAAAAATACAGTGGGCAAAAACTCAATTAGTACCCTTGGTGGTGGAATTTTCTTTTTTCAAATTTACTTAGGACCAAATTCGCGGTATACACTACGCAATAAAAACAAAAGTATCATCAAAATCGGTCTACTCAGTAAAAAGTTAGTTCCGAATGATTTTGCGGCGCTGATCACGGGAAAAATAATAGAAATATTCTAAACCAAACCGTTTACGATATATCCTTCGGTTCACTCATTTCACAAAACCGATCTTATTTATATATACCTATATATACATAAACTTTCGAACGGGGGATGGTATCGTACACAGGGGGCATAAAACGAAAACCTATGAAAGAATTTTTCGAAAGTCGTGACATGGTATACATCTCAATAGGTAGATTTTTCTTCGAAATCTACCTAAAAATACGTGCCGAATTATTTTTCAAGACCTTTCATTTAAGATATTCGGTTTGAAAATCGGAGTATGACACCTGGAATCAGCACCTTGTTAGATAGAAGATTGACATGGAAAGAACATTCACTGGCTTCTAGGGCATACGTCTGAATTAACCCTTAAAAATAAAGTGCTAATCTATAAAACAATCCTCAAACCGATCTGGACTTATGGTAAAGAAATATGGGGCACAGGAAGCAACTCCAAACTCCATAATTTCAGCAAGAAACGACCAAGGTCTGGGAGTGGTAGCTGCACCCTTGCCCTCTCCCTCCTCCATATATCCACCACTGCGCACTTCTTATTCTAATTCCATCATCACTCTCCCCAGTTCTTCTAATAAATTGTGGTTGAGACCGAGTTTCGCTATTTGCTATGTCTCTTAATTTGTCGTTTTGGTTCTTGCAAGTATTATGCAAAAGGCAACATGGTTTCATATTCATGATAATTGTTGCATTAGCAATGTGTACTTCTAAAACTTTTATAATTATTCTAAATCAATCTTTTAAATGCTTAAAAGCATTTTCAACACCTCTTCGATATTTGCTCACTTCGTAGTTAAATGTCTTTTCATTTTCGTTTGCGCACACAGGAAAAGCAAGAGGCTTCAGCATAGATTCCCACAATGTAAGTGCTGAATCATCACCTATTAGAAAAACTGGTACATTTATCCTACAATTTTCTTTCTCTTATTTTTGAAAATGGGGATTTTGTCGTATTGTTCTTTAAAAAGAGAATTTTCAAAAATTGTGGAATCATTACATCAACCAGACGTTAATATAGCTAAACCTGTACTTATGGTCTACATTAACATAGAATGGAATGCCACCCTTTGTATTATAGTAGTCGATGAACTCATCTTTTGGTGGGTTTACTTCAATATCCAAGCAACTGAAATTAATGCACAATTTCTTCATTTTGTTCTTGACTTGAACGATACGTGTTGAGGAAACCTTTTTGAAATACAATGTAAAGCGAGGAGCCAAGTCAATATAGTGCTTATCAGTTATCACCTCTAGTAAAAAGTTAGCTATAGATGAAAGTACCTATACATATAAATAAATCAAAGTAACGATGGCATGGATAAAGCAAAATTAATTAAAAAATATTTGCTGCCATTAACGACGCGAATTGATATATGTAAATTCTTTTAAAATATTATAAGTATTATTATTATCTGCAACATTTTAAAGATTTTTGTAATCTCGTTGTTATAAATAATTAATTGAAGAATAAAGTAACAAAAATAAAACCTCTTATAGCGTAAATTGTGTATTTATAAAGTATCAAAAGAGTGCGCAAAAAATAAAAATTTTAAAAATATAACAAAATCAGGACGTCAAAAGCCGACAATATTTTCTCTCTGGAACAAAAACTCTGGCCTCTGGGGTTATCTGAGTCTATTGAAAAATGCAGATTTTTCATCATTTTCGAGATTTTTTTGCAATAACTGCCGTAATATTTCACTTCTGAAAAGTCGGTAAGAAATGGCCCAAGAGCATCTTCTTAGTAACAATTTTATACATTTTTACCACAAAAGGTCAAACATTCTGCCCCCTCTGGCTTTGTCCGACCATTGAAAAAATTACGATGTTGCACATTCTTTTTTCACAACATTCGGACACCCCGTTGGGCGCCACTTTATGTTGCGAAGCAGAAATTTGGTGCCTGCAAATATGCAGGCAGAGGGTGATTCCTGCAGGATGATCCATTCATCCGACAGAAATCAGCCTCGATGAAGCGGCTGTTGCCAGGAAGTACCCGGCTAAAATACTTCCCCCGGAGACAGCAGTGGGAGGCGCGAGCTTGTTCGGCTAGCATCGCGGTAGTGTGGGGGGGTAGCCAAAACTCCCTCGCCGTCCCCAGGCTTCATCCCGCGCAACGAAATCTCGCGCGAAGGGAAACGACAAAAATCGCGAAGGGTAAAAGGGGCAAATGAAAGTACGGGGGGGAGACATGTCCCAACTTACCTGTGCTGAGGGGGGATTAGATGAAGTTATCCCCTTGGGCAGCCCTCTGTCCTCCCTCTATTCCCTCCTTGCCCATTTTGTGGAAGGGAATCCTTAGTTGGTGTCAACCCGCTGAAACAAAAAGTTAAGCGCTCATGCGCTGAAACAAACTCAAACGGGGAACGAGGTGTCGAGAGCGAAAGACTCGAGGATTAAATTTAACCCATATAATTCATATTTATTTCGTTCACCTAAATTTAGATATAAATCTACTCATCTTATGTTTTTGTTTTCCTTACTTTGAACTTTCAAAATTTGGAATTACTCCGACTGATACAAAATCAACAAAAAAAGAAACTACACAACTCTTGGGTGAGGAGGCCCGAATCCCAGCGCACGCACTACAATTCCGTGATAAAAAAAAATAGACACTAATGCAATTAATTTTTTTGGGTACGCAGAGGGGAGAACTGTGGGCACATTTCTTTCTCTGGGGTTCACTTGTTTTTGTTTTTTTTTTTCTTTTTTCTTTTTTTTTTCTTTTTTCTTTTTTTTTTCTGTTCTTTTGTGATTAATAGAGCGCAAGACGGGGCTTTCTCCCCCTTACAACGATCTTGACAACGTATTTCATAAGCAAACTCATAACCTGATGAATGAAAGGGAAACTGTCGGAGCTTTACTTGAATTAAATATCCGAAATGAAAACAAACAAAAACTTCGTTCACTCAGTCGGAACGATCTTCCTGATTCTAAAGGAACTTATAACTAAGGCAAAGCAAAAAAATAATAATAAAAAAACTGAATGCAAACAACAACAACAAAATTAGAAAACGATAAATGTATGTGTATTTTGGGTCGGACTTGCCGGGGTCCTATGTTCTTCCTTCGTCTCGCTCGTCTGTGGGGGGGGGTTCGTCGTCCTGTCGGTGTTATCCTGTCCTGCTGTCCTCGAGTTCCGGTGGGTCCGGGTACGCGGGGACAAGGCGCCGCTCGTCCGCCAAGCGTTGAACACGTCACTTTCCACCGAAACTGATCACGTGAGCACGTACTGGTTGAACGGGAACACTTAGAAGGCACCTTTTCTGGGCCGGCGGGTATCTTCCGCTAGGAATAAGGCCTTTTCACTGGTTCCTTTTTTTTTTTTTTTTTTTTTTCTTTTTTCTTTCACGCCCCGTCCAAAATTGGGGCCGCCACTGGGGCACAAAAAAACACTGCTACCAAAGTTTGCGTGCTGAAACTAATTTTTCAACGCGAGGGTTTCCGCGCAAACGTGATAAATTCTCGCAATATTCTAAAGCGGAGCGGACCTTATTGGTAATTCGTAATTTCACCACGAATTCACTAGCTTTTTTTTTTTTTTTTTGTTTACCTTAGTACTCGAATTTTTTTCTCCGGTTTCCGTTTTTGTCCCGATCTTTTCTTTGACTCCGTGCCCGTCGCCAGTCGTCCCACGCGGCTCTTCTCACTCACACATGCGCGTCAGCCTTCTAGAAGTTTCGCCGGAAGCACGTTGTTTTTCCGAATTTGTGCTCAGCTAACCTCTAGAAGGCATGCGTTGGGCGCATGTGCATGTCCGTGCAGGCGACTAGTGCTGCCACTGATGTGTCTCAGCTGACCTTGGCCTTGTCGCCAGGGTTCAATCAACTGAGCACATCATGGTTGACGGCCAGGCGTTTGATTTTCGATACGGCCGACCACAACAACGATTTTTCAAAATTTTCGCACTACAATTTTTTATTTATTTTATTTATCTAAAAAATGTTGAAACATTTGGAAGATCACATATTCCTTAAAGTTTACGCCATGGAAAGTTTCATTATGAACGGTAAAAAATTGTGTCCACCAGCTTCGCCCGTCGAAATCCATGCAAAATCCGAAAAAAATCCGACAAATCACCATTTTTGATGACTTTTAATTCCTAGCTCTGCTCCTATTATAGCCATCGAATTTTTAGTCAGCTATCGCAGGGTGAAATGCAAACTTCTAGCCAATTATGAACTTTATCCCTTAACCAGTTTGGGCTACAGCTCCCACATACATACATTTTTTAAAAAACACTTTTTCTGGCTCAGGGGACCTCCGGCGTCATGATAAACACAAAAACTCAAAATCGAAATTTCGCATGATTACAATACTTTTCCCCTATACATTACATGTAAGTATGAAAGTACAAATTAAAATTATGTTGCTACTACCATAGACAAATGAAGTATTTCATACGTAGATGGGACATCACGAACAACGAAATTGTGACGCTTTTTTTCAATCAGCTGACCCGAGATTGCCTCAAAAGTGAGGCAAATTTCTTAGGCGAAGAAAAACTTTCAGAACACCCGTTCGCCCATGTTGCTAACCAACGCGAGCCTCCTGCTTGTGTCAGAGAGCAGTTCTTCTGCTCTCTGGCTTGTGTCATGGGCTGTGACATCGGAGCAGTGAGCATCTTTTAGGAAAGAGGATCGCGCTGTTTAGCAACTAAGTGTTGCTCATCAGATGGCCTCCCATAACATGTTGCAATGAGATATCACGAAAGCATTTTGGTCGCGAACCTGAACATCGAAGCACTGAAGATCCTGTGGGAAAGAGAACACACAAACTAGAAGAGCAAGCAGGACAAACGAAAAATAGTTGATCTGATATACATGTTGGTGATGAGTTCGCCTCCCATAACATGTTGCAATGACGTAATAGGAAAGGATTTGGTCGCGAACTTGACCATCGAAGCAGTAAGGATTTTGTGGGAAAGATAACGCACACACAAGTAGAGACAGCAGGACAAGTTCAGTAAATCGTGGACAAGTTTTACAGCACTGCCTGCGTCGTCTGTGTCGGCCGGCGCGGCGCGGCGCGGCGGGGTGGTATGAAATTCTAAGCCTAGAAGTATATTGTCTGTGCTAGAAGGGTGAAGTAAAAAGTAAAATTGATTTTTGCTTCTTTTTATTCTTCAAAGGGTTGTTATTTTTCCTATTTAACGAGTGGCGGGAAGGGTGAAATAAATTGGCAAACAGGAATATTTAATTGTCGCTCGTTGAAAAAGCACTATATGTAGTAGCTTTTATTTTTATTTTTATGTAAATTAAAAATATTTATTTAATTTATAAAAAAAATTATCAATACTACAGTACTTATAATTTAAAAATCGAAAAATATCAATTAGTACTAGTAGTCAGCACTTTGAAAATTGAAATTTTCAATTTATTCGTACAAGACTAAACACTGGAAATTTATTAATTTTGAATTTACGAAAATCTCAAAAACAAAAAACCTAGAAAACAGTTTGGTTGAAATTTGCATAAATTAAAGAACGTTTTTGAATTCTCTATATTAACTTTGCGAAAACTTGCGCCCTTGAACCGTTATGCCGTTAAATGGAAATCTTTCGACAACTTGTTAACCCACTCCCCGTCAGTTAATTGTGTAAAAATTTTCAATTGTCAGTTGCAATTTATTCTATAAAATTGTCATTCCAGTATAACAGAAAAAATTTGATGGAATCATTAATAATAATGTAAAAATCAAAGTGTTCTGCAACGTCAATAAAAAAAAAACAAATCATTTTTGTTTTTGTTTTGTAAATTAATTTTAATTGCAATAATTATAATAAATATCTAAATCTTAAAAAAATAATTGAAATAATTCAAAATGTTGAGGAAAAATAATAGAAGAAAAATGCCCAAGAAACAAAACAGTACAATAATTCTTCCCGCCAGGCCAACAGGCTAAGGTAGATTGCGTAATGTTTTTGATTAAATTTATTGCAATTTGGATAATTTATTTCAAAATCAAGAACATTCATAGTAAGTTATAGTATCCTCACTGAATTACAACCCCTGAATCCTAGACCGGGATGGTGGTTTCGTACTACGGGAGGCAAACGAAAATATATAAAAGATTTTTTTTGAAAGTCATGACATGGTACCGATATAAATAAGTAGATTTTTCTTCTAAATTTATCATAAAGAAATGACGACAGCAAGAGTATTTTCAGTTTGAAAGCAAAAGCAAATTTGTATGACAGCACAGCAAAAAGAAAAAAGCAAAAGCAGCTATGCTGTCATACAAATTTGCGTGTGCTTGCAAACCCTTTCCTGAAGATACCACCAGAAGAAATTCATTGAAGAATGTCCAGCTGATTACTTTTTAGTACAAACATTTGCCACTATGTGGAACTCACGGCGCTGGTAGCCCTGTGTCGAGTCTAGCCGGGTTACAGGAGGTGGGTTTCGGTGTCGAGTTCTTATGGAAAATTTACATGGGCGACGTCACTATGACGTCACTAACCCGATTAAGTGCTCTCGTGTGCCAGGGGTATAAGAAACGCAGAAATGCTGAAATTTGGAAAGAAATTCGTAAATTACAAACTGGCAATGAATATTGAGTAGAATATGTGTTAGTGAAGGAAACCGGTCCCAGACCTGAATTTCCTCATCCTGCTCGTTTTTCTTTCCATGCAACATACGTTGCAGAGAAATGATGCTTGAAACATAAGCGACTGGGTGTTCTGAAAGTTTTTCCTTTGGAAACAAATGTGTCTGGATTGGGAGGCAATCTCGGATCAGCTGATCGAGAAAGAGTGTCACCATTTCGTTGTTCGTGATGTCCCATCTACGTATGAAGTAGGTACTTTATTTGTCTATGCTACTACCCAGAACAGAAGCAATATGCAAGAAATAAAAATCAATAACGAATTTATCCTACGACACTAAAATGATGATGAATCAATGCCACGTTTATGTAACCATCATTTTCCGGGGTGAAGTCGAGTAGACCTGCTATTTTAAAAATATATTATAATATATAATATACTTATATAGTAATATATTATGTGTGTACTCATATAAATAGTAAGGAAGCGATAGGTCACACTAATTACGTGATACCCTAAATGTAGAAAAAACCCCTTTCGGCAGGCCTGCAGGCTGAGGAAGATTTCGAAGTGTTTTGATTGCGTTTATTGGGGTAATTTATTTAAAAATCGGGAAACTAGTTATGGCTTTATAAACTACTCATCAAGAGCTTTTCAACGATACCCCACAAGGCGTGGTTTAGGAAAATTCGAATTTTTACCCCCACCCCCACGCGAGCCCACCAAAACGTAATTCAGTGGTGTCACCGTTAACCTCATAGAGAGTACTCTAATTTATGCAAATAAAGTTTCTCTCAAAACTTTTATAGAGGTCGAGAATTAGTTTTTGAAAAATTTCAACCCCCTCCCCCGACGACCCCCTTGGGATGATTTTGCTCATTAACGAACTTAACCAAGCTATTAACCCCCGATATAACATAAAAACATTTGGTTCCAATATCTTCAGAAATACGGCCGCTAGCGTGTAAATACATATATCCCTTATATTTTATATATAAATGCGAATGTCCGAGATTTTAGTGTAGAGTAACCTCAGAAACGACTGCATTGATTTGCACGAAATTTTGTACATGACTTTATATCCTTCCAACTTACGACATCGGGTACTTTATATTTAATATACTTTTTGTGCGGATTTTCGTATGCGAGGACGATCCCAAAGCGAAGAGGGGCGGCCGATACGCCGAGTAAGCGCATGCGTGCACCGTGGAATGATGTATCTGCGACTATTACTACATTTAAATTCAGGGTAGAATCTGGGTTGAAGATTGAACCCAGATTCGACTCCATGTAAACGTGGCCTGGGTCGAATCCAAACCGGGGTGAACTTGACTAGACCCATCTTTGCTACCTGGCTCGAGTGAGCAGTAGAGTTAAAATTTGAAATGTATGTAAACTATGGTTGAGTAGCCGAGTTGACAGTTCGATAGTTTTTTCATGTTTTCTGAGTAATTGGCCAAAACAAAAGATTTTATTCGAAATCAAATTCCTTAAAATGTCTATAAAATATAAATGAAACTCGAAAAAATTGAAAAAACTGTTAATATAATAGATCAAATTAATGCAATAAACTGTCACTTCGACTACGTTTGGACCCGATTCCGACTAGATCCCTCAACCCGGAGTACTCAAAAACGCTAGTCGAAGTAGAAAACCTTTTTTCGACTCGATTTTTCGATTCTACATGTAAACATAGTAAATGTCTGCCTAGCGGTAAAGTGAGCGACAACCACGAATTCGGCATCAGAAATTGAATCCATGTTTTCATCTCCAAAATTCAAAAAATTGGGTTTTGACCTTTTGTTAGAAATAAAGAAACACGTATACCAAATTTTGTTGAAATTTCGATTAATGTCGGAAAGTGTGTTAATTAGCCGTCGAAAGATTTGCCTTAACGGCACAAATACACAAATAAACAAATACACAAGTTTTCGCGAAGTTATATAGATGAATTATAATCGATGAATGAGAACTACCAACATATAGGTATCGAGGACGAGAGATACCGATAATTGTGGCGAGGCACTTTGTTGATGATTTCCGCAGGATTTTGGAACGGTAATCAAGGGAAAAATAATATTAAAAATTCTAACCCGTACCGTTTACAAGATATCCTTCATACAAGAACCGGTTCATTCATATCACAAAATCTTTCAAAAAATTGGTTGCTAGTCAGTATACACCACTTTAAAGACTAATATTAATTTCGGACCCTTTTAACAATAAAGAAATCACTTTTTGTGTTTAATTTACAAAATTAAAAAAAAAAAAACAAAAAAAAAACGCTGCGAACTAATCACAACAAAGAACTGTCAAATTTATGAAATTCACATTCATAAAATTTTCATATCACGGGTGACGGTAGTCACCCCGAGTGACGCGAGCTTTCTACTGAGGAACGACTATATAAACACGAGATTTTGAACTTTTTACCTATGCGACGGATCCAAATGATCTGGGTACCGTTTGAAAGGTCTTGGAACGTAGATCCAGAAAAAGCATAAAAATTTGCAAAACGGTCCACGGGTACCCGCAATAATAGGGTATGAAAGAATGTAATTAAGTTCAGTTTTTACCTCAAAATGGGGTCAAAAAGTGACCCAACTTCCTGACTCATGGTCGATTCAGACTGCACTTGCCGAAACCTTTCGAACGGTACCTCGACCATCAAAATCGGTTGATCCATTCAAAATTTAGGGCATTTGGCATTTTTACCGCGCAATTCCCTGAAACAGATGAAAGTGGCGTTTGTCTGTCCATTTGTAGTTTTTTGAATCTAATTAAAAGCTTTTGGGAGCTGAAAGCTATTAAAAAAATGAACATTTTTTGTTCCGCCACTTTTCGATCCGATGACTGGTATGGCCAGGGTATCCCTCCAAATTCGAAAAAAATCACTTTTTTGTAACAGCTACAGTATCTAAACCGTACATCGTACAGAAAGCGTACATATACCATTTGAAAGGTATTGACCTCAGCTTTCAAACGGTATATAAGATGTTTGATTTTAATGATGCTATAGAAGTAATTTGGGTTAAAAACTGAAAAGTGACGAAAATTTTTGACACATTTTGACAAATAGCTCGAAAACTAAGCTATAATTTTTCAAGTAAAATTATCTTAAAAAATAGCGGAAAGATGTACAAAAATTTTGATATATAGCACATGTCCGGGAAAATTCTTGTTCCGGAGATATAGGGCTTCAAAGTTTTTTAAAAAAAAAAGAAAAAACTCAATTTTTACCCTAAATTGGGTTGAAAATAGACCGAACCCTCTGACTATTAGTTGATTAATATTTTACTGGGTAAGACCTTTCCAACGATACCTTGGTTATCGAAATCGGTTCACCCATTCAAAAGTTATGGCATTTAGCATTTTTACAAAAAAAAAAAATACTGAATATTGATTAATCAAAATAGAATTCTGTACTAGATCTTATTTTTGCAGTTTGAAAATCGAATTTTCATAGAATATTCAACTTTAGTTCAAACAAGATGATGTATTTGAATTACATAGAATTGTTTTTTTTCAATATAGTTTTCGAAATAAAATTAATTAAATTATTGCTAAATTGATGTTAACTGTGAAATGAATACTTAAATTAAATTATAAAATTAAGGACAAACAATTTACAAAATTTGAATGAAACTTAAATTTAACGGTTTGCAATTGGTTTTATTTCGAATTTGAAAAAAATCAGTCAATGGATACATAACTTTTTTAAATATTAGAGTAAATTAGCTTAAGTGCTTAAAACAAAATAAAAAATTGTACTTAATGCTGGTTGATTCAGGTTTAGTTTGAGGAAACAGTGCAAAATTTGATAGATTTCAGAAAAAATCGTAGAATTGTGGAACACACATTGGAATGCACAAATGCCATAAAATTTTGGGGTAAAAAAATTAAATTTCGTTCGATGGAATTTAGAAAAAAAAAATGGAATTTACGCAGTTGTTCTTTTTTTTTATTAGAAACGCACATTCAAATAAACAAAACACATTTACACATCTCACAACACAACATTGTTCGACATTTTTTACAACTCTTTTTTTCTTTAAATGAATTCACAAAACTACTGATATCAAATGAAAACAGCGAAGCTGTAAAATCTCGTGCCGCTAGCCAAAACACAAAATGTGTGATACCTATCAATTTTGTGACGCAATGAAATTATTTGTTGTGAAAAATTAGAATTAGAAACTACTTGCAGTGATAATTAAACTGGTACAATTTTGCGTCTGTATTGCATACCAAAAAATCCAAAGAGAACACAGACGCAAAATTGCACCAGTTTAATTATCACTGCAAGTAGTTTCTAATTCTAATTTTTCACAACAAATAATTTCATTGCGTCACAAAATTGATAGGTATCACACATTTTGTGTTTTGGCTAGCGGCACGAGATTTTACAGCTTCGCTGTTTTCATTTGATATTAAAAAAATACTGAAAAAATTGCTCGCCATTTCGGCAAATGAAATTTTTGACATTATCCGAAGGATAATTCAATTCGCTGATCACGGGAAAAATGGTAAAAAAATCCTAGATGAACCGTTAACGAGATATCTATTGTAAAAGATTCGGTTCGTGGGAGTTCAGCTGGCTCCCAAAATCCTTGGGAAACTGGTTCATTCACACATTAAATTACATTTATTTATCACTTTTAAGGACCTTATGACAATGTAGAATCCATATTTCACAATATAAGCACTTTAACTATCCTTATTTGCGTAGAATTTACGCATTTTTGTTAAAACTCGCGCCGCGAACAGTTTCAAAACAAAATTGTTTCAATTTCTGTCATGTCGGTCCATCCGATTTTATTCTTTCTTAGTAGGTAGTAGGACCACTAGTGATCCTGCCCCCTACAATCATCATTTTTCTGAAAGTTTTTGTAATTTATGATAATAAAATTATGTACTTAGAACATTGTTATGTACATTTATCTTACATTAAAATACGATCTATGCTACATTATGATATTTTATTTTGAATATATAAATTATTTTGTTCAATAATTCACTGTGCAACAAAATTAAAAAATGTTACGCATATTGAGCAAACTAAACGATTCTATGATAAAATTGGGCCGCTGAGCTCGAATTTATCATCCGTTTTGCTGTAGGTCGTCAAAATTTTGAGATATTTACAGTTCAAGGTCAACTGGACTGCCTTCGAAATCGTTACCTGTAGTTCATTATTTTGAACTCCAATCAAATGTCTTAGACAAAGTTGTTCGTTTTTTAATTCTACATATTTTTTATCACCACACCCCGCACCCGCCCCCTACCCTTACCCCTTTTTTTTCAAATTTCTGAAGAACACATGCCGTACAGAGTGAACCGTTAGAAAAACTGCCAATGTGTTTTCGGAAGAAATATTCCTCATCTATTTTTAGGTGGGGTCTGCGAACATCAAAATTCTGTCAGACCTAACCCTTATGGCAAAACTCCACTCCAAAGTCAAACATTCTGATTTTTTTTCACCTCTTTATGCCGTGAGGGGTAAGCGAATGCAGTTTAACTTCATGTATGTTAGGAAAAAATGTTCCTTTTTTGAAAATAAGATAGCGTCTAGTAACACCAGAGCTATCACTATAAAAGACATAGGTAATAATAAAAGTGCAAAAATCTTTAATTTTTTCATTCCTTATAGAAAGCAATAATTGCAAAGTAAATAAACTGAACTTTTTCACATAAAAAATAACTAAATTCAATAACTTAACGTATTGACTTAAATTAGAAATTTAACTTATGAAAATAAAAACTTAACCTATTGCCTTAACTTAATGAATTAACTTTAAGAATTTACATTTCGTTATTCTTGTACACTAAAAAAAATTTTCCTTGCTATAATTCTTCTTCGATAAGTTTCCAGCACAAATCCGCAAGTAATGATATCAAGCTTCGCCCGACATACCACTTTTCCAAAGGAGCAGCGATTTGATGGAAACGCTCTCCATGTTCTTCCGATTCGGTTCGCAATTGTTGTAGGAAGAAATTCAAATGATAGTGAAGGAAATGTATTTTTAAGGACATATGAACTCCAATTTCCTCAAATGCGCATTTTCTGATCTCTTTTTTCCAAGAACGTTTCACTTTGTTTAACGAAGACTGATGTGCATGTATACAATAAAATTTAATGGAAAATTTTGAAATATTTATACAGGGTGTTTCGCTAGCAAGTGTTCCAAAAAAACAAGTGTTTTTCTTAAAAAAATATATCCTTGTTATGCAGGAAATTTTAAAGGACGAAGTATAAAAATGTTAATTTTTAAGCAAAATTTTTCAAAAATTTAAGCTTGAACATTCATATTTGCCACATTTGCCAACGGATCGAGACAGATGAGACACTGTTGGAAAGGCTATAATGCGTACTTTTTATGGACACCATGTTTATGCTTCTGCCGTATTCCGAACACAAGTTATAGCGTTTTTTATGAGCTCACCTACCTGTACAGACGAAAAATGTCAACCCTTAACAAAGGGGTGAAGGAGGGGTTGTACGACAAAATGTCTCATCGTAATAGTTGTTCAGACACTTCAAGGAATCGATTGGTGTATGTTGGAACACTTGCTAGCGAAACACCATGTATAGTAAATGTGCTTGTAGAACACAACAAAAAAATACTAAAGTTAATTTGCCGCAGTTATCGGTATCTCCCCTCTTTTCTTTTTTTTACACGACTGCCAAAAAAGGAGTGTTATGTTTTCATGGTGAATATATGTATGTATGTATACTTTTTTATTCCACCATACCTTTTGAATGTTTTAAGCGATTTTGATGTGTGTGGTATCGTTAAGCAGGAAGCACACTAGTGAACCATTGCACCAGCACCATGGCGAACTCTTGCACCATGCAAACCATGCTCGAATGTTGTCTGCCGCACACTACAGAACCCTCCGAAAGAATTTTGCTCCGCAGTTGTTTTCTATTTTTCATAAAAATGATTCCTCATCATGCATTCTCATAAACCATGCACCACGGTTTGCTTTTTCGAGCACACCAAACGTGGTGCAATCACAATGGTGCACGGTGCAAGCACCATGAGGTGTGTAGTGTGCGGCTCTCCATATGTTTTCATGTTAAGCAAAACGTACACCGTGGTTCTTGCAACCAGAGGCATTCTGGTGCTGGTGCAATGGTTCACTAGTGTGCGTCCTGCTTTAGAATCCATATGTTATCCCGAGTGTCATAGGGTACCTAAACTTTCAATATGTCAAATCATATGGCCCACAAATTGATTAATTATAGAATTATTTGCACGATACTGACAACTGCGGAAATTCAAATTTTCGATATTTTCCAAAGGATCGTGGGACGCTGATCACGGGAAAAATAATAAAAAAAAATTCTAAAACGTACCGTTTACGAAATATCCTTCCAAAAAAATTGGTTCACTCATATCAGAAAATCATTCGGAAACCGGTTGTTAATCACTGTACGACACTTGCAATGGGCAACAATGACAATTAATTGATTATTGTACTTTTAGTTCATTATGTAAAAGCGAATAAGCCCCAAATATATGAAAATTTTATAAATATGAAATATCACAAAACCAAACTCATTTCACAGTTCTTTGTTTTGATTATTTCACGGCGGATTATTTTTGGAATTTAGCAAATTACACACAAATTATGGTTAATTAAAATGATTCATTTATTGTTAAAAGGAGCCTAAATTGATATTAGGTCCTTAAAGTGGCCTCCAGTGATTAACAACCGGATTTCTGAAGGATTTCGTGGTTTGAATTAACCGATCTTTTACGAAGGATATCTCGTAAACGGTATGCTTTAAACTTTTTAAATTATTTTTCCGGTGATCAGCGACCCAAAATCCTTCGGAAATCTTTAACAAAGTAAATAGCCGCAATTTTCGGTATCACCCCGAATTATTAGAAAAAATATTAGTTTTTCATGTAGTTTGTCCAAGGAATCTAAACCAATAGAATTAATCTCAAGTGTGCACAAATTTTACTGTCAATAAAAAGTATAAAATAAAAAATAAAGAATTATAAAAATTCTAAAACACGACTGCCTATACAAAAAGTGAAATAAAAAGTTTAAAATAAGTTATTTTAGTTAGAGCGAACAAGATGTCGGATAAATGCCTCAGTTGACATCGGTTAATTCGACGCATTAATTATTAGTCAAGAGGAGAAAAGGATATACTTAACGCAATTACGTGGGTACAAACACTTTTCGCAATTTGTTTTGTTGCTATGATTTTTACTGCTGTAGGGGGTCAGTTTGATCAAATTTTAATAGTTTTAAATAGTTTTTATAGTCCCCCGACAGCAGCAGAAATTCTTAGCAACAAAACAAGATTATACACAAGATTATATATCAGTAGAGTGGTTTAAACTTGGAAAAATTTCATTTCTCAAGAATGACCTCAAGCTTTGTAGGCTTTTTACGCAAACATTTCCATTATTATACTGACTCAGTGGCTCATTATATTTTTTAGTAAGTGTATAAACTTTTTAGAAAGGTACGTTTATTATCTTTCCAATAAGGTATAAAACATTAAGCTATCTCAAGTAGTTTCGGAGATATTGGCATTTTAGTGCAACAACCTCGCTCACGATGAAAGAACTAGAAAATTCCCTCTAAATCGGAAGGGGTTGGAGATAGAATTTTTTCGTAGAACAATTTTTTGTTCGCCATGAGGTCTCCTATCACCCTATTTCGGGTTGACCATCTTCGCTGTTAAACCCTGCATAGCAATCCGCAATTAGAAATTTTGACTTTTTGTAAACAATGCAGATTTCAACCAAATACGCCGAAGCAGATTGCAGCCATACCATACGTCTGACAGAAAAAGTGTAGATAAAAAATTAATCAGCATTGAAAGATCTACAATTTATCTAAAAAAAACTTTTTCAATACATCGAACCGTTCTCGAGATATTAGCTGAATTGAAAATTTTGGCCGCAATTTTTGCGGGCATCTTCCATTTGACCAAGTTGCGAAGGTGTGATTTATGGCGATTTTGGAGGGGTGATTAAGGGCACTCTTAGCTATCATTAAAAAAAAATCTCTAAAAAAAAAACCCTAATGTATTACATCATGTTAACCTATTCCACGAGAATCCGAATGAAATAATGTCGAGTGGTTCACAAAACTTTCCCCAAATTAAACTTTCTTTTCATTCTGTTGAAACAACAATAATAAACGCCATGAGGTTTTGTACAAATCGCAAATTAAACTATTATAGCATTTTGCACCCATAATAACTGTTTGCATTGGCGGACAAATTAATTAAACTTTGTATTTTAAGAATTGATGCACGTACCTACATATATTATACAAGAGAACCTGAGAGTACTAATTTAATACATAAAACAAATAAGAGTTTCGAAAAAAAATACAACGCAAGATATTGTGAGAAATGTTGGCGAAAGACAAACCAACAAAAATGAAAAAGGTCTCAGGTCCCGGTATAGTATACTTAAATCTCAAAAAGCTTGACCTCAACTACCCTCGTCGCGTCCGTGGGTCGCAAGAAACGCGGAAAGTTTGACGAGTCGCATCATCAGAATTCTCATTTGTCACCACCACTTCCCTGCTTTATTATAAAAGGCCGCCAACCGCGACCCCGCATCATTAACGCAAAATAAAAACAAATCGAACAAGACCCAAGAAGTCTGCTTTCAATAGCGGCGGAAATATGCGAATCGTAGGCGACTTACTGATTTTACGGATATTGGGCGTTATCTACTTTTGATCACAAACAAAACAGTGAATTCCTTTTCATCTGTGAAAACTGTTCTGAAAAGGGATGAAAATGTTGAAAGCAGCTCTTCAAGTGCAAAGAAATTTATAAAAATGCTTTCATTCGCAACACGAAAACCAAATTCTGAGTCGTGAAGCCGCACGTAATATATCTTGTCCATAAAATTAATTAAAATCGGTAGCGAATTATCTTAAATCCCATACACGGGCATCTTGCTACCAATTTGGTTTTGTGTTAGTGCGTATGCAGATACTCATATGTTTATTGCTCCGGAGATTGGGAAAACAAATCTGGCGAGCGGTAGCGGAATTTTGTCGTATGCTCGCTCCTACAGAGAAGGTAACTGTTAATTCGTATGGATGAAATACAATTATCGCCTATATGAATTTAACCACTACACACGATTGATGGTTTATGGCAGGAGGAGAGCGAAAATCCGATTTTTTTGTTTCTACATTCTACAATCTACATCGTGTGACGACTGACGGTGTGACCTCGACAAATATACGTTAAGAGAGGAGAGGACACAAATAATCGGAGCGCCGCGTCACGTATCTTCGCTTTTGCTTCGGAATTTTTCTTTGCCCTCGCATACATACGTCCGCGTGATTTTAATTATGCTGGGAATTTTGTTGCATGCATGCTTTCATTCTGAATTGCGTATTTTTCGACGTATTTTCCTAAAATTGCTACTTTTGCTGTTAAATGTTGAATATATCTTCAACCGCATTTCGGAAAATATCAGGGAAGGAGCATGAATTTCACAGAAATTCACATAAATTTCCCGCAGACGGTGGCGGTGGTGAACTGCTGCTGCTTTTGCCAAATGCCAAAGCTGCGGAGCGTTTTGTGACTTATCCATTCTACCTAAATTAGGATCACTAAATTCGTGCGTGCGACGATTGTATAATCCTGCACTAAGTGCAAAGATCTTTCCGCCCTGAAACCGTAATCTTCAAGATTTCCTGCAATTTCTCTCAAAGATTATTATTTGGGGGTTTTCGCCTTGAATTTTCGTAAAATTTTGTTAGCTCTCGTTTGTGCCAGCGAATTGCTGCGGTCGGTGGTGAGTCACGGTAGCTGCCATTTTGTAGCTGACGACTTTGGCGACTGTCGTGCGCTTCCTGCATTTCCTGCACTTTACGTGATTCATCAAAAGCTGCAGTTTGTTTCGATTCTGCTCTTCCAGTTCGAGCTCCTCTTGTTTGCAAATTTATTATTTTACAAAATTTGTGTTCGTTGTGCTTTTAGTTTAGCTTTGCAAATGATAATTTGCTTTGCGTGAGGTAAGTTTGACATTTATTTTATTTTATAATTTTTTCGCTAAATTTTCACATACTCGCTTTATTGGAATTCGTTAATAAGAATTTTAATCCGTCGTGACGCTTTATAAGCGGTTCACATGCGCATGATAAGCGTTTATTTCACAGTTCTGATGTGCATGACACATATTTCAAGTTAATGTGAACTTTAGAAGAGACTACACTATGTAAAGCAAAATGATTAAGAAAGCTGTGTTTTATGTAATCTAAATTCAATCCGTATAAACCAGATTCCTACAATTCATCTAGTATTTTCAAAATTATGACAATTAAAAATTAATTTAAACTAGAACGGTACGGGAGACGGAAGGATAATTTTATTTTGGAAAACCTTTGTTTCTTTTGAATGCTTTATTATTAATCTTCAATAATTTATTATTTTCTCCTTTTAGCATTTTTGTTTTATTGTTTATAAAGTAGAATGGCAAATTGTATGGAGCGTGGGCTTTTCGTGACCAAGATTAATTTTGATATTTCTTGATATGGTATTGTCCTACTATTACTGTACAGAAGTTTTATCGCCGTCATTTATTTATTTATTTATTTATTTAACTAATCAACAGTGATAATCTCTGACTACATAAACGACTAACTTATGAAAAAAAAATGAAAAAACTAACTTACAAATTACAAAATCTTAACCTATTTTTCAAATGTTTTAACCTAATTTCAATGTACTCCTATATCCTTTAATTAAAAATATTAAATTAAATGAAATATATTAAAGTAAAAATAAAAATTAAACACATAATCTAGAAATATTTATTAAATAATTAAGCAAAATCGATAAACAATATAGCAGTGCACAATTACTACGTTTACATGTAGGGTTGAACCTGGGTTCAAACCATGGACTCCATGTAAACACGGATCGAGTCCAAACCGGGTTGAACTCGTTTTAACCCAGCTTTGCTACTTAGGTCGAGACTCTAGACGAGGAATCGAGTTAAAATGCATGTAAACACTGGTTGAGTAATCGTGTTGACAGTTCGATCGTTTTTTCATGTTTTCTGAGTAATTGACCAAAATATAAGATTTTATTCGAAATCAAATTCCTTCAAATGTCTAAAAAATATAAATGAAACTCCAAAAAATTATATATAATATAATATGTAGATCAAATTAGCGCAATAAACTGTCACTTCGGCTAAGTTTGGATCTGATTTCGACTCGATCATTCAACCCGGAGTGCTCAAAAACGCGGGTTCGAGTTCAAAAACTGTTTTCGGCTCGATCTTTGGACTCTGCATGGTAAACGTAGTAAATGACACAAACGTAACCGAAAGACTGCGCGACGGACCCACGACTCTCACGCCAAAGCAGAGTGGGCCCGAAAATTCATTTTCCTAGCCAAAACCTCTAATGTGGTTAGAATGGATCGATATCGGTGTTCCGTGGGTTCTTCGACAGGCGGAGTCGATTTTGAACCTTAGTATTTTACATGTTTTTTTTTTTTTTTTTTTATAATAACCTTACTTCGATACCTTTGTAAAGCTCCTTCAAAGGAGTATGGGCGTTTTTGGGCCACCCATAAAACTAGTGTCAAATGAAAGTACTGCCACTTAGTAACAACTTTTGGTATGGGCGTTACATTGTATTTCATTTAGGAAAAAAAATATTTAAATATAAAGATTGCATTGAGCAAAAGTCAGACTTATATGGCAACACCAAGAAGGTGTTGCCCGATTTTGATCATCTTCGAACTTGACCTTACAATGAAACATTGTTGTACCGAATTTCAATCTTCTAACTATAACCGTTTTCAAGTTATCGTTCGTACAGACAGACAGACAAACAGACAGACATACTATACTATAAGCCTCAAAAATCGACTCAGCATGTCGAAGAACCCACGGAACACCGATTTCGTTCTATTCTAACCACATTAGAGGTTATGGCTAAAGAAATGAATTTTCGGCACTAATGTGCGGTGGCGTGAGGGTCGTGGGCGCCGTCCGCGCTGTCCTTCGGTTACGTTTGTGTCGTTGTGCACTGTGCGATTGTTTATCTTTTTTGCTTAATTATTTAATAAATACTTCTAGATTATTTATTTCACTTTAATTTTTCATTTTTGCGCTGAACATAAGCCAGGATACATAGTAAATCTATTCAAAACAAAAATGTATTTTATCCCTTTTAGAAGTACATGGCGGCGATAAAACTTCTGCATAGTAATAGTAGGACCAAACTATATCAAGAAATATCAAAATTAATCTTGGCCGCAAATAGCCCACGCTCCATACAATTTTGCCCATTCTGCTTTGTACCACATTACAAGTTAGTCGTACAGGTACAGTGCACTTTGTACTGAATGTTTGCAAAATCCTTGAAAGAGTTAATACAATTTGTACATTTTTGAAAAGCTCTTGAATCCCAGTAATTATTTAAGTAATTTGTACGCCATGTGTCGTACATTTTTTTCGAATAATTCATTGCTTTTTTCGTAGAACATCTGAAAAAATTTATAGTCTTGCAAGTTAAGATCGTATAATTTTGAGATAACTAGTATATCAGTTTTAAAAAAGTATCAATTGCGTGGCCCGAAATGAGTAGCTTTTTTGTAAATATTTTATTTCGATGACGTGGCAGAAAATTTGAAAATAACTTAAAACCCTCATATCTCGGAAACCGTTAGTTTTTGACCCCTAGTTGATTAGGATTATTTTCTTGCAAATTACCTCTACTATAACCCCTTTCAAGAAATAGGTCGAGTTTCCAATCACCTGGATATATAAACTTTCGAACGGGGGGTGGTTTCGTACTCGGGGAGGCATGAAACGAAAAACTATGAAAGAATTTTTCGAAAGTCGTGACATAGAATACATATCAATAGGTAGATTTTTCTTCGAAATCTATCTAAAATAACGGTTAATAATTTATCCCTTTCGTTCATTTTACTTAACATAATTTTCCTTGTATTTGTTCCGAAAAGTGTAAACTCAATAAATATACAATAATATTTACCAAACCAGTGATTTTTTGAAAAATGCACGTTTGTTAGAATTGGGTTGTTGAGTTGGTTGGGTAGTTTTGGAATAATGGCGAACCGCGCTCAACTCGTCCTTGAGCCTAAAAAGTCGATTTTCGCTTACTCCCAAGATCTTCAATATGACCGGAATGACACATGTGAGGTACCAAATTTTACAGAAATATCTCCTGAACAAAATGAATATAATATTGTTGAATTTGGACAATTAGAAAGTAGAATAATCGAGAAAATGCTTTTTTGGTAGGTGGAATCCTCTTAATATTTGAAAATGCTTTATCTAATTGTAAGAAACTAGACGTGATAGGGCAAAACGAAAAGCATTTTTGAAAACAGCGTCTAAAATATAGTTAACAACAAATCAAAAATGAAAGGCAACAAAATCACTGTTCCCTGTGTTATTTGCGAAAAATTTTTTTTAGACGGTTCCTTTTTACACGATATTAAAATTATAGAAATGGAAGGAAATTCGTTAGTCGTCGAGTAGTAACAGTGGATTGATTTACATGGGTTTTTTTGATTTAGATTGAGTGAATATGAATCTTTCCGCTGCGGTAAATTGTTTTACGATTTTGGGGGTTGTGGGGGGTGGGGAGTAACCATCTGCTTTGAGGTTGTTCACTTTGGGCCATGTGTGATATAAAACTAAAGCTCTTGCTGAGTACTATTAAATTAAGCAGTCGCGGACAACTAGTTACATAAGAAAATGCATGTCTAGATTTTTAGATAGAATGAGTATATTTTTCTTCATCTAGGGTATCATGTAATTAGTGTGACCAATTGCTTCCTTACTAGTTTTTAGTTACATTATAAAATCGTTTGCAGGTGATATCTAGTTTTCAGGAAAAAGTCTTTACATGCACATTTATTTTGTAATTTTATAGAAGTGCTAATTATCTTTTGCCGAATGGAGTTTTGACGTTACATTTTTGGAGTGTTATTTTGAGAAGCAATGATGGTGCTCTGTAAATTCCATCCATTCGATTTTTTTCCAATATTTCAATAATCTGTAAACATTTTGTTTCTAACTTCCTCCGAAAAATTTTGTGTACACAAGTTTGGTGATAGGCCTTTACTAATTTTGCATGATGTGTTTTACCTTTGCGACCAATATATTCCTGTCCACTGTTTCTTAGAATTTTTCAAATATTTTTTTTCCATGCCTGAACTGTACGCACTCTTTTTCTAGATTATCCAGTTTCAATCAAGGATTGCTCTCCACTATCATCACTACTACTGGGACTGGGAACATAATCTCTATCAATATCAGAGTTCTCGGAAAATGGCTCTAAAAAAGAAAATCTTTTTTATTATTCGAGCTTTATTTGAATTGAAGAGGATATAATGAAATCAAAACAAATTAAATTAAATTTTACCATACATTTTTACTTACAATTTTCCTTCCTAATAAGGGCTTACATCTTTCGTCGTCTGATGTATCCATTTTGGGAACAAAAACTTATTCAAGTACTATTTTCACGATTTTAATACCTACATTATTAGAACTGGATGTAATAAAGAAAAGATATTGACGATTCATTGAATGCAAATGGGTCTAAGGATACCAGGAAAGACAATCCGATTTGCAAGTAGTTCTTTCCAGAGTTAAATGTATCGAAAATGTATCAATTATACAAGAAATTTTATGAGCGAAAAGCCCGAAAGCATGAATTCATTGACAGCAAGCGCAAGCAGCCAAATATTTTAAAATCTCCTCAAATGAATCCGCAAAACAAAGTGTCCAGAAAAACTTGCTATTTGCTTTGATTTGCAGAAGACGTTGACGAGTTAGCAAAGACGTTCACTGTAGTAACAATTCTTCTCCTTTACTTTACGATAATCCTCCAAAAATAAAAGTTGCCACATACACACAACTTTTACCATATGTACCGCCAATTCATCATGATTTTTATAAGTCGTTGAATCCAGGGCAAGAGACAAATGTCGGAAATGAAATGTTATTACCTATTTAAAGAAAAAAGTATTCATACGGATTGCTTTAAAATTAATACCCTGTGCAAAAGTTCAGCTCTGTAAAAAACTAAATTTTAAATAGAATAATTTTAAAGAATAGTCTAAACAATAGTAAACAATCTGAAATTAAAAACTTACGCATTTTAGAGTATTAGGTTTTTTTAAAGTAAAAATACTTTAAATTAACATATCTGAATATTTACATTTTAGTACTTGAACCCCTTGGCTTCTAACCCTCTCAATTGGCTTAAGACAATTCTAAATTCTAACGTAAATTCTAAAATACAATCATACTTTTAAATATACAAAGGGCTAATGTCCATTAAGTCCTTGTTTCACGGCCCAGAACGGATGCAATCTTTGCACAAAAGAATGCGTCTGCTGGTGGGTCGTGTGGAATATCTTGGCTTAGGCCCTATGCAATGGAATAATAGCAATACCAATAAGTAATAACACTAACTCATTTAATAGTGCCAATATACATTTTCCAATAACTAACTAGTACAATTTACTTCAAGGAATTGATTTTTTTATATGTTATTTACCGATATCTTTCATTAAATTCAATTGCCGCTCGTCACCTTGAAGGCCCCAAAAATCTTTTTGGTCTCCAGGAGAGTTCGTAAGGCTTGAACGAAGCAAAGCACTCTAATTTTGTAATACTATACGAATTATAATGAGAGAGCGTGTTTCTCTGTCCTGTTTTCATGTAGTGACGAAGCAATGACTATTGAATAATGAATATTCGAATATACAATATATGTGCTTGTGCAAGTCAAAGAGCCGGAGAGTGGTATAGGCTGTTTTTTAAACCGGAGAAATGTACGGTGCTTCGAGTTAATATAACCATCACCGATCCTGCGGGAGAGTATCCATATAACGGAATTTCGGCCATTTTTCACGCATTTTACGACCTGTCGTTAATTTTTTATGCAGTTTGCGCGAATTACTATATTTTATTTCGTTTAAGACGTTTAAAGTTCTTCTTAACATTGTTTCTTCTGTTGTATTTCTTCATTTGTTATGTACGTTATTAAGTCTCAAAAGACTGCGAAAAAAATAATATTTTTAAAAATAAAAATAATGTTGCTAATACACAGCATTGCACCTATGTGCAATTAACAATTGTGCAATAAATCAAAATAAAAAGCGAATTTATCCAGTCACAGTAAAATGATAATGAATCAATGCCACGTTAAATAATAACAAAAATTACACCGGGTGAAACCGGGTAGACCTGCTAGTAATCTGTAATATTATAAATATATAAAACCCAATTTAGAATGATATCTCATTTTCCCCGTATAATCTGGCCTTGAGCGAAGGTGTATGCAGGCAGGCGACATGTACTAATCGATTCCTTGAAATTTTGTGATCAACTATTACGATGCGGCATTTTGTTGTAAAACTCCTCCTTCACCCCTTCTTCAACGGCAAAAACTTTTTCGTCTATGCAGGGAGGTGAGCATAAAAACCGGTACAACCACAATCAAAGGACATATAACCTGTCCATAAAAAGTACGTATTATGACCTTTCTAACAGTGTCTCACATGTCTCGATCCGTTGGCAAATGTGGTAAATATGAATGTGCCACCATAAAAGTATGAAACATTTTGGTTGAAAGTTTACAATTTTATATTTCATTCTTAAACATTTTCTTCTTAACAAGGATATACATAGATATATTATTTTCAAAACATTTACAATTACGATATCTTTCACACAAAAAAAGAATCATGCCAACATCTTTAGTAAATCAAGAGTTATTAATTTTTTGTGGAGTTAGTAGAATATCTAATTGGAAAAAATACCAACGTAGAAAGTGTTTCCACTGAGCCCAAGCAGAGTATCAAACAGCAACTCCTCACTTGCATTTGGAATTTGGATGTTATTACGAGCTGTTGGCGTCTTGGCGATTTTTTTCTGTACTGATATTTCGAAGAAATATCTACCTATTGAGATCGATACCATGTCACAACTTTCGAAAAATTCTTTCATAGTTTCTGGCTTCATGCTTCCCCGAGTAGGAAACCACCCTCGAAAGTTTATATATATATTTACACGCTAGCGGCCGTATTTTTAAAGATATTGGAACCAAATTTTAATATGTTATTTTTGGGTTTAATAGCTCAGTTAAGTTCGTTAATGAGCAAAATCGTCCCAAGGGGGTGGCCGGGGGAGGGGGTCGAACTTTTTTAAAAATTATATATTGGCACCTATGAAGTTAAGAAAGAAACTTTATTTGCATAAATTAGAGTATTAGTGGTTGGCGGGGCTCGAGTGGGGGTGGGGGTGACAATTCGAATTTTTCTAAACCACGTCTTGTATGGTATCGTTGAAAAACTCTTGATGAGTAGTTTATAAATCCATAACTAGTTTCCCGATTTTGAAATAAATTACCAAAATAAACGCAATCAAAACACTTCGAAATCTACCTCAGCCTGTCGGCCTGCCGAAAGTGATTTTTTTTATAGCTTTTGTATTTGTGGATATTTACTTGTTTCGTTTGGATATTTGACACTGGATTTTGACTTTCTTGGACATTGAACTTGACTTACCGATTTTGCCTTGATTGCTTTGGATTGTGAACAAGTAAGAATTTGACTTTTTTAATAATAAACAATTATCTAGTAGTCAAGCAAATAAGCTTCAGAAAAGGGTGTGCTTTCGAATAACTGGTGGAGTTCTGGAAACTGCTTTAATTTTTGAAATAGGTCTCCGAAATGTACATCCTGAGTTTGCCCCAATTTCCGAATGGAGCTTTAGTTCGTATGGACCAAAATCTGACAAATTTTCGGACTTTTTCCGGTTTTTTGCTTATGTTTTCTAAAATACCAATCTTTAGAAAAATTGCTTCAAATGAAAGTTGTAGATTACTTAGCTTTCTAATCTATTTTTATTTTTACACGGCCCACGTACAAACTACTATAAAACTACTTATACTGTACTACAGGTCAGAGTTGGAAAAAAAATCTCAAAATGTAAAAAATATTAATTATTTTCATCATTTACTGGTGAATTTTGTTAGATACTCATCAATATCAACAACTAGTCGTGTGTTATTGCTGTTACCAACAACTTATTTATTTAATATAAAACGCACGACCACGGATGGATGAAAGGACAATGCGAGAAAATGGTTCTTATGACCAATACAACGAGTCATATGTCATTAGATAGCTATTATCAATAACTAATATGTTGGCTCATTTCTATTCTAAGTTATCGGCGATAAATCCGAAAATTCCCTTTTTTTATGATTTCTGAAGGACTTTGGGGCGCTTATCACGGGAAAATTAATGAAAAACGTTCTAAAGCGTACCGTTTACGAGATATCCTTCGTAAAAGAATCGGTTCATTCATATCATAAAACCCTTCGAAAACTATTAGTTGATCACTGTACGCGAACTGGAACCTTGGAAAAGTTCCTCTAGCTTGGGTTCAGAGAAAAATGAACGCGTCGAAATATCAAGAAATGTTAGAGTGGGCTCTAGATGAATATCGAGATGCAGCGATTGGGGACGATTTTATATTCCAACAGAATAATGCTCCTATCCATACCACCAAATCAGTTAAATACTGATTTTCCCGATACTGGAATGTTCCCGATAGAAAACCTATGGGGAATTAAGGTTTAGATTTGTTTATCAAAATGGCAGGCAGTTTCAAACCGAATAGGAGGTGAACAAAAATTCAGTCCGTGTGGGTGGAAATCGAAGTCAGTGATCTCAGAAAATTGATTGGGGCAATGCCAAACACCATAGACTATTTCATCTCATAAGCAATAATGTAGTTTCTGAAAGTTAAAGAGTGTATTTTAAATTTTATATGCTATTATAAAAGTCCATTGCTTTGGAGTTTAATTGAAAAAAAGGATACTGCCCCTATAAACAAGGAGAATCAAAATTGATTCAAAACGGAAGTTGCCAATATATGGGCGAGTTCATTTTTAAATCAACTTTGTGTTTCAGTTTTGATTAAAAAATATAGAGGCGTCTCTATATTTATTTCGCTTGATTTTAGATAGCTTTTCATAATTTTATTTAATCTTTCTTATTACATCGTAACTGAATTAATTTTGTTTTATATTTTTCAATGCTAATAAATAAAAAGTAAATATACATCTATTACTATGGTCACTCCGAGCTATATTGCAAAAAATTTAGTTTTCAATAGGTATAAAGATGTATTGAAACTTTTCACACCGACCCAAATGCAATATAGTAGACGTTTGAAATTGACAGCTTCAAATTTAGGACCGATTCTAGGTAGCGACGTTAGTGTCAGAACAGCTCTTATCAAGATTGAGGCATAATTAGTTGCAATATAAATCTTAAGTACTATTGTCAACGATTACATTATATATTTTTCGTTGATTTATTACTTACTTATATTTCAATTACCAAATAATTCTCTGTGAAGCACTAAACTCTGGCCAATGAATTTTCTTTGTAAAGAAAATGTAACACAATTAATTAAAATATAATATAAAATTTCTAAATTTGCACATTTTCTTTGTAAATTAACGTTGATTAGATTAAAAGAATGAACGGAATGAGGAAGTAGCGATCTTCCAGCAAATTTTGGAGGTATAGAACTGCCCCGGTTGCCACATAGAACATTACTTCTACGGGTGCAGTTCCTCGCAAGACGTGTCATTATCAACACACGTCAATCCGATTACGTAGATCGGATCCATTAAATACTTGAAGAAATCAAATCTTCCGAAGAACCGATTCCAGATGTAGAAAGAGTTGTGTCGATTGTTCAACAGCAAATACAGATGCATCAGAGTATTGTACTTGAGTATAATTAACAATAAAACGACAAGGGGAACTAGCAGATTAGAATTGCAAGCAGTTTCAAGCTGCGTAATGTGTTACACAGTGTTGGAAGGACAAAGGATATCCCAAAGATTAACACAAAGAGACTAAAGTAAAAAACCTTAAAGCAATTTCCATTCAAGCCGTAATTTCAAATATAAACAAATTCTTATCTGCGGAATGTGAATATTGTGGCTTGATGCGCAGAATGGAACCGTTGATGATCACAAACGATAGGAATAAGAAGATCCTCAAAATTAGGAGTAGCGAAGGTCGTAAATGACTTACCTGTATTCGTACAAGACTCTAAAAGTAAACAATTCATTCATTGTGCAAAGGTGACGAAGGAGTTTTACCTAAAAGTCGTCATTTGGACTCTTGGATGTCTTCAACTTGCTTTGGGAAGTGAGTATTTTCAACACTGACTGCGAAGAGCATTTCAACCCAAACAACGTTTGTCGCATGAGCCAGGATTAACAATAATTAATTAACTCCACTTGTACTTGTATATTTAAGAGATTAAGAGATCTGTTAAAAATATGGTACGTAGAATCGGGCCTTTATTTTGTTTTTCAACAAAATACTTACAATTAGTACATAGTAGAAATAAAGGGTACGCATGATCCATCGAGAGCGTCGTAAAATGTTATTTCACATTGCCATGTTAAAATCGAAATCGAAATCCAAAGCTGTCAGAAACAGGTTGCAACTTCTGTTTTTGTTTGCTCTAATTTTATTGTACTATATACATGTTAAGCCAAGATCTCTAAAGAGAGTGTTAAACGTAAGTTTATTAAAAATCTTGTTAGTAATCTATATTCTATATGTATTATAAAAAAAATCCCTTCCGGCATGCCTACAGGCTGAGGTAGATTACGAAGTGTTTCAATTGCGTTTATTGGGATAATTTATTTCAAAATCGAGAAACTAGTTATGGATTTATAAACTACTCATCAAGAGCTTTTCAACGATACTCCACAAGACGTAGTTTAGAATAATTCGAATTTTCACCTCCACCCCCACTCGAACCCCTGCAACCCTTACTTCGGTGGTGTCACCGTTAAACTCTACCTCATTGAGAGAACTAAAATTTATGCTAATAAAGTTTCTCTCTAAACTAAAAAAAAATTTAATTTAAAAATTTCAACCCCCTCCCCCGGCCACCCCCTTGGCCTTATTTTGGTCATTAACGAACTTAACCGAGCTATCAACCCCAGAAATAACATATTAAAATTTGGTTCCAATATCTTTAAAAATACGGCCGCTAGCGTGTAAATATATATATAAACTTTCGAGGGTGGTTTCCTACTCGGGGAAGCATGAAGCCAGAAACTATGAAAGAATTTTTCGAAAGTTGTGACATGGTATCGATCTCAATAGGTAGATATTTCTTCGAAATATCAGTACAGAAAAAAATCGCCAAGACGCCAACAGCTCGTAATAACATCCAAATTCCAAATGCAAGTGAGGAGTTGCTGTTTGATACTCTGCTTGGGCTCAGTGGAAACACTTTCTACGTTGGTATTTTTTCCAATTAGATATTCTACTAACTCCACAAAAAATTAATAACTCTTGATTTACTAAAGATGTTGGCATGATTCTTTTTTTGTGTGAAAGATATCGTAAGGGTAAATGTTTTGAAAATGATATATCTAAGTATATCCTTGTTATGAAGAAAATGTTTAAGAATGAAATATAAAATTGTAAACTTTTAACCAAAATGTTTCATACTTTTATGGTTGCACATTCATATTTACCACATTTGCCAACCGATCGACATGTGCGCTACCTCTTGGGGATCCCCTCAAATTTTTTCGTCTTCATATTAGCAGTAAAACGGTAAAATTTGGGCTGGAATAAAGAACGTTTAGAAGTCTCGCACAAACCTTCAAATTTCGAAAAATCGAATTTTTTGCAATTTTTGTTATTTGGTTAACCCTAATAAAAAACGGTCCATATGAATTTAAATTTTTTATTTTCTGTAAATAACTGAATCTCTTACAATATCAAAAAGAGTTCATTCATTAAAATAGGACCAAAAATTACAAAGTTAGACTATTAATTTAGTAACAAGAGTTTCTATTATTTATATTATTTAGCTTTCTTTTTGGTCTTATTAATTTTTTTCGTTAAGTCAATGAAAATCGAGATATCTCGAAAAATTGCTTTCTAGGACACGATTTTAGTCCTTTAAAGCCTTCACAAATTTTATCCTTATATTTACGCTTAGGGGACTTTTAGGACGTTACGAATCACACATAATTACCTACCAGAAAAGTAATCATTTGCCGTTGTATGAATTATTCCGCAAATTTGCCTTTTTTTCGGGGATTTTAGATATTTTACATATGAATTTGGAGGTTTGGGGAGGGTTGGTCATTTTAAATATTTTTAGCCATATATAATCCAAAGTTCGCATGGTTTTCGATATATTCGAAGCATTCCGACTTTCTGCTAATAACGATTAATAGCCAATAATGCATCTAATTAGAGCTTATTATCGGACTTATTTGTGTTTTTTTGTGGCATGAAACATTCCACCGAAAAAGTTATCGCAGCGTACAAGGTACAAAGGAAAAAAATTAAGGCAAAATAATACCAAAGAAAGTAATTGTTCACATCAGTCTTGTAAGTTCCGTTATGCGTTACAAAGAATCTACCCATCCTTCAAATAAGTTAAAAACATCCTTTCCAATGATGTTTATCATACTCCCAGCTGCCTGCGTTTTCACAGAAAAGGATTTTTGAATGGACGAGCCTAACTAGTTTTTAAATAAAAATAATAAAAACTTGAGCTTGCTTTACACAAGGAGAATTTCTCGTATTTCAGTCGAGCGGTCAATTTTTGAAAATTTAATTTAATTTAATTTTGTTTTCATTCAGGGGTGAACGCACACAGTCCATTATGTCACAGCAGCTGTCAAAATTGATCGCGTACTTCGGTGGAAAGGCACCTCTTAGAATCCATTAAGAAATAAAGGAATTATCAAATTCGGCTTGTTGAAAAATTCCTCGAAAAATTCGCTCATAATATGTGGATAATATTGTTTCATTTGATGTTATCAGATAGTTATGGGAGATTTAACAAAAGCAGAAATCTATAAAATTTGTACGATTTTGACAGAGGTACACATAAATCCAAATTCTTTTCTTGTAAAATGTGTGTTAAGCATGGAGCACATATTTTTAGTAGGTCAATGGTTGCTGGCATTCATAGCCAAAGCAATTTAAAAGAAATTCAAGGGAGTGTTCTTTATTTTATCTACAGCAAAGTTTTTGGGAAAAGTTGACTGTATTTTCGATGGTAATTTAAACGGAGATGAAGCCATAAAAATCTGCAATAAAAGAAGATGGTATTCGATATATTTTTAGTATAAGAAACTTTATCAATTATTATTTAAAAAAGACTAATGTAGTAAACAGCTCAAAATTTAGTGGATACAGGGCATATACAATCTCTGATTGCTAAAATTATAGGCTTACTAGGCGTCTTAAGCCGGAGGTACACGATACGGAAAACGTCATATTTATAAGGAATTATTTTTGTGGGATAATTTTCTGACAGCGAGTCACACGATAAGCAAAAATGAGCTTGCAACCAGTATTTTGATATTCACAGACTACCGCGACGCCCTTAAGAGCAGTAATGTCAAAACTGTGTACATAAAATTTTGTGTGGTGTGACTCGGGAAATTTGAACTCCTTTGATGTGCCGAAAATATTCCGAAATTTTTGGGATATTTATAAGCGATACACCATATTGCTTATAAATATGAAGTTTTTCGTACCTCCGGCTTTAATAAAGATGGCGAAAATAATCAAAAACGTGCTTGGCAGGACTTTTTAGGTTTTATTTTTTTTAAGCGATTTAATTTCGCTTTCTCTAATCTTTTTTTCGCTAAATTGAATTTTCATTCCCAATTTCAGTTGTATAATAATATAATTATAATTTGATTTTTATAATTTTATTGAAATTATATTCAAAATCGTGGTGTCAAAACAATAGTTATACCTTCAAAAAATTATTAAATTCACTAAAATTTTTCTTTTTCTCAAAGCAGCTTAAAATGGATTTATTTTATTAGAATATCAAGTTTTGATTATGTTCTTTTTATGTACGAACGCGAATGAGGCAAGTCGAGGCTGAACGAATGCCGATCTGATTCGATCGGATGGCATGCAAATCGCCGCGGTCCGTGCGTCGTACAACAACAAATATACGTATGTATAAATATCGGGTCGTTCATAACACAAAACTGATCATTTTACGAAGAATATTTCGTAAACGGCACGGTTTAAAATTTTTTTTTAATTATTTTTCCTCTTATCAGCGTCCCAAAGTCCTTCGGAAATCATCAACAAAGTGAATTTCCGCAGTTATCGATATCTTTCTTACTGCTAATATAGCCAAGCTTAGGAAAAATTCAGCACGTAAAAATAGCCACAACTTTTTTAACAGCGAATCGAAATGAGTCGCCATATCATTTTAGTTATTATGATATACATTATAATACCTACCTATATTTGTATTTCGCGTCCTTATTGGTTTCCAGACCAGCTTCCATACATTTACGCCGATTGTTCTTTGTTTACGTTATTTCTCGGCCTAATAGCTTGGATAAGTTCGTTAATGAGAAAAATCACTCCAAAGAGGCGGTCGGGGAAGTGAGTTGAAAATTTAAAGAAATTGTATCTCAGCCCCTGTGGAGTTTAGAGCGAAACTTTACTTGCGGAAATTAGAGTACTCCCTATGAAGTTTATGGTAACACCAGCGATTCAGGGGTTGTGGTATGGGTGGAAATTTGACATTTTTAAAACCACGTCTTGTGGGGTATCGTTGAAAAGGTCTTGATGACTAATCTATAGATCAATAACTGTTTTCTCGATTTTGAAATATGTAAATTAACCCAATAAATTAAAAAAACACAAAACACTTCGAAATCTACCTCAGCCTGCAACACTAAAAGGTTTCGATGCACCCCGTCTTATAAATATCTAAATGTTTAAAAAAAACAACCCGTAAAAACATTGTTTTTTACTTAATTCATCTACATATTTGCGAAATTGTGAAAATTAAAATTATAAAAGAAAAGATGACTTGATTTTATGATATTTTTTTTTATGAGCAGTGAAGAACGCTGTCATTTTTGCATTATTATTAAAGATTTTATCCGTTCCTTCTCTGATAACAGGATAAAACTTTGATATATTGCATTGTCACCGACAACGAGCCTATTTTTAAAGTTTTAGCTCGATTGAATGACGGAAAGTGTATTAATTAGCGGCCGAAAAGTTTTCCTTAAAACGGCACAAATACACAAATTCACAAACAAGCAAGTTTTCGCGAAGTTAATATTGATGAATTAAAAAAAGTTATGAAAATCGGTTCATAGATGAGAAAATGGTACTGAACACTTTTCCCCTACCCCTATTTATATATACAGGCCACAGGGTTGTATCGTTTGAATACTTTTATTTCAATTAAAATTATTATCAATTTTAATGTACATTTATTTTACACGTTTTTATTGACAAAACAAATACTAGGGAGAGCGGTGTACATAGTGGCGCAGCGTATAATGTGGCGCAGAGGCTTTTTTGGTATTATAGCAATTGGTACATGAAATCTGTCTGGTGTCATAAGTGTGTTAGTTATTAACCCAACTTTGTCTAAGTAACAGGTGTGATCAAGCGCGCATTTAATAGGTCTTGTGAAAAAAATCAAAAACACCCTTCCTTCAAGTTTTTTAAAAATTTTTTTCATTCCTTCATAACATCTATTATTTTTAAGACATTTATGAAAACTTTATCTGCAAAGACTCACTGTGATATTCTCTTTTAAGCATCATAATTGATTTTGGATTATCTTCAATTTTTCGTATAACTTCGATCATTTTTCAAAATAACAGAAAAATTCCAATGTGGCGCACGCGGTTCGTACAAAGTGGCGCATTAATTAGGTTTGTTCAATGACAAAGATGGTATGGGTTTTAAATGTTTTATTGCCCCTTTAGCTACGACATCTTTTGTCCTTCCTTCTAGTGCCGAGGAAAACCTGAAAAAGCACTTGGAATGTGCTAATATATCCACTGGTTTCTATATTTGCATTTATTGCGATTTCGACTATGATGATTAAGCTGATCAAGAATTTTTAAATTTTTGATCATACTTAACCTATTATTCTAATAAATTTTTGAAAAGTATCGAATATCTACTGTATTTACTTTATTTTTCCACGCAGATGTTACACTTTTAATAATGCGCCACATTGTACGCATGTGCGTGCAATGTGGCGCAAAGAGGTCCCTGCAGTTTTTGGGGTATATCTCCGAAAATATCTACAACTGAATAATGATTGCTTCTGTAATAACAAAGCTTAGTAAATTTCATTTCAACTCATGCCTACACTCCTGATCTAAACCTCCTTTAAATATCCTTAAGAGCTCTAAATTCAAAACTATAGGCACATTGTACGCCGCTCCCCTACTAATTTTTTTCTCTCTATTTTTTAGCTAACTTCATTCATATTTTTTAACAGAAACTTGATCACTTTTTAAAAATACGCTAATTAGAATTAAGTGAAAACTATTAACAAAGTAGAACATAAATAACAACTAAATGGCTTTCACACTAACAAGGGTGCTTTTTATGTACCCGGCCGATGTTTTTTAAAATAACTTTTAAGTAAATGCAATACAATTTTATAATTTATGTTTTACTAGCAGGTCTACCCAATTTCACCCAAGGCGGTGAAAATCATAATCTAATGTACTGTACATTAGGAATAATTACAGCTACCCCCAAACGCGTATATTACATAGAACTGTTTCCCCGTAGGACGGGTTAAAATAATAGTTGCTTAGTTTACTTCAGGCAAAGGTGATTTTGGGGAGTTGAATGAAGATAGAAGTCGGTAGTTCTTATTTAACTTTTTTTCTAACCAAAAAGTCATACCAAGTTTTATAATTTTTGAATTGAAAACTTCTTTAGCCGCGTTGGGCACTTTTTGGTAGGGGAAAATGTCATGGGTTCGCGTCATCGACATGCTCATGACTGGCGCACGCACAGCGGCCGTGTGCTGTGCGCGTTAGACGCTTTTTGGATGGGTGAAATCTCGTGCGTTCGCGTCACGTATATATTTTAAGTGAAATTGAATGGATTTAGTGAAAAGTTCAATGTGTATATACTATGCATTGTTGAAATAGTGTTTTTGTTTAATTATTATTTGAATTGTTTAATTTTAGAATCATTGTGCAGTACAATAGTGAGTACTAAATAAATATACTAATATTTTTAATATAATAAATAAATAACAGAAAATTCTTTTATTAAAACACTTGTGAACACAAAAAGGAGTGCGACGCGTTTCGCCCTATCGAGGCATCCTCAGGCTATCGACTAAATTACTCCTGCCAGCTTACAAAATTTTTTGGGTTCAATAGCGAGCTAAAGATGGAACTGTACAAACAAGTGCCTTCTAAAAAATCGATAAACAGAAAATTATTTTAAATCTTCGTATTTATTTTGCGTTTGACAATTTTATATTATTTAAAATTATTTTAAATTTTCGTATTAATTTTGGCGTTTGAAAATTTTGTATTATTTATTTTCTCATATTTAACCTCACGCAATTAGTATTTCACATTGGCTTGGACGTTTTCTTCCTACCGTGGTAAAACAGATTTCTAGTTGTTCAATCATATTTTTATCGTGCAATTTGAAATTAAAAATTTTATAAAATCTAATAATAATTTAAGTTTAATGTGTTGAAGCTTAAAATATGGTTATAATGCAAAATTATAGTTTATTACCTTATATCATTAAAATCTTTAGTTTAAAATGACGAAAACAGCTCCGACTTTTATTTCATTAAATATTTTATTTTATTTAAAAAATTAATATTTCGAAATCATTATTTATTAATTTAAATTGTCCAAAATAAAATATGTGCTTTGCCATTTTTTGCAAAATGATTATCTATAATTTTATATCATTCGATTTCATTATTAGAAATTTACGAAAAAATATTGTCATGAAATTAGGGTTATTCTAATAATCCTGTACAGCCCATAATATATTTGAATAATAAAAAATCCCTTTAGGAAGGCCTACAGGCTGAGGTAGATTTCGAAGTATTTTGATTGCGTTTATTGGAATTATTTATTTTAAAATCGAGAAACTAGTTTTGGATTTATGAACTACTCATCGAGAGCTTTTCAACGATAGTCGATACCCCACAAGACGTGGTTTAGAAAAAGTCGAATTTCCATCCCCACCCCCATTCGTACCCAATCTATCCCTAATTTGGTGGTGTCAGCGTTAACCTCATAGAGAGTACTCGTATTTATGCAAATAAAGTCTCTCTCTAAACTTCATAGGGGCCGAGATATAATTTTTTCAAAATTTCAACCGCCTCCTCCCCCGGCCACCCCCGTGGACCGATATTGCTCATTAACGAACTTAACCGAGCTATTAATCCCAGAAATAACATATTAAAATTTGGTTCCAATATCTTCAAAAATACGGCCGCTAGCGTGTTAATATATATATACAGGGTGTTTCAGACCACCCGTCCACCCCTAAAATCTCTCGAAATTGGCATCCGATTGAAAAACAAAAAAATACCTGTCAAATATTCTTTGAAAACCTATCCGATGACACCAAACTTGACCCCCCGCCCCGCCCCCAGTGGGTGGGGCGGGGGTTAACTTTAAAAAGTTAAATGAGAACCCCTATTTTTTACTGCAGATTTGAATTCCTTACATCAAAATAAGAAACTTTTGTTTGAAACATTTTTTATTTTCATTGATTATCGTAGAAAAATTTTGAAATAAAGATTCGTTGCTCATTTCGGCGATTCGGGACTCCCCCTGCCAAAAAAGCATTTTTCTCGATTGTTCTACTTTCTAATGGTCCAAATTCAACAATATTACATTTATTTTATTCAGGAGATTTTTCTCTATAATTTGGTACCTGAAATGTGTTATTTGGGTCATATTGAAGATCTTGAGAGTTAGCGAAAATCGACTTTTGAGGCTCAAGGACGGACTTGAGCGCGGTTCACTATTATTCCAAAACTACCCAACCAATTTAGTGAAAGTTCATCTTATTTATTCTTTAGGATGTCTATTTTGTTGTGACGAGAGATTTGATATTTTAGAAATATTTTACGTTTTTGGCAGCGATTTTAAATATGTAGACTTCTAACACCACACCGTTAGCAGGCGTACCCAAAATAAAATGAAATGTCAATTGTCAGTAGGCATGAACAAAATACATGGAAATGCATGGACTTTTCCGATTTGGTTTCGAATTAGTCGAATTTTTGCTCCTATTAAATAGTTTATTTTGAAAATAAATGTAAGTAATTACAAGCAACAATTAAACTTTCTTCATAATGAATTTGTAATTTTATTTTTGCTTGAATTTTTTTTATTTCAAAATTTCTCTACGATATAATTAAAAAAATGAAAATAAAAAAATGTTTCAAACAAAAGTTTCTTATTTTGATGTAAGGAATTCAAATCTGCAATAAAAAATAGGGGTTCTCATTTAACTTTTTAAAGTTAACCCCCGCCCCACCCACCGGGGGAGGGGCGGTGGGTCAAGTTTGGTATCATCAGATAGGTTTTCAAAGAATATTTGACACGTATTTTTTTATTTTCCAATCGGATGCCAATTTCGAGAGATTTTAGAGGTGGACGGGTGGTCTGAAACACCCTGTATATACATTATACAGGGTGGCTGATTCGAAGTGTTACAAATTCAAAACGCTCTATTTTTTTTATTCATAAATATTTTTTATTGAACCAAAAGAACAAAATGTTGAAAACTAACCCAAAATTCACAAGTAATTTTACATTTTCAATTTGGCCACCTTTGGCGCAGATTATGGCCTTAAGACGGTCAACAAATTCATCGCACGCTGCACGAATTATTATGAAATTTCAAAATTTAATACTAAAAGCTCTAAGTTTTGACTTCTATCGGCAGTCCCTATAACTGCCAATTTTTTTTATTTCAAGAATGGGGAATGTTCGTAGAAACTTTTAACTCCTATTTTACCCCCTTAGGGGTTGGATTTCAAAAAATTGTTATACACGTGTTTCTTTATTTCTAAGAAAAGGATAAATACCAATTTTTTAGAATTTTATACTATTTTACCTTTTTGGGGGTGGAGTTTCAAAAAATTCGGTTTTAGTGCTTTTTAGGGGGAACCTTTGTGCAAAATATCAGCTTTCTAGCTCCAGGGGTTTACTCCGTGCATTGTCTGTAAGGCAATTACGGAACTGTTTTATATTTGTGTATAATGTATACTGTATAATTAACATACCAGACTTTGCACGGGAATGCTTTATCATCAATACCCGTCCTTTGCTACGGTTTTCCACAAAATAAAAATACTGGGTAGGTATATTCAATAAACTGGATTAAAGATTTACAAAAGGTAAAATATTCTTCTGCACGTTTATTGTTAAACCAACCGTCATATACAATGGGTAAAAACAAAAACCCTTTTTTCCCACTACCACCCTCGGGCAATGGTATATTGGTATATAGACGTGTAAGGTAGACGTACCCAGTCATTTTATCTTGAATGTTTTCAATTTTTTTTAGGAAAGTTGTAGAAGTATTTCAAATTTCATGGAAACAGAAATAAATACCCGTTTCCTTCCACAAATCTCAGACACACACCAGAGCTACGCTACACACCAGATCTCAGAATTACACCCAAGTTTTGTCCTACACAAAGCCTACTTCCCCACGACAACACTGTATCAAAAATTTTACTTGCCTCATAATTCGCGAATGCGAAATGTAGCAAAACTAAAGAACCAAGTCTCAGTCAAGGAACGAGAAAGCGAAATCTCGCCACATTAGTGGGTCAGTCTAGATATACAGGCGTAGGCGAGGAATCAGAAGATTAATTTGGTTTCCCTATTAACTGGCGTAGGTCGGTACACATATACCGACCCGAACAGGCGTAGGCCGTTCGTATCCTACCAACCCGAGTAACTTGCGTAGGCCGTTACACATATACCGACCCGAACTGGCGTAGGTCGTTACACATATACCGACTCGACCAGGCGTAGTCCGTTCGCATCCACCAACCCGAGTAACTTGCGTAGGCCGTTACACATATCCGACCCGAACAGGCGTAGGCTGTTCGCATCCTTTCAACCCAAACAGACGTAGGCCGTTACACATATACCGACCAGAAAAGGCGTAGGTCCTTCGCATCCTACCTACCCTATTAATCGGCGTAGGCCGTTACACACACCGACCCAAACAGGTATAGGCCGTTCCTATACTATTAACCATTGTATTTCTTATTGTTAGAGATAAACTTAGAAAATAAGATACACTAGCATAAATAAATTAATATTAGTAATATAAAGCAAAGTGGTATTATTCAACACTCAACCTTGGACAACTCATGAGCCCCGGCTCCCCAATACCACTCCACTTCCCAAGATCCGCTCTCAGAACCGAAAGACAATTACATGCTTAATGTTCTGCTTGGGCTCATTGGAAACAGGTTTTGCTTCGCGGGATTTTTTTCCAAATAGTAATTCAACTGACTCCACAAAAATGTTACTAACTCTTGACATACTAAAGATATTGGTATGATTCCTTTTAGGTAGATTTCGAAGAAAAATCTTCCTATTGAGATCGATACCATGTCACGACTTTCGAAAAATTCTGTCATAGTTTTTCGTTTCAAGCCTCCCTGAGTACGAAACCACCCCCCGTTCGAAAGCTGATATATATATGTATGTATATATATACCTAGTTTATCTATTAACACGCTAGCGGCCATATTTTTGTAGATATTGAAACCAAATTTTATGACGTTATTTCTGGGGTTAATAGCTCGGTTAAGGTCGCTAATGAGCAAAATCTGCCCAAGGGGGTGGCCGGGCAACGGGGTTGAAAACGGTTGAAGAAAAACTTTATCTGCATAAATTAGAGTACTCTCAATGAGGTTAACGGTGACACTACCAAATTGGAGGTTGGTTCAAATTTTTTTAAACTCTGTCTTGTATCGTTGAAAAACTCTTGATGAATAGTAGTAGTCGTTTATAAATCCATAACTAGTGCCTCGATGTTGAAATAAATCACTCCAATAAATGCAATCAAAATACACTCCGGAATCTACCTCAGCCAGTAGGCCTACCGAAAGGGAATTTTTATTTGAAAGATATCTTAAGAGTACATGTTTTAAAAATATACCTGTATACTTGTTATGAAAAAAGTTTCTAAGGACGAAGTATAAAAAGTAAAAAATTGTAAATTTTTAACCAAAATATTTCAAAATTTGATGTTCGCATATTCATATTTGCTACATTTGCCAACGGATCAAGACTTGTGAGACATTGTTGAAAGAGGCATAATGCGTACATTTTACTGACAGGTATGGTCGAATTTAAGCATAGGCCTGCTAGGCCCGGTCCTAGGGGCGCCGGCGCGGCGCCCATTAGATTAGTAGAGCATAGAAGTAATAAGGGACGGGTTGCCTGAGCCAAAGAAAGTAAAATCATAAAATCATAACTTGCACGAAACAAGGGGCGGCAAATACTTGCGGGCTTACGGGTGGGCGCCAAAGTATTAAATCCAGGTTATTTGTCCTTCTATCGTGCTTCGAAGAGAAAAAACGGTTTTCATGAGCTCACCTCTCTGCACAAACGAAAAAGTTTCAGCCTAAAAAAAGGGATGAAGGAGGGGGTTTTACGCCAAAATGCCACATCATAATAGTTGATCACAGCACTTCAAGGAATCGACTGGTACATGTTGGAACACTTGCTAGCGAAACATCCTGTATGTATAATGTATACTATAGTTCTTTTTTCCCTATCACCATTATTTATTGGCGTTTTAAATTTTCTACCAAAACTAATATACCTTACAATCTACATCTAGGCTATGAAAAGTCAACCCGTAAAAACAAAGTTTTTTATTGTAATTCATCTCAAAGATGATTTGATTTTATGATAATTTTTGTTATGCACAATGCAGATTACTGTAATTCTTGCATTTATTATTAAAAAATTCATCCATTTCGTCTGTGATAATAGGTTAACAATTCCGTCCCCTTTGTCACATTTTAGTGGTAATTATTTTGAATTTCATCTATTCCTTCTTGGATTGAAAAACTTCATCTATTTTTTTATGTGCTGGTTTTGAGCTAGATTTCGTAGAAAGAAAATCTACGTAATGTAATCCTCCTCATGGCGGTATTTTCGGAAAATTTTTACATAGTATAACCCCTGGACCCCACAAATAACCTCCGTTCGCATGTTTATATTTTTATATATATATGGACACGATAACTGTCGCAATTTTGAAGATATTTGAACAAATTTTATTATGTTATTTTTAGGTTTAATAGCTCGGTTAAGTTCGTTAATGAGCAAAAAAATTGAAAACTTTATATCTCGGCTCCTATGGAGTTTAGAGAGAAATTTTATCTGCTTAAATTAGAGTACTACCTATGAAGATTACAGTGACACCACCGAATTATTGGTTGTGGAGGTGCGGGTGGAAATTCGAAATTTTTAGAAGTACGTCTTGTGGGGCGTGGGCTGTCGTTGAAAAGCTCCTGATGAGTAGTTTATAAATCTTTAACTAGTTCCTCGATTTTGAAAAACATTACCCCAAAAAATGGAATTAAAAACACTTCGAAATCTCCCTCAGCCTATAGGTCTGCCGAAAGGGGTTTTATGAAATGATTTCTGTTCTTTAAGTGAACTATCTTTGACCCTTACATTAGGTTTACCGGTTCACGATCCGCAACATCCTTGCAATTCACGCAATTCTCTTCGTTCGCAGTTGTCTAAACTGTAAATATATTTTCCTGGTTAAATCCTGTCAAAGTGTCAACACTGATTTTAATTATTAATTTCAGCTTTGAAATAAAAGTAAGTGAATTCTGTCACTCCAAAAATAATAATTTACTTTAGTCCTTGCATAATACGCAATATATGTAGGTACTTTTTAAAAATACTCTCTTAGATCATTCTTCCTTTTAAAATGCTCAAGACTTTAAATTATGATAGAGGCCAAGATCCATCAAACCAACAAACAGCTCGCGAGCATGTTTTGAGGAAATGTTGCTTTGGTGGATACGTACTAGCGGAAGTTGGACGTACACCAAAGACAATTTCTGACGATAAATTTGCTTGCGTGTGCATAGCATGCTCGGAAACATTTATTTCAAGCGTGTTCGGTGTAGCCAAAGGGCAGAATTTTGCTCGCAAACTGCTCGCGAACTGCACGTTTGATGGATCTTGGCCTAAAGGTGAATGTCATATTTTTGGTTACATTGTTCTCAAAAAAAAAAAAAAAAAAGTTAAAGAAACCAACCGTAAAAACAGTGTTTTTTACGATAATTCATCTACGTAGAAGGTATTTTCAAAATGGGGACAATTAAAATTAATTAGAAAACGAAAGATGACTTGATTTTATGATAATTTTTTTATGCGCAGTGCAGAACGCTGTCATTTGTGGCATTATTATTAAGGATTTTATCCGTTTCTTCTGTGGTAACGGGATAAAACTTTGATAGAATACATTGTCGTTGATAACGAGCCTATTTTTAAAGTTTTAACTCGATTGGATGACGGGAAGTGTGTTAATTAGCGGTCGAAAGATCTGCGACACAAATCCACAAATAAACAAACAAGCTCAAGCAAGTTCGCGAAATTAATATAGCTGAATTAAAAAACCTGCCTACTTTTTATAATCCTCATCTTTTTAACAAAAGCGTTTAAAAGATTTTGCAAATCTAGAGAAACAGACAACGCCCAGGTCAACTTGCGCCTTGACTAAAGTGGAAAATGTCGTCGCGCTCAATTAAAACGACCACTTTCTCTGGGCACTTATTTTCGAAAGGGTGGCCCGAATATTGCAATCGAATAAACAAAGCAATGCTCTGAAAAATCAACTATAAAAATGCCCAGATCCCTTAATGGTGTAGGCAGCCGGAAAAGGAAATTTTTCCAAGGAAACAAATTTCTGGGTATTCTGCCGATTATCTCTAGATTCTAGAAAAACATATTTTCGCTCACCGTGTTTATTGTGCCAGAGTACAAAGCCAAAGCTTTTGATCGGCAACGACGTCAGTTTGCTTGCGGCGCACATACAACCACATGCAATGTACAGTTTCCAAGGGTATGAAACTGTATTAACAAGCACGACGCACACACCGATTGTGTGGCCGGTGCACAATAGATAAACGAAGTGGAAACGTGGGTCGTGTTGATTCCTCGCACACGAAGCGTCTACCTCGATGCCTTGCTAAGTCGCTACTAACGGCCGCCATTTTGTTTTGAGTTTCAAGAACATATTCATCACCGACGGTGCGGCATAGCAGCGCAGCGTGGCGGGGCAACAGCCAGCAGCCAAGCCACTCGGTTTTGGTCCGAAGTGTTTGGTTTGGTGCACTTCAGCCAGTGGTGATAACGCAACTCCGTTGCTTTCTAGTTTTCATAAAACGCTAAAACAACGCGAAACTAGAATAAAAACAAAACAATAAAGATCTCGAAATGTTCTGTTAAGCAAGCAGTCTGCGCTATTTGGAAGGACACGCAACCAAAGTTTGCGAAGAAACAAACAGGTAAGCCAAAGAAACTAAATTTCTAGTAGGTTTAATAAAATTCACGAGTAGTGTCCTTTCGCCATGGCCATCATTGCAGTCGTTGTCCTGAGAGGTTGGGAAGGGGAAATCGCGTTGTTTCCTCTTACCAGCATTTCGTTTGATCGCGTAATCGGATCGGTGCCAAGTTGTATCTGAATGCAGCACGGCAGCATATATTGTCCACGGGTGGCATCCGGTCCCATCTCGGCGGTGGCGGTCGAAGTGCGTCGACAGCTGCTACTGCTAGATCCCACTTCACCGCTCAGGTGTAGGGACGTACTTCGAAGTCATTCCGATCCGCGAACCAGCAGAAAGGATCTCGCCCTTTCGAGAAATTTTGTCGCTCTGGCGCAACCGCGGTCAAGCGACGATCGCTCACGGATACAGACGAGCCTGAGCTTCAGGAATCAGGACGAAGAATGCGTTTTTCTGATTCGAGATGAAAGCTTGTGCTCATCTCGTCACTTGCGGGTGCTTGGCGCGAGTTTTCGCCATGAATTGGCAGTTCCTGCTTTCTTTTTTATTTTTCACTTTGCGCCAGTGCACTGCAGACTTTCTTCGCTGAAGCTTTTTGTAATTTGATTTTTGATAAACTCCACTTTTTGCTTTTACTGTTGCCGTCTGAACATTCTGCTTGCTATTATGCTTGCATTCTGCTTGTGATTATTTTACAGATATCATTCATTATTTTGCAACTTTTATTTTATTTTCCCAATTTTTCAAAATTGAATTATTTGGTTGTTCTTGAAAACCGTAGACGATTAAATATTCATATCCCCAAAACAACTTTCATATTATTTTCTATTTGCGTTGAACGTAATTTGTATCGAGAATGTTGCCTCTGTTTTATGTTGTTAACTTCTTCGTAGTTTTAGGATTTTCTGTTTTTCATTTTATCTTTGTTTCAAAACTTTTTTCGTACATTAAACAATATTGTTAATTTTATCTTTTGCGACAGCAACCTTTACTTACATGTTAAAGTTTTCGTAAACACATAAGAACCCCCTCAAATTTCTAAACATAAACATTTTAATTTTAACGTAAATATTTCTGTGCTCACGTCCTTTTATAAAAGAATATTTCACATGCGAGTTAAGGCCTTATGCCACTGACATCTCAAAAAGTGAACTCAACTTTATGTATTTTTTTTTCGGATTGAAAAAGATTTTTATTCAAATTCAAAATATACCACATGCTTACAGAATATATATTTATTAGGTTGGCCCATAAGTAATAGCTTTTTTTAAGGGAAAATTTAGGGTGGAAAAAATATGGGTAGGCGCATGCGTTTTATGGAATTCTACCATTTTCTCCGTTATTTCTACCGTTGAGGCATTGAATAGCTTGAACGCTCGGAAAAAATTGTAAATAACAACGTAGAACACATTGTTGATTAATTTATTATTCATTTCTTAATTAATTGTTTGAAATTATATTATTCTTGGTATTTACTTATTCTTAGTGTTGCATCTACAAATGGCCGTTTGCAATTATTCTCTGTTTTCTCCCGTAAGGGTACACTGTTCTATAGTTTGCAGAGCACCACCCTTGACTGCCAAAAACCACCGCAAACACGACGTAGGTATATTACATAGAACCGTTTCCCGTAGGTCGGTTTACAATAGTAGTATGTTAGTTTGTTTTCAGTTAAGGGTGGTTCTGGGCTTTTGAATTAGGATAGTGTTGCTGGTTCTTATTGTGCTTTATCTGAAGGTGCAAAAATGGTCACTCTTAGAAAAACTCCTAGAAGTTAAAAAAAAAAGTAGGGGGTTTGGGGGTGGAATTTCCTTTATTCCTTTATTTCTAACAAATGGCCAAATACCAATTTTTTTTTTTTTTACTTCAGAAATGGCGGTTTGTCATACAAATTTTCATCCGTTTTCTTACCCCCTTGGGGGTATTGATCTCCACAAAATTTCACACAATCCATCCCGAGACTATACTTCATTTTCCCTGAAAATTTCATTAAATTCGATGAAGTGGTTTAGGAGTTTATAGGGAACAAAAAATCCCATCCCCTTTTATATAATAAGATTTAATGCAAGAAAGTTAATAATTAAATATTCAGTAACAAAATCAGCATTTTTATATAAAAATAACTCAGCCTTATATGGCAACACTAAGAAAAATCTGCCGATTTTGCTCATCTTCGAACTCGGCCTTACCATTTGAACAAAGTAATATTGTACCAAATTTTAATCCCCTGGACAGACAGACAGAAGGACATGCATAAGACGTTTTTTTCACTTTCCAATCATGTATTAGGTATGTAATTCTTTATTTTCCGGCACCATTATTTCTTGGCGTTGCAAACATTCGCAAGGTATGGTCCTATCGTCTTAAAATTTAATTTCAGAATACACATGATAGTTTTGCATCTCTGAAGTAGAATTAGAAATATTTTTTAAATGAAAATAAATAACTTCCCTGCAACAGCTTTTCCAACATTTAAGGGCTAGTTTTTAGCTTTTCGGTTTATGTTTTTAACGCAGTCGGGTTGTTTCTTTTTTAAAATAATTTATATTTAGAAATATTTTTGGAAAATTAGTATTTTGAAGCCAAAAGGATGATTCATATTATGAATTGAATACATATTTGTTTTTATTAACTGTTAATATTTAGATAAATAGTAAAAATTAATGTTTACTTTCTTGACAAAAGTGCAGTATTGGATACGTTCTGTATCATTTTGTGTTTGTTGTGTGTGCAGAAAGGGAAAATTACAGCACATCTCACTCTCAGGCGTGCAATCACGCTTAGGCCCCCTATACACTTTAGCTAAGCTAAGAAGCTAAGTTTCTCGCTCGGTTGTCAAAATAAAGAATTTAAATGAAGTGTTGCACACTTCAGCAATGCTATGTTAGCGATGTTTTCTTTGCTCGAGCGATGTGCGCTAAGTTCGCATGCGTAGCATGAGCTCGGCTAAGCAAGCGGGCTTCGCTTACCAATACGCAATATGCAAAAGAAAACTTTGGGTCAGTATCAGTTTACTGTTCGTGTCGTGTTAGTTTTTTCACTGTCAGGTTCCTCATTGACTGTTCACTATATATTTATCCATCAAAAAGAATACTTTTCAAAACATATTCTCATTCTTTTTTCCTTTTTTTAGTCTAACAATAAGTAAAATTTCGTGATCAAGTGATAAAAGTAAACTAAAGACACATTCACGTAAAACCATCGTCCGCGCATCTCAATTTAGGACATTTGTTTCTTACGATAAAAGTTATTTTCATTTCCTAGAAAATGCGCAGAATACGAATTTTTTCACCACTTAAGCCAGAGCTCCGCGTTCATAAACAAGAAAAAGGTCAAGGAGTGTAAAACTGTGATTCATCTTTTGTCCTTAAGAAAAGAACATTATTGAACTTTAGATACAGCCCTACACGTATCCATCGGCTCTTGTAGCTTACCCGGCCCATACATGACCGTTTTTTTTCTTACTTACATAAATTCGGAGAAAAGTAACTTCCAAGTTCCAACCACAGTCGAATTCTTATTATAAAAAAATTTTAGGAATTTTATGAATTTTAGGTGTAAAAATAAAGTAAAAAAATCTATTCCTATTCAAAAGTTATAAACAAGACTTAGTAACTTTTGAATAGGCAGTTAAAGTCGTAGTGGGGTTTTAGTTTTTTTACTTTATTTTTATTTCAAACATTTTGCGGTTTTCTCCAATTTCTCTGAAAATGAAGAATTTATATTCATTAATTGTTTAATTGTTTTATAAACTTTTTAAGTTTTTACATACCTAATGTTATGTAATTTTACAATTGTCTTTACTTGCCAAAAATAGCTTGCGATATGTTTTTTTTTTCACTCACGTACGTACGTTTAGCGCACTGAATCACAATAAAAATAAAAACGTTAAATGTTTCTTGAATAGCTTATATTGAAGTATAAATACAAACCTACTATAGATGTATATTTAATTTGAGAGACTGAGAATTTCCATGCATATCCTGAAATGTACTTGAAAAGTATTTGTAAGAGATTGCTATTTGAACTTACCAAATCGCTTTCAATTGCATTACTTGTAATGCATTCTCAATGGATTTCTTTACTCCATGCATTACATGTGGTTTACTGGGAATTTAATTTTGAATACGTATTGTGATAATATAATAAAAAAGCATCGGTACTTATATGAAAATTATATTGTATTTAGAGCTCTTAGTCTTTCTAATTCAGCAAGAGATCGCAGATCGTGAGAGTTTTTTTTAATTATATCTTTGACCCTCTGAAGTTTAGAGAGAAACTTTGTTTGCATAAATTACACTGGCCCCTTTGAAGCTTACAGTATCAGCAAAGATTCACGTCTTGTCAATAATATGTTCTCGATTTTAAAATAAATTACTCCAAAAAGTTCAATCAAAAACGCTTCGAAATGTCCTTCAGCTTGTAGGCCTGCTGAAAGGAATGTTCTCTGATTTCACCCCATGCCTTTTCCGCCGCTGCTGGGTTGTTCAAAAAATTTTTGTGCGTTTTTTACGGTTTACGGAAAAATAATTTTTTTCAAGGTATGTTAACTTCATATTTTCGGAATGTGCGTATTTAAACCTTTAATTTGATACCAAATTCGATACATTGCCAAATATTTTTCATTTTGTGGGTTGGGTTTTTTGCGTTTCTTAGAAATCATATAAGACCAAACATGTCGTCATATAGCTTATGTTACGCGGAGCATTCATACAAATCCTACGACACCTCATTTGTCCAAATCTGATGAGTAATTTGGGAGCTGCGAAGGAACAGATGATATTCCATACCCACATATGTACATTGACTGCCAAACATATAAGCCTGACATGATTTTGATTGTTTTACATGCTTTTTATTAACTTTTCAATTTAATTTTCACCTACTTCTAGACGTCTGACAATACAATAACAATACATAATACATACAATCACTTTATAAGTTTACCCTAATTTCTCGTCCAGGAAAATTGGGCATCAGGATATGAAAATTGCTTAATTTTACAGATTATAAACAAATACAATGTATATATTATACATTATGTCGTAGATTGCAAGAAAAAAATGTTGTTCTCTATCAAAATAAAATTAAATTAATTAATTATTATTTGCAAACTGACATAAAAGGCAAACTCAGTTGTTTTTTTTTTTTTGTCATATACATTAGTTGTCATATAGTCAGAGATTATCACTGTTGACTAGTTAAATAAATAAATAAATAAATAAATTGTTTTGAGGTTGATTTTATCGATTAACCATTTGAATTAAAATACTTGGCAGAATAGCAATGAAAAAAGAAATTACAACACAAAAAACGCTGCAATGTCTTTACACATGGGTTTATTATTTCTGACAGAAATACAATAACATTGGCAATAATTTTCATTTTAAAAAAAGTTTTCATTTTTTTTTTAAATATTTAAAATTTTTTTAAATTTTTTTTTTTTAACTCTTCAATCTTTCGTCAAAATCGACTTCATATTCGATATCCTCACCCTAAAAAACATAAAAAACGATACTCCACATGCCCAAGTTCACAAAAACTTTAAAAATGCGTAATTTTACCCCCCTTTTTCACCCCTAAAACCCCAGGGTGTATTCCGATCAAGTTGCCGAGCTTCGGGACACAACTAGGGTCCAAATGTAGCCTATATGCAAAAGAACGATTTTTTTCGACCGTTATTTAAGGTAGATATCGCTGGCACGGCGGACGGCGGACAGACATTGCAGTTTTGGACTCAACGCATCTTGAAACGCAAAAGAAAAAAATTTGAGGGGGTGTTATAAAAAATTTTTCCGAACCGATTACAAAGGTGTATTATTCAGAGAATAACAAACCAAAATTGGAGATTAGCAAAAAAAACTAAAATATATAGAAAAAATAGCACAACTCTGCAGCAAAGAACTTTAGAAAAAAGGAAAAGCGGCAACTTTGTATGAATCAGTTGTGGAAAGTCAGTGAATGATAAGCAAATAGAAGAACTTGATTGCTCAAAGCTAACAGGGAGAGTTCCATTAATGGTGTCGTATTACATGAAATGGCTATGTTACGAAAATATGAATGCAATAATTTTGTATTAATCTGTCACATATGAAATGCTAAGACTTGAGTCCCCTCATTACATTTACACGTGAGCTTTTTTGAAAAATAATTAAAAAAAATCTAAACCGTACCAATTACAAGATATCCTTTATACAAAAACCGGTTCAGACATATCACAAAATCTTTCAAAAACTTGGTTGCAAGACACTATACACCAGTTCAGACTAATACCACTTAGGACCCATTTACCAATAAATAAACCACTTTAGTTAACACTAATTTGTGTTTAATTTTCTAAATTCAAAAAAAAAAAATCGCGCGGCGAACTAATCACAACAAGTACCATCAAATGAGTTGCAGAGTTGTGATATTTCATATTTATAAAATTTTCATATAGGTATTTGGGGTTTGCTTCCTTTTACGAAAGGAACTAAACGTACAATAATTAATTAATTTACATCGTTATGCATTGCAAGCGGTGTACAGGGATTAACAGATGGTTTCCGAAGGAACAGTTTTTTTTACGAAGAATATCTCGTAAACGGTATGATTGAGATATTTTTTATTATTTTTCTCGTAATTAGCGTCCCGAAATCCTCCAGAAAATACTGAAAAAGTGGCTCGCCCCGGGATCCCCTTTTAACAATAAATAAATCACTTTTATTAACCCTAATTAGAGTTTCATTTACTAAATTCCAAAAATAATCGCGTCGCGAACTAATCAAAACAAAGAACTGTCAAATCAGTTTATGAATTATCAATTTCATAATTTTCATATATTTGATGTTACTATCCCTTTTACTAAAGAAAGTAAACGTACGATAACCAATTAATAATTGACGTTTTTGTGCATTGCAAGTGGCGTATAGTGATTAATAACCGTTTTCCGAAGGATTTTGTGATATGAGTGAACCGATCTTTTAAGAAGGATATCTCGTATCTCTGGGATTTTTTAAATTATTTTTACCGTGATCAGCGACCAAAGATCCTTCGCAAAATGTCGAAAACTTCATTTGCCGCAGTTATCGGTATCGTGCCAAGACTCTTGGGTTTGATTAATGAAACATTTTTAAATTAGTCCAGAAAGAACAGTTTTTCCTCAGATTCCTTTCCTGTTCTTCGTTCTCATTTGTCTAGAATTCTAAAAAGGTAAGTACGAGAGCAAAGAAATATTCATTTGTAAATCAGTGCTCGAATAACCACTACAAAAATCCCACATACAATCTGTATATCTACTCCCAAATCAATATAAAAAATAATGAAAGAAATATACAGAACTATATTGCAATTTGCAATTAATTGACGAATTACGCTTATTTAACATAGTTCTTGGAAAAAATTAAACAAGAATTCAATGACTAGCATAACTTAAAGAATGTCTTATATTTTTTTTTTTACAATTATAACGACAAAGTTAAAATATCGTTGCTGAAATTTTATTCTACGGAAAGAGAGTTTTGTCGGATGGAAATATTTAGTTTAAGCAGCGTCTTAGCTAAAATACTTTTACTTAGCGAAGACACAAATTCCAGAAAGTCATATTTTATTTGGCCGGAGATATAATTCAGGAAAACTGGCTGCAATACAAATAATTATGCAGAAAACTTAGAATCCAATTTATCTTCTATTACATTTACTAAAATGTAAATTAGTAAATCGTATAGACACAAATGTTTTGTTGACAATTAATCGAGAAATTGCCAATTTTGCAAGATTATTGCTTTTAAGTATATTATGAGAGGTTACCACTACAAAAACAGCGGAGGTGACGTTCTTCAAAGTACCTAATAATTTCCTCGTTAGCTTTTCCCATTTGTGCATGTGACATCTGGTAGCATATTCGAAGATTTCACTCAACGACTGTGTGTGCATTGTGCATATACGAATTCGGCTCTCTTACGCTTGAGTGTTTGTGAAATGACAAGAAATTCAGAGATGCGAGCGACCAGCCATTTTGAAATGAATTTGTAAATTTGGTAGCAATTGGTAGCAGCGTGTAAAAGCAGTAAATATGAATACATTCCGTGCAAGAGTGTGATGCAGCCTGGTGTAATTGACAGGAGGAATTAAGAGAGCTATTCAATTTTTTCAGTTTTCTCCGAGAGGAAATTTTTGTATGGCACCGGGCACGGCAAGGCAAACGGAAGCTTCAGATTTACATTTACGATTTTACGACTATGTTGACGAGTGCATGTATGTGGCATTTTCAGTTCTCGTTAGTTTTATTTGCTACCCCTGAGAGTGAGGTTGATGGGGTAAATATCGCGCAAAATTTTTCTAAAACTTTTGGAAATTGTCTAGTTTCACGTGCTTTATGTTGTGTGTGTTTTGTTTGTTTGGTAAGTTGCGCGATATTCAGATGTTGGTTGTTCGGTTGCTGTCCGCCGCTGCTGCGCCGTGTTGTATTGTCCCTGCGCGTGTGTAATGTTTATTTCGGCTTTTAGCGCTGGTCCTTCCACCGGTGTGGTGTGTATGTGATGAGATATTGAGTCTTTGCTGGTTCCCCAAACTCTGATTTTTCTATCACTTTCGGTCGCTACAGCGAAAGCTTTCTTGTTGAAATGTTTTTTCATTTGCGTTCCTGGAGAGGACGATAAGTTTGGGTTCATGTTGGAACCTTGGTTCTAAGTGGAAGGATTTCGTTTTCGTAGTCCTCTTTCTATCGATATTCGATGCAACCAAACAGAGCTTCACAAATGTCCTTCATTATCAATTTTATGAAATCATAACGTAAAACGATATTACCCCTTAAAATTCCACAGAATACAATGGTGGTATACTCTGTGTATTTACAATAGATTTAGGCGAGCACCTTCTCCAAATGGTAATGAATAATTGATTGAGGAAGGAAAAACTGGGCCCGACACACTCTTCTAGGTGCCAAGAGTCCATTCACTAGCAAGTAGCGTGACCAGACTCAAGTTTACGCTGCAGTGTAGTGTAATATACACACAAATATATTGAGCGTGGTCAAGGATAACACCGTAAAGAAGGATCCTTCTAATTAAATAACAACTATAGTCATTCAGGAAAATGTTCTTTCCTGCATGACTATATTCTACTGTATTTCGTTTTATTTTCGTTGTTTTTAAGTACATACAAATTAATATTTTTAAAAATAAATCTCGAGAATTTAAGCACACTGTGAACTATTGTTTTCTCTATTGTACTAACCATAAAAAGTGGTTTAGCGTTTCTTGGAGTGATGAACCTCCATCATAAATAATTTCAGAAAATGATGCCACATAATATGTGGCTTATTTACGTATTTACGCAATGCATGTTTTCTCACATTTTCCGCCTAAACAGTATCATCATTTTAAATGTTGTGTCAAATAAACAAAATTACAAATATTACGATTTTGCATATTCATACATAGCTAGATATTCAGTGCGACTACTTAAAAATATTAGATATCTATGAAAATTGTGCGCATTTCTACTAGGAAATGGGTAAAATTATAATAAGGATCGAATATAAATAGTTTACAAACAACCCGAAAAAAAATTTCGTGTACATATCTATTCAATTATTTACTTCTCTTTTTTAATTGGAAAGGAATTTTTAACTCTTCGATCCTTATTTAATCGCTTACCATTTTTATTTTTACATACACACACAACCTTACAACTTACAAGCCTTTCGATATTTGCAAAATTAAATCGCTTTTCACAATTGATTTGAAAAATTTGCACAGAAAATATTATTGGTTTAGGTCAATTTTTTCAACTAAGAGCACATTCTAGAATGCCATTGTTTTTTTTTTCAAGTTAAATCTATATTTAAGTATAATACATATGATATAAAAAAAATAATAACCAGTAAAAACAATGTTTTTTACTTAATTCATCTACATTCTACATATTTGCGAAATTGTGACAATTAAAATTAAAAAAGAAAAGATGACTTAATTTTGTGATAATTGTTTTTATGCACAGTGCAGAACGCTCTCATTTTTGGCACTATTATTAAGGATTTTATCCGTTTCTTCTGTATTAACGGGATAAAACTTTGATAAAATATATTGTCATCGACAACGAGTCTATTTGTAAAGTTTTAGCTCGATTGGATGACGGGAAGTGTGTTAATTAGCCGTCGAAAGGTTTTCCTTAAGACGGCACAAATACACAAACAAGCAAGTTTTCGCGAAGTTAATATAGATAAATTAAAAAAAAAGAATTGTTTTGGTCGCACTGTGATGAGCACACGGATAACGGTGGGCGGAAACCATGGTGGCCGCGGGCATAGGGTGCTAGATGAAGAATAGCAGTTTTATAACCAAAAACGTTTCTTTAAAAATCGTGTAAAAAACAGTGCAAACACAGTTTTCTCATCGTAAAAAACGAAATTTGTTCTGGGTTAAAAAAAGGCATGTAAAAATCTTCAAGATCGTGTAAAAAAACAGAGTAAACGAAGTTCGTCCAAATAATTCATTGTAAAACAATATAATAATTAAAATTAATAACAATATTATATAATTAAAGCAAGTTAATATGTTAGTTGGTAAATCAAATCAAAATTTTTGTATAGAAAAGATTCAGGTTCATCTTCGAATTTTACCTTACAACTTCAACGAAGTGTTATTGTACCAAATTGTCAATCCTCTAGTTACAAGCGTTCTGGAGTTATCAGAACAACTGACAGCCGGATATCCATAAAGCAGTTCCTTTTTAAAGCACGAATATATAGTTCTCTTTTTCTAACACCATTATTTCTTTTAGTTGCAAACGTTTGCTCAAAACTAATATATCCTACATGTAGGGTAATAGTTACAACAGCGTTATATTATTAATTTGTTTTAATTAGTATATTAATTAAAACGAATTTTTATGGATACATTAAAACCATAAAAAGATTTCATTTGCAACCCCTTTTACCATCCTGCACGACTCCACTTTATCACCAAGTTATGGACTGGTGAATAGAATATCAACGTTTGATTCTAAAATTTCCGACAGCACTGTATGTAAGCACCGCATTCTTAAAATTTAGTTTTTAAGATGAAATTAATAAAAGGGAATAATTATCATTGACAATTTTTTTCATTTAAAAGTAACATTTGTAATTTCTGAGAAAGCTGAAGGTTGTTTGCTTTATGACTTGTAGACTTTTCAATCATGAAATGCAATCCTTATCCTATGGGTTCTGTGAATGCATACAAAATGAGTCCGGTGAATATGATGTTTGCAATTTGAACTCATATAGTTCTTTATTTTAGTGGATCTAATGTTGCTTCCACAAAAGAGCTTTCAATCTGGCGTACCTAAACTAATTTCGTGTCCGATGGAGCTACGATTGTTATTAAATAAGACTGCAAATAACTGTACTTTAACTTCTTGAGTACTGTAGATATCTTCTCAAGATAACGGATAATTTTAACGGTTTCATTTATTTTAGTGTTTTAGTTCAGAGAGATAGTTTATTTTCGCAGTTGATTGAGCTACCGAAAGAACAAATTGTGTCATAAAACAAAAACAATTGTTTTAATTAGAAAAATCTTTTTATATTAAGATAATGTAATAATATATTATAGCCTCCCCATGTTATAATAAAACCTACATATAATAGAATCATAAAGAACCATTGAATTACAGTAAATCAAGGACGCGTGAATACAGTCATGCGTACAACTTTAAGACCACCTACGTTTTTATCAAATTTCCAAATTCATAATTTATACAAACCTTGACTAATTAACACAATTTTTGGCCGGATCAATTATCGAATGGTTTTTATTTTATGTTATTGAACGTTTCCTATAAATTAATTCTATTTTAGTTATAAAGAATAACAGTTATTTAAATAAATAGCTTTGGGCATCTGCGAATAACGATAAGACCAGCGGTAAAAATTCAAAATGCAACCCTTTTACGCGTATAAATATCCCAACTCTCTTTGGAATACACATCACCAAACACCAAATATCACTGAATGGCTTGCTGTAGAATGTTTTTCCACTCCTCCTGTAACATTTGAGCCACTTCATTCGTGTCCTTTGTCGCTTTTAGGATACTCGGTAATCTAGATGATTGATACTATGTTATTCAATACACGATGATGATGTTACTGTCCCTAGTAGTTTGTTGTGGTTTTTGCCTTAGGCGAGCGTTATTCTGTTGAAGTAGTGTCCTTTTTAAAGGTATTTCTTCAAGAAATAGTAACTTGCTGGGTCTTAGATCTTGACGTAAGTTTCTTGATTTACTGATTTCAACGTTAAACATTTTCTTATTTGAAATGAAAAAGAATTCTATAAAATTCGCAGAAACGAATTCGCCTTGTTAGATTTTCTTTAAATTGACTTTTTCATCATCACAAAATTATATTTTCTTGCAGGTAATTGCTTACGGTTCAAGCAGCTGTGTTCCACTTCATGAAACTAAATAAAACAAGACACGTAAAAAATGTCTGCGCGAAAAATAGGCAACAAATCAGCCACGGATACTCAAACAACAGGAACAATATTGGACACCAGCTCGCCGCGGTCAACAGCGACAAAAGCTTCAGCACAGATTGGCGGCAGTGAAACGACTACAATAGCGACAGATGCCTTAGATTCTACAATGACTGATTCTAAAAGACCTCGGCGTACGAATGTTCGTACACCTACAACGCCTACAACAACAAATAGAAAAAAAATCGATGAAAGTTCCGAGAATATTTCACCACCGTCAAGTGGTGGTTTGGAGGAAGAAAAGGGTACAAAACCTTCCGTGGATGACATGAAAATTGACGACAGCAAAAAGACTGATAGTCTCCCTGATATCGCTAGCCCTGCTCGACCAGGTCGAAAACGAAAAATATTCGATAAAACAGCCATCGTTACTCGAAAGTCTGCTATGGACATGGCCAAAAGTACAAAAAGGGTTTTGCGATGCGATCGGCGGAATAGCACAGGAAAAGCTGATATTGTGGAAACTGAACCTGTGAAGAAGAGAGGTGGTTCAGTCAAAAAACTATCGTCGACTCCTGAGCCACCGGTGACTGCCATAAAGCGGAAAAGAGAGAATTCATTGAAGCTTGATGAAAAAGATGATTTTAGGAAACCAGAAAAAATAATTAAATTAGAGCCTACAGACATTGACGAAGTACAAAACCATGAAAGTGACCTTAAAACCTTGAATACATGCAAAAAAGGGGAAGAAAAAGAGAACGAATCTGTTGAAGAAACATACTCCAAAGACGATGAACTGGTAGAAGTGGTAGCCATTAAACAGGAGGCGGACGAGGAAACAGAAGAGGGACATATAGTAAAACTTGTTACTGGTAATGGAAAACCTGAAGGATCAACTAGTAAAGAGATTCCTATTGAAATGGAACCTGGGCAAGATGAGGTTACCTTGCCGAAAGTTCAAGAGGGGGAGAAATGTGTGGAAACCAAGGCTAGAAATGATCAAACAACGAGCGGTAAGAAGTTGGATATTGCAAAGCCTGAAGTAACTAATGATAAGCCAAGAAGAGCACGAACCAAAAGAGTTTTAGATATTTTCACTACACCAGCGACTAGAGGAGCAAAGAAAAGCGAGAAAACCGGGAATGAAGTGAATTCCACCGGAAAAGGTAAACCGGGCAGAAAGCCTAAACAAGCAATTGCTGCCACGCTGGAAGTAAAAGAAGACGAAGTTTTTGCAAATCCTGATAGTGAAAAATGTAAAATGATCAGTGCTGCTCCTTGTGAGGAAGAATGCAATCTCAGTGGAGTGGCAACACCACTGTTTTTACATATTGCGAGCAAAAAAAGCTTCATCGACAAAGAAATTTCGACCAACATTTCTCCCCAAAGCTCCAACATGACTGTATCGCTCAGTCCTGAATTGGTGAGCGAAGGAGTTAATGTGATAAGCGTAAAGCAATACTATAAAAAACCTGAGTTTCTAGAAAACAACTTAGGCATAGAAAACGATCCGAAACTGGGGGGTATTGTTCAGGAGGTTGACAAGGATAAGGCGAGTTGTATTGAGGAGACATTCATCAGTGGTTCACAAGTGGAAACTGAAAACTCAACTGAGAAATTGCCGCATAGAAGTCCTAGTTGCAGCGGAGACTCCCTTAAAGACTGCGAGCGGTTGTTCTTAGATGACAGCACTGAAGATGATGTTAACAAAGTGGAAAATGATCAAGATGTTGCTTCTACTTCCCAGGAGGTTGTTGAGCAAATCGCGTTGGAAGAAGGACACTCTGTACAAGCTGAAGCCGAAGATGAAGATGTGAACGAGGAGGAAACGTTAAGCAATAGCTCCACTGTTAAAAATACTAACGAGCTGGAAATTTGTGATAGTTCTAATATACTAACGGCTGTGGATAGCGGGAATACGGAAGAGCAAAGTGTAGGTAAGAGTGATATTTACTTAAAAGACAAGCAGATGGAAGACGATGAAACTGCTTCAGCTGATAAGCAGATTGAAAAAATGGGTGATACTAAGTATGAGTCATGCGAAAATACTTTTCCCGAAGAAAGAGATGAATACTCCAAGAAAAATAGAAAAATGAGTTTAGAGCAACTACTAAGAAACGCTGTTTTGGATGGAACCGACCAAAAGGACAATTTCAAAACAGACTGTTTAACAGAAAGACAAAATGATGATGCGATGATCAAAAATAGAAACGTAGATTCCATTGCAAAAAATGAAGATATGAACAATTATGAAGACATCGTGAAGCAAGATGAGCTGAAGGCAGATAATTTACTGAAGGAGGTAAGCTTTGCTATTTGCCAGGTGCTCTGATTTTTTTCCAGGGTATGTTTAAACATTGTTTTTCCATATCAGGAGACAGATGATGGAAATGAGATGGAATCGCACGAAGAGACGATTAAAAATTTAGCTGAAACACCAGAAACATTTAAGGAAAAAGAGAACCATTTGAAACATTTGGGTTTGCTGACACACAAAGCAGCAGTGGAGGCTAAAATTGAGAAGCAGCGACGTCGAAAACTACTTCAAACTGAATTCGCAAGTAACGGAAAGAAAAACGGAAAACAATACGATAGTGATGAGACTAGTGAAACTAGTAACCACACTGTGGATTCGGAAAGTAGTCGCAGTAATGCACCAGAAGCTGCTGCTGGAATCTCCAACAGAAATGTTCAGGAGTACACTGGAACTCTGAAAACGGTGATCAAAATCAATCGCCAAAGTAACGGACCGGGTAGTTGTGACAGCAAACGTAAGACGACCAATTGTACCGGTGGATCGTCTTCCAGTTCCGGTCGTCAATCCCTTAAAATGACCTTCCAGAAGGGGCGAGGTAGAAATACTAACAACGATAATGATAATTCTCAGCCTGCGGGAACTACAGATGACACTTATTACACCATCCAGAATGAGGTAGTTTCAAAAGTGAATGGCTTAATAATATGAGCGATATCATTCTTCACTTTTTCTACTTTTAGATTGAAGGAACTCAACAACAGGAAACAGTAACACATGGTAGAAAATCACATAATCGTTCTCATACCACTGGTGTGTGTACTTTCTATTTTAACCCATGTTTTTCTTAGTAGAACTAATCTTTCTCTTCACTTCAGGATTAACACTCATTGATTGAATTTTCATGCTTAACATGTTTCCTTTCATGCTTACTGATTTTTCTGTTAAATAGAAATAAAATTGTAATGCTTTCAATATATTAATTTTATTTGGTGGCAGTCAACAATTTTAAAAAAAGAATCTTGGTTTCAACATTGCTTTCAAGTAGAAATAAATATGCATGCAAATTTCCAGAAAGTACCAGTGCAGCAGTGCAAGAAAATGAGAGTAAAAAGGATGACAAAGTAATCATTGTTATTCCGGAAAAAGCATCATCATTCAGCATTCATCCCGGACGGTTGTGTCAGGATCAGTGTTACTACTGCGGTGGTAAATTCGGACTGTATGACACTCCTTGTCATGTTGCTCAACTGAAATCTGTGGAACGACAACAAAAAATTTTAGCAAGTACGTAACTTGAAGTGCTCCACTTTCCAGTAACTTGAATGATCGGCTGTTTCCCATTTCCAGACGAAGAAAAGCTGACCAGTGATAATTGCCTTTGCGATGCTTGTTTTCGTCACATTGATCGTCGTGCAAATGCAAATATATCTACAAATACATCCAAAAAACGTTCCATAATTTCGACTGTCTCAGATAGTATTCATAGTGTTTCGGGCATGAATAGTGACGCCTCAGGGGCAGACGAAATGCCTTCGTCACCACCGATAGCTCTGAAGGATGCTAAGCCGAAAGGTATTTGTTTTCTTCCCAATTGTGAAAACGAAGCTATTCGACCATTGCGCCGGAAATTTATCAGGAAGACTATTAAAAAACTTCTACCAAACTTTGATATGTCAACAATTGGATCAATGGCCCAAATTTGCACACAACATCACGATATCGTCCTTCAGTTTTTGGGTTGTGCACTTTGTAAGCGACGGTTAGTTAAAAATAGCATGTACCACATAAATCAGGTAAATTCGAATTGCTGATTTGGAAACATTATATGATTGGAGTAATTCACAGGATTCAGAAAAACTAGAACAACTTCTGGGAAATCAGGGCATTCCAGTTAAGCTGGGAAACAACACGGCAGTGTGTAAATTGTGTAAATACTTTACAAATTTACTTTTAAAACCGCCAGATAGTGGCAAAATCCAAAAAACGCAGTTTGTGAAGAATTACCGTAAAAGGTAAATACCTCAGTTCATTTTCTTTTGCAATACCTACGTGACTAATACTTTTTTTAGACTTTTGTATTGCCACAATGTAACCTCGGATGGAACAAGTGACGGAGAAGAGCAAGTGGACGACAAAAGCGAGAACGAAGACACTGGAAAACAGGAAAAGATAAACACAGTTGGCAGAAGAGGACGTAAAAAGAAGTCGTTATTGGCGCAGAGCACAGCGACTAGTGAACAGAGCTCAGAGCAAGTTAACAAAAGTGGACCAAAATCTCCGGAAGATGGAATGTTATCAACCTCTATGGCGACAAGTGGGCAAATGATGCTGGATAACGATGTCATGGTTGATTACGATGTTCCTGTTCCAATTAGTGATAGTCCTTCCCCTCCACCAGTTCATGTGCCTTCAAAATTACAAACTATACTTCAGAGTGGAATTAGCAACAAAGACGACATTTCGATAGTGCTTCGGTCGAATCCAAATATTTCAATGAGAGAACTCTTTCCTGGGGAAGAGGAAATGGGGTTGCAGGTAATTACTGCTTCTTGGTTTTTAATCCCAGTTATTTTAACTTGCTGTTAAATCGCTTACAGATAAACGTCCCATTTGGAAGTTCTTCATCAGTTCGAACACCAGAAGGTTGGACACGTGTAAATTCATTCCTTCAATACGATGACTCAACGCGCCGGTTATGGGAAGATTTACAAAAGCCGTATGGAAATCAATCAAGTTTTTTACGACATTTGATTCTTTTGGAAAAATATTTTCGAAATGGTGATCTTGTACTTTCGCCAAGTGCAACAACAAACGCCGTTGTATACTCTGAAACTGTACATAACCGATTGCGATCCTACGATAGTACAAATACGACCCCCTCTGCCGAGCGAGGTAATAGAAGAAAAGGAAATAGTCAGAATGAAACATCCATAGAACAATTTTCAAAACAATTCGTTAATCTGCCAGTGACAATTACGTCCAAACCGAAATCAAGTAGGAGAAGTAGTTGTAATTTAGAACGCCTGAATTCCAGTTCTGGAAATAGTTCATTGAAGTCTAATATACTTTCCAATAGCCGTGCCGTTGAGATCCTTCCCATTATGCCGACAAATTACGATTGTAGCATCGACAGAAGCAACAGTAGCGGCAACATGAGCCGCCAACAGAGATTGTTGGAGGCAGCGACAAAATTGATTAACAGTACTCAAGATTCCAGTATTAATCAAACAACAGGAGGAGGGAACAAAAAAAGTGTCGTGTCCGGAGTAGGAGTTGGCTTGCCTCCAGAATTGATAAGTATTAATCGGAACCAAAACAACGGTATGCAATACACCAAAGGACGATCAAATCAAGCGCATATGAAGCAAGGGTCGTACAAATCAGGTCCACCTAATGTTATCATATTGCCAGATACATTGAGTCCAATAGAACGAGCCCAAAAAAATTGGAGGCCGACGCTTGTGCCGGTAAGCTCTGTTAACTCGCAGACTTTTCTCAGTGCATCAGGACCCCTTTTTCAAACTGCTGATGGTCGCCGTCTGCCTGCTTTAGTGCAAGTGCAATCAGGAGGCCGACCGTACTTGATATCAATTCATGACTATAACCGAATGTGTATTATGCGAAGAGAAAAACTGCTGCGTGATCAAATGGCGAAAGGAACGAAAAAAGATGAGGAAAACACCAGTACGAAAAATGAAACTTTGCAGCAGCAATTACAGTCCAAAATGCAAATACCGAACAAAATACTAGAACAAAACTCGTTGATTCCGGTGGGCAGCAACTATCGCTCACAGCAGTCCATGGCAGATCAAAAAAATAAAAAGTTTTCACAACAAACGCTGTTAAAATCAGCAACGGTTACTACTCCGACTGCCCTCATTCCAATTGCGCCGAGGCCGCCAGGGCAGATGCAAATGGTACCGCCTACAATTGCATCCCAGCAGCACGCACTCGTGTTTGGACAGAACGCTACCGCGTTGCCAAATTCAGTTTTACCTCCTATTTCCGGCGTGTTGACGATCGCGCCACCCAATAAGGCAAGCAGCTCGACAGCATGGCTCTGGAGCAATGTTGCTGACAACGCTACCTCAGTGAATGGAACTACAAGTAAAACTACGTCGGCACCATCTTCGTCTTCATCTAACTCATCGAGCCCTTCTTCTCTGACGCATCAACAACAATCACAGGGTAATCAGAGCACAATCATCTTGGATAATTCATTGATGTCGAAGATTCCAAAATCATTGACTGTCATACCACAACAAAAATCACAAGGTTTCACCCGCACTAACTCTGCGGACGACGAAACTAGTGCCTGATGATATTTTCTAACCAAATGCCTCGTTGAGAGCTCTTCTTATTATCAGTCAATCATCTCCTTTTGATTCTCCATGGTTTTCATGTCCTGTTCTTATGAGATGCCTTTTCTAAAATTAAAAAGAAAACAAGGATTGCTGGAATTTTCACTCAAGGTGAGAATTTCGAAATTTAACTGAACCTACATCATGTGTCTCTTGTTTTTTTATAATTTGATTCCTTTTTGGTCTTAAATATGTTAAAAACAGCTTTTTTTTAAAAAAAAAAAGATGTATCTATTATTAACTCATCTATATTATCTTCAAAAAAAACTTGCTTGTGACTTTGCGATCTTGAGATGAAATTTTTCGTCAGCTTAACTTCCTCCCACTTAATGTCTACCAATCGAGCTAAAACTTTGCAGATACAGTAATTCTCTACATTCCCTACATTCTATCAAATTTTTATTCCATTTTTACCGAAGGAATGGATAATAATAATGTAAAAATGACAGTACCCAACACTGCATGAAAAAAAATCAAATCATCTTTGATTTTGTTTTCTCAATTACTTTTGTTCTTCTGCACTTAAAGTTGAAACGAACTTTTAAAAATTACAAAAATATATTTGGTACCGGACCCACCTAAAAACTATATTTACGCAAATTCTTTCGCTGTACACATCGAAATGGAATCTACAGTTTCATTACTTCCATTCATATAATTTATTTAATATGCCTTTTAAATTAATAATTCTTTTTTCTTTTGGTTTCCCAGATCCGTAGATTTGCAATCACTGTAATAACTAAAGCGGTTTGTAAACCTGGCGCAAACATCGTTGATGAAAAACCAATTTGAAAATTCTAATAGAATTTTTGCGGCTTTCTATCTTCGCAGCAGCCACACTTTATATTAGGTTTCATCCCCTACATTTGCTGCCGTATGTAAATATAGTTATCATATTTTCTAGAGATTGAGACAATTTGTTCGGTTTCATTACAATTTTTTTTTCTAAGTACGCTTTCACAATTAATATTTTATTATATTTATTTAAAAACTCACTATGCATTAAGTATTTAGTATAAAATAGACACGTAGGCTTCTTTTTCTCATGATAGTTTTAGGATTCATTTTTTGATAAGTTTATTTGATAATTTTAAATCATGAAATAAATTTACCATTAGAAGGTTGAAACATTTTTCTCTAAAGGTTATTACCCTTACTAATAAGTTAATGAGGGTCCTTTTTAAGAAGACTTAAAAATAAATTTGATTATGTTTTCATATGAAACAAGTTCACGTTTAGTTTTATTTTAAATGTAAATATAAAATAGAGATATTCATATACAGAAATAAGAAGATGAATTTAACCAGAGGGAATAAGACGTGGGTCTGCATAAAAATATATTTTTGTATAAATATAATAAATATAACGGTTTACTTTAAAAATTCGCCTGTGTAATATTTATTAAGGTACAAGTAAGAACGAATTCATTTCTATTTGGATGGTAACAAAGACTATATATTTCTATTACAGATAGAATTTTTGAGGAGTTAGGTCTGAAATACTTGAATATGAAAAGAAAATATAATGTGGGATCTTTAAAATAAAAACAATTTATTCAAAAAAAAAAAAGAAAAAAAAAAGTTTTCTGCATATCCAATAAGGCTACTAAAATCATTGTTTTTTTTTCATAGATATATTTTTCTAATAGAAGAATATTATAAAATATATATAACATACAGTTTAATTATGACTAGTTATTATTGCCTAATAAAATATTGAAAATTTTATATAAGTTTTTCTTGTCAAATAGTGTTTCCAATACCATAGACATAAGGCCTATCTCTTTTCACGTAGTACCTTGAACCTTCATGCATATCACACTCAGGCAAATGAAAACAGGTTATAGCTCAGACAATAAAGGTTTTATGACCGAAGTACTTTCAGGAGAGCTGAAATTGTTCCCTGTTAATAACCCTTGCTGAGATATGTAATTTCTCAAAAGTCCCCGATCCTCCCCCAGTCCCCCCTCACCAACCCTTTCCAGGAAAACAGCTGTAATTCCGAAAGTTACAAAGCCACTTTTCCAACTTTTAGTCTAGGCTAATTTTCGATAAAAGAGGTTTCAAGAAGCATTTTATATAACAATTTGATATGAGACGAATTTAGACTAATTGGACCCCTCTGAGTTCGAAAATCGCTGTTGGCATCTCGAAATCTGGACCGGAAGCCCGGAATCCAAGATGACGTCAGATATACTGATTTCAATACTTCTCCTATTATTTGGCCTAGAAACGTGATTTAAAGTGCTCATAGGTGGTTTTCGAAGCTCAGGAAGGCGTTGCAATGCATGAAAACCAAGTTTTACTACTAAATCATACGTATATCTCAAATCAGAAGATTATTAAATAATGGACACGTAAATCAATAAATCGAAATCGAGATTTCGAAATTAGAAAACGGTTGAGTTGCTTGTATACTTCATATATAATACACAACGTACGCACCAATGGTCTCAGCGCAACGACAAGCCCGAATACTATCGCTCTAACATGCGCGTCATCAAAGTCACTGTTGTCGTCTTAGCTTTGCTTTGGAAACAAAAGTGGTGTGATTAAGAGAGTTGGTGAGAGTGATTTAAAGCAATTTAAGGTGTAGGAAATAATATGAAATGAAGTGAGAAAAGTGTAATAAAAAAAGAGAGACATTGTGAGAAATTGAATAAGAAGTAATATAATCCCCTGAACATTTTGCCCGGTAGCGCTTCCAATTCTTGAGGAAGGTTATAGGCTATTTAAAATCACTCAAACGACCCTTAGGAGCTAAGCAAAAAGAAAAAGCTATATAATGTATCTCTATATAATATATAAGTGGTTTTGTCTTGACTGACTGACAGAGAATCAACTATAATAGGTAGAGACTTGAAATTCTGACATCTGATATCTTTATTTCGTAATGTAAGTGCTCACCAAGAAACGGTTTTTTGAAATTCCATCCTTAAGGGGATGAAAACTGTTTCTCTGGAACCACTGGACCGATTTTCATGAAATTTGGAATACTTCGTCAACTGGCCTCACAGGTTATCGCTGAGAAGCAGTTTTTCTAAATTCAACTTTTAAGAGGGGTAAAATAGGGGATGAAATTTCTTACGGAAATTCACCATCTTTGAAGTACAAAAATTCTTAAAAATTTGTATTTGGCCTTTTGGTTAGAAAAAAAGCTCAATGAGAACTACTACCCTCTATCCTAATTCAACCCCTCAAAACCACCCTTGGCTAAAAAAAACTAACCAACTACTAAAAAACCCAAAATCAAAGAAATTATCGGAAACGGTTGTATGTATTATACGTCGCGTTTGGGAGCAGTTATAAATTTTAATGTAATATGATGCACATTATATTATAATTTTCACCGCCGCGCCGGAGTGTAAGCGGGTAGACCTGCTAGTTGAAGATATTAATTAAATTGCTTCGTTAGTTGTTTTAGGGTTTCGTATGCTGTCGTTTATAGTAAGTATAATGCTTCGTTACCTCCAAAATTATCAATTAAACGAAAAGATTAGTTGATCTCTAATAGGATTGGCGAAAGTGATGCCTAGCGGTAGCTGATAAGCTGAATGGCTGCCCCACCTAGGAAAAATCCGTAGCTACGCCAATGCACAGTAACTATACAATTTTCTACAATAGCTCTTTTCTCTTTACAATAGAAACCGGATACGTGTTTGTGTTATCTTGTTGGACCTATATTACTCACAGAAAACCATTATTTTATTTCTTTCACGTAAATAGGATGGATTCATTCAACAATATGAATGCTGCAGTAAATCGCACTCTCTGCATTATTTGTCAGAAGAGGAAGGGAGGACAGGACGATCTGTCAGATATGAAGAGGGCAGCAAAAACTGGCACATTAAGTCAAGCTCTTCATGATGGTCTAAATGAAGGTGGTACAGGTATTTCGATTGACTCGGCTAACTGAACATACCTCTTCCACACATCCGGGAGTTGCAAAACCTGTAAAACAAGAAACCGTGAAGGGAGCAATGAGGATTACATTGCAATTCTGCTAAGAGCTAGAGCTATAGTACGTAAATCTTACTTGTCCAAGAGAGGCTGACACACGAAGTGCCCTGCATATCTGCAAAAAGAGTAGTTTGCCTCTGTCAGATAGCTCCTTAAGCTTCTTCTGTGCAGTCTGAAACTTCAGCAGACACACGCTGTGGTATTTAACCTCTGCTGCTTTTAAGCATGGCATGTCACGGACACGGACATGCAGATTATAGTCTGAGTCAGAAAGTTTCTTAATCGTTGCTTCATGTTTGTCGACATCACCTCTTGCTCTTTGCGGTCTGTCTGGCAGAAAATGCACTTATCTAATAATTGTACTTTGCCACTCAGAGCTCATGTAACACGACGTTGTGCAGAGTTTTCCAAGGTTTCAAGTAAAAGTTACTTCTTTTTTACCGCACTATCAAAGCCTGCAAAAAAAGTGGGGGGTTCTAATTTGAAATTTTGAAGTTAGCCCCCACTCCACCCACACAGAGGGGTTGGGGGTGGTTAATGATGGCACAGACATATGTCTCCCTTGGAAATATTAACTTTTCATATTATTTTTTTTTCCTACGATGCCTATTTTTCGAGATATTTGTTTGTCTCAACTTAAAAAAAAAACGCTGTATACATACATATATATTAACACTCTAGCGGCCGTATTTTTGAAGATATTGGAACCAAATTTTAATATGTTATTTCTGGGGTTAATAGCTCGGTTAAGTTCGTTAATGAGCAAAATCGGTCCCACGGTGATGGGCGGGGGAGGGGGTGGAAAGTTTAAAAAAATTATATCTCGGCCCCTAAGAAAGGGAAAAACTTTATTTGCATAAATTAGAGTACTCTCTATGAGGTTAAAGGTGCCCCAGCGAATTACGGGTTGGTTGCAGATACGAGTGAGAGTGGGCGTGGAAATTCGAATTTTTCAAAACCACGTGTTGTGGGGTATCGTTGAAAAGCTCTTGATGAGTAATTTATCATTTTATAACTAGTTTCTCGATTTTGAAAAATATACCCCAAAAAATACAATAAAAAACATTTCGAAGTCTACGTCAGCCTTTATCCCTGTCGAAAGGGATTTTTTTATCTACACCTTAAATTAGACGCAGAGAAGAGCCACTTTAATTATATAATACTACAATCTATTTCGCTTAACAGCCTTCGGTAAATGTTGTTTATTGCTTATTATCACCAAACACAGAAAGATGGTTAACATGGTTCGGATTTCCCTGGCGGGCATTGCGTTAATAACTCAGTAACGCTTAGGGTACTAACTTTCATATTTCGGTACTAACTAGTACTAACTTAGTATTAACTCAGTAATATAGTTGAAATTTTGATTTTCTGACATGGCCGGGCCAGCGAAATGGAGCTCCCGTAATATCAACCAACTGTGCAGGCACAATAATCATGCTACACCTCACTCCAAGGAGGCCAGAAAATTACTTCTGAACTATATGAAAGCAGAGATAGTGACTCATTGTCAGATTAGTTGTTAAAAAATATTGTTTTTTTTTTAAATTTCTTTACTCTAATATTTTATTTATTATTATTATAAATAATATTATTTATTATGTTTTTGGGTTGGATAGCGATTTTTTACTACCCTATTAAATTTCCTGCAGTTAGGTTTATCACACTACTGGGTTTACACACCTACTACTGTGCCGGTCTGTGCGGCGGCTGCGCAGTAGAGGTATGCAAATCAATTTTCAGCATAAGCGTAATCCCTTTGCCCGGTCGGGACTGGTAGGTCAGTCCGACCTGATAAAAACACACACTTTATATTATCAAAAAATAATTTAATTTCACAGAAAAAATTTGTTAATTACACAAATAAACTTTTTCAGAAATAATTTTTATAGAAAACTCAAACTCTGGAATGTACATTGTTCGGCGAATACTATAAATTAAATTATTTTAGCTCGGTAAGGTATAAAAATTCCATTAATCTACAAAACAAGGAATAATTATGACTAAATTATGAAACACTCTTAAAGGACTAGAGTTGTTAATTGCTTAATGAAACGATTCTCATTTTTGGAATGTATACCATTTCCTTATATAGGGTTTTAAGAATTTATTATTAATAATATTATTTTCAGGGTTATGAGAAAAGCACCTTACTTTGGAGGGCTGTTCCCAATTGTTTGCACTCATTTGCAGACCTTTTAACTTTTCTACTTGTGTGAACAAAAGCAAGATTAATTTTAATTTCTAGTTCTGAGTTCCGATTAATTATTATTACTGAGCGGATTTCTTGCAGTTAGAAAATATTATTTAATTTTGAAAAATGGCAACAGAGTAATTTGGTGTCGAGCTGCTTATTTACTATTTTAAGAAAGTTGGTAGATAAAGTTCAAAGTAAAATAAGATTTGATCATAAAGTTAAGGATACGAAATTTTTGTTTTTTAATATAGGTATAATACACTAGACAAAAAGTAATGAGACTGTATTTTTTAATCATAGCGCGGTATGACTATCGATGTCTATCTTTGCTAGATTGCTATAACTGTTGTGAACAGCAGAAACAATTTTTATAAACAAGACATTTTTTGTGCTTAAAGAAAATTGTTGTCGGTGATTTTAGAATTCGCGAAACAATTCATGGTTTTTGCATCACGGCAATACGCCATTGGATACTGATATCATTATTCGTCAGTATTTCAGCAAAAATCAAGTGAATGTCGTTCCGCAAACATCGTATTCGCCGTATTGATGAAACACTGACTTATAATGATATCAGTATGCAATGGCGTATTGCCGTGATGCAAAAACCATGAATTGTTTCGCGAATTCTAGAATTCGCCGACGTCAATTTTCTTTAAGCACAAAAAACGCTGTAATTTCTAACATAAATAGGCAAATGTCATAAAAAGGTTGTCTGCTGTTCACAACAGTCATAGCAATATACCAAACAAAGATAGAGATCGATATTAATACGGCGCTGTCTTTAAAAAATGCAGTCTCATTACTTTTTGTCGAGTGTAGTACATAGCATTTTGTGTATAACGAATTTCTCCTTGATACGCTGCTGCTTGCTGCTATAACAATAGCCGAGCATTGCTTGAGCAACTTATAGACGAGGAAAGTAGAAACGGCAAGTTGCTGTCTGCCAATAAAATCAAACATGTTTGAGTTTTCTTACCGTTAGGAAATATTTACCGAAGGAAGGGCAAGTACCCCATACACGAGAAGTATGCATTATGCAATAAGTGCAACTAGCAAGTACTGGCAGCTAACAACTTGCCGTTTCTACTTCCCCCTTTAATAAGCTGCTTATACTATGCGCGGATATTGTTGTAGCAGCAAGCAGCAGCGTATCAAAGAGAAATTCGCTATACACAATATATATTACACTGCACAAAAAGTAATGAGACTATTTTTTAAACATAACTTCTAGTAATGCGAAAATTTTACAGTGATATTTACAATACAAGTTACAAAACCTTAATATACTGAGTTCACTACCTCTACTCGCTTGTCCGTTTTTATAAGATAAACGCATACTTTTAATTATATTATACTTAATACTTTATACAATTTACGATAGATACTTTCTTTCTAATTATTTTGATTATTTTAGGATGCTCTTCGCCTTCATTCAATTTACAATTCTTAAACATTGTTCGATCTCACCCAACAGGGAATATTGGGATCGCTAACGCAGGTATCGGAATTCTTGCATGAAAAATTAAGGAAAATTAAATCATTCTATATGTACAGGGTGTCCGCAAATTTTACACTTTGAATCGATCTCACGCCTACTAGAGTACCATCAGCGGGGGAAGTGGGGTACCACTCAGTGCATGAGTGTTGCGACCTTGTGGGTTATTTAATAACTTCATGAGTCAGGGCACGGGGTACGCACCGCGTTTTTGCGGTTCAGACGTATTAACTCTTTCCGTCATGGAATACCGATAGTATATCGGATTGGATTTTATTTATTTTTTAAAATTTAAACAAAAAACCGTATTTTTTTGTATCTAATTAAAGAATAATTGTACTTGCATAGAATACAACAATAATTTAAATAATATAAAAGCATCTACGTTTTGTATTGAAATGTTAAAGGAAAGCACTAACAGTAACAGACTCGTTGATCATCAAAACATATTTATATATATTTCACAAAACAACCGAATTTTCCGATTACTAAGCTGCATAGAATACATCTAAGAACCTGAATTTCGATAATAGTATAAAGATGAGAGCCTAGATGTTCTTGCATAAAAAATATGCTATCGGTATTATGACGGAAAGAGTTAAGCTGCGTATTTATTGGAGCACGAACGCGAATGAGGCAAGCAACTTTCATTTGAATTTTGAAGTAACAACTCCGATCGGATGACATCCGAATTGACGCGGTTCTGCTTATTCGACCTCGGCTTGACTCGTTCGCATTCGTGCTCAAGAGAATACGCGCATATACGCGACCAATAATTCGTAATAAGTGTAGCGAGGCGTCGTTTTTGGTCGCACTTCAATATTCGAAGAATAAAGGATGGCGCGACAATCACGACACCGACGCGATCTGACACCGTGTGAACTTTTACCTCAAATCTCGCGTATACTCCAATTCTCCGTAAACAATAAAAGTCCTATATTAAAATATCCGATGTGAAATCGCAGCTATCCGCACTTATCTTTGTAAGGGAGTTTTTGCCGATATGAGGTCGAGATTACAAAAAGTAATAACGGTCGATATTTGCAAGGAGTGATTTTTAAAAAAATGTAATCCACATCATTACTTTATAAGAAAATATATAAATAATTTTCATTATATTCTTATTTGATGTGTTTTTTTTGTTTTTCAAAGTGTGAAATCTGCCAGCGTACACCCTGTAATATCTAGCAAGGGTTTAGGTAATGACTAAATTTTATATGGATCGATAAGAATGCACATATTTCGGGGAGATACCGCTATTTGCGGCAATGCATTCTGATGATTTCCGAAGAATTTTGGGACTCTTATTACGGGAAAAATTATAAAAAAAAAACTAAACCGTACCGTTTACGAGATATCCTTCGTAAAAGAATTGGTTCACTCATATCACAAAATCTTTCGGAAACCGGTTATTAAACACTGTACAACACTTTGAAGACCTAATATCAATTTAGAACCCTTTTAACAATAAATAAGTCACTTTAATTTACTAAATTCCAAAAGAAAAAATAGGCCCGCGAACTAATCAAAACACAAACTGTTTAATGAGTTGAAATGTTATGTATTTCATATAACACAGGGTATCCCGTAAATAGTGGATAACCCGGTCACCATGGATGTCTCACCCATGACCTATCAAATAAAGCAATGTTGACCTTAATGATCCTGTTACGAAGGATGTCTCGTAAAAGGTACGGACGTACGGTTTAGTTTTTTAATTATTTTTCCCGTGATAAGCGCCCCAAAGTCCTTCGGAAATCATCGACAAAGTGAATTGCCGCAGTTATCGGTAGCAAATATTTCAAATGTAATATGTGGTAAGTGAATAGGTAATGGCAAAGCATAATAATTGTGTCAGCCCAACTGGGTAATGTCTTCTAATGGTAAGTACTTACCACCATAAGACATATCCATGTAAATGTCATCTGTGCTGTAATCGACGAGATAGGGCCATGCCATTTCCAAGAGACATTACAGAATCGATTCGGTAATATTACATTTTCTACTGGACATTTAGTTGAATTAGCTCAATCAAGCAAAGAAGCACCAGACGTGGAGTTCGCACTGCGCAAAAAATTATTGATGTCATTTTTATTTGATAGTTGTCAGTAATGTAAATTTTCAAGTGATTTCCACACCCTTGGTAAAAAATTATTCGCAATGAATAAGGTTTTTTCAATTAATTATTGGCAGTGTAAGTAAAAATAAAAACGAGTTGCATGTTGCAGAAATTCGGTACAGCTATGCATCCGACATTTCGTAAGTCCTACTTTTCTAATTGGCCAGCCAAAGGCATTCGTACTCAAACGATCAGCAGATGCCGTTGAAAGTGAATATCAGAATATCAGTAAAGGCAAATTAATTAGTTTACAACTCGTACTCGTAATGTGCGGATCGAGATCGCCTTCCATGCCATAGCGCAGGGCATTCCAATAACTGCTAGGAGCCCATATCGCTAGTATGTCTTCTCATGGTCCTTCGACTTGTGGTTTGAAGCAGAGGAACTGAATGATCCATTGTCTGAGTTTGTGTAGGGAAGTCCATCAAGGATTCCGGGCTAAACCTTACTCTACTTTGCTGCGAAGATATGGAATTCTCTTTGGCGCTTAAATACGAACTGTCGTCACTGGTTAACGAGTCTGGCGGTGTCGGATTCGTCGGTGTTCCGCCACTGGAATTATTTGCGCCATTTCTATGATTGGAGTACTTTTTTAAACTAGATCGCAACTTATTTCCACTTGTCGTTCCGCCATGCTCGAAAGGAAGACTTGATGGTCGATCTGCAAGGAGCGTTTCTTGCCCATTGTTCAAGATTGGAACTGGAGATGTACTTAATGTGGAATAATTATTCCCAACGTAACCTCTGTGATTGTATAAACTTAAATTTTCATAATCTCGCATTCTATTTAAACTATTGGATTGGATGCTGCTGCTGTAATGTGAATGTGCATGTGTTTCACGGTGGTTTGGCTTAATGTTCAAATTGTTAAAGTCGTATAGAGATGAAAGTTCATCGGAATCGAAACGAAATCCTTGATTTATATTTGAGTTTGTTGAAATATTCGACAGGGTACGCCGATGTCCAGCGGAGATACCCATTTGAGGCACTCTGGGCGATCTGGCAGCTTCGTAGGTATAGTCGTGGTAATTTGTGGGTTCATAAGAATAATCTGGATACGATTTACAATCGCGTTCGTATGCTAAGTTGACCTCCGGACGATAGGGGAAGTAATTCGATCCTGAAAGATACATTATTGAGCGCCTTAGAAAAAAAACTTGCTTGATTTACTGACCGAAGTATCCACTTCGAAAATTAGTAAGACCGTCGTTTGGTATGCTTGGATACCGATTTAGATAGTCTCCAGGCTCGTACATTGGAGTTCGGTTGTCCAACCTAGACTGCTCCATTTCCGGGTACTCGATGTTATCGGTAAATGATGAAGAACTTATTTTGCGTCGAGGAGATGGTGTTGGCGGTTGAGTATTACCTCCCAAAGATGATGATAACCCTGAAGTGTTAGTTGTAAAATTGGAGCCTAACCCACTAGTGGTGGAAATTGTTGATTGCAAAAAATTTTGAGGTGAATCAGTGTGACGCAAAGGTCTGTCATCAGGCACCAAGGACATTGACGTAAGCAACGCTCTATAAAAAGTAAACCAAAAGTACGAATAGTATTTTGGAATTGTTTTTACCTTACCTGTTGTGCCGGGCAGGACCGTGGTAAGTGTTGTGTGCAAATTTTGTATCAGCACTGCTTGCGAATTCGACGTCTAAAGGATTTAAAGTGACCTCACGTAACAAAGATGGCGGCTGCAAAACAGGATGCACCGGAGATACGTTAGACATTCGAACATCGTATCCCGCTGCGACACCAGCCAGTAGCGCTGCCATATTGTACATCAGGATCTCAATAACCGACATCCGAGGTTTCCTCATAGAATCACCCGAGTACAATGTTGGCATAGGAATATTGGGCGCATAGCGATTTAGTAAAAGAAGGTTTGATGGAACGAGCGGAACCTGAGGCGCTAGGGCTATTGGCGGACACCATTCATCCTGACCTCCAAAACCTTCGTTTTTCCAGAATGTTAGAGAGAAAATAGAAAAGAAATTTCTAAAATGAATCGGTTTTAGTTTTAATTTTCATTACATTTTTGTTTAATATTCGAATTGAGTACAGTAATCCCTTACTATACCTGCGACTGCTGTTTCAAGCAAATTTCGATTTACACGGTTACTAATATTTTCATACTAATAAAATTGATTACCTAGGTTTATTTAATATACCTCGATAATTCTTATTTTCTTTACAAAATGTCTGTTACTTTGATGTACAAAAGTACATAAGAGCAGAAGTTTGGCATAAATGAATCGCTTTTATTTTATATGCAATACTACATTATGCGCGAATATGACTTCAGCTAAAGCCGGAGTCAGACGATAGCCAAATTCACAAATTTGTAAGCAAATGTTTTGTCATAGTTTTGTGACATCGAATCACACGATAAGCAACTCTGAGGTTGCAGACTGCATTTCGCAGAGCAGCCACCTCAAAAATGTATACACAAAATTTTGCGTCGTGTGACTCGGACAATTTGAACCCTTCAGATTCCTTTAATTTGCTAGCGATATGCCATATTGTATATTGTCGAGTCACAAGAACGCAAATTTTCAAAATTTCTTATAAATATGGTGTTTTTGCTATCGTCTGAGTCCGGTTTAATACTAATATGATACTCAATCCTAATGGTTTGTAAGGACCTGAGTTGTATTTTCACAGGAATATCTATTATATGTTTGGCATCAGTGAGTTAGAGACCTATTTCAGACTGTTATGCTTTTTTCAAGAAATGATTTAGCAAATTTAAACACAACATTTTTCTTTCCTTTTTTTTATACATTTACATTTGTACATTTTTGACTAGATGTATAAATCTTTTGCTTTACTAAGCTAAAGAAAATAAGCAATCGTTAACCTTTGCTATTATAACTTGCAGTATATGTAATAATGTGTATTTTAGAGACAAATGAAATATTAATCTATTTTGGGTCTGAAACGAGAATTCGGTGATTACGTATGTACACTAGGAAATCAAAATTAGTAGCTAATTATCGCGGATTGTTTCGTATAATCTTAACGGTTTCTTCTGTTTTAAATACGTGCTTTGAGTAGTGAAGCATTTGCAATGCAACTAATCAGTACCTCCGAAATAATACAAACACAAGAAATGCAATTAGAACAGATATTGAGTCCAACTACCGTACCTGGAAAACCATTTACTATTTTTTTTAGATATTAATTACTAAAATAAATGTGTAAAACAAAAAGAAAAATAAGAAGATTTAACAAATTATTTCCTTTATTAAAAAGTAAATTAAAAAATTTATAAATACAAAAATTTGTTAAGGTTTACATTCGCGGTTTATTTTTGTGGCAATTACCCAATAAACTTGGTTTTGAATGTTGATTAAAGAGAAATATCATTAATACCTTCACCAACCTAACATCGAATAAATTAACAGTAGATAAAACAAAGCTAAACTTTTTAATGTGTTTTTAAAAGTTAATACAATTTTTTTTTTCTAGCAAAATTTTCAAAGCGACTTATTTTACGTGCGATATGTTCAATTGTTTTGAGCTATTAGCATTTCTATTACCTTCACCAAAGTGTTACCGAAATAGAAGGATCTTTTGGCATTCTTCGGTATAATGTCTTGATGAGTGAACTGTGTGAATTTTAGATTGCCTTTCTGTTACTAAATAGTTTTAAGCTGATTTGTTTTGGAAATGATTTAATACATGCAAACAAATTAAAAAAAAAACTAGTTTTAAGGGGAATCCATAAATTATGTAACACTGTGTGTAAGTGTGTGTGTGTGTGGGGGGGGGGGGGGGGGGGGGGTTGCAGGATTGTTACGAAAGTAACTAATTGAAATTGTTGTGCATCCACACCATTTGCTGCCCTCTGTGTCGTGCTTGAAATGTGGGTTTGATGAGTTCGCGGCACGATTTCTGTTGAAATTTAGTAAATTAGTTTAAACTAAGTGATTTATTTGTTGCTAAAAGGAGCCAAAATTGATATTTGACCTTTAAAATGGTGTAGTTATTCAGTGATACAGTTTTCTGAAGGATTTTATGATATGGATGCACTGATCCTTTTACGATGGATATCTCGTAAACGGGTAAACGGTACAGTTTAGATGTTTTTTTTAAATTATTTTTCCGGTAAATGGCGTGAAGATTGATTAGCGTCCCAAAATCCGTCGAAAATCATCAAAAAAGTAGCTCCCCACAGTTATTGTTATCTCCCCATCATATTTTTCCATTACAGACCCGTTGGAGGGAGGCGGAGGGAGGGGGGGGGGAGTAATTTATGGATGCTCCTTTACTACTAATAATAATAATATGTAATAATAATAATAAACACAAATATTTCACAAAGAGTTGAAAACAATCATTATTTTTCGTAAATAAATAAATTTTGCTTAAATACTGCTACAGTGTTTTTTTTAACGCTTTACCTTTTTTTAGGGAATGGTAACAAAGCTGAAACAAAAAAAAATCTCTTATTCAGTGCATTTTTAAAATTTGAACACAAACCATTTTCCAATTAGTTCTAGTGGGCTCAAATTAGTCCTACACTTGTCGAATTAGAGTACAACCCAGATTTAATTATATTAAATATGAGAAAATACACCACTAATAGGCCAAGAAAATTAAACTTTTTGCTTTCGAAAAACTGGTAGAGTTCTGGAAACTGTTTTAATCTTTGAAATAGGTCTCAGATATGTACATCCTGAGTTCGCCCTAATTTCCGAATGGAGCTTTAGCTGGTATGGACCAAAATCTTCCAAATTTTCGGACTTTCTTCGGTTTTTCGCTTATATCTTCTAAAATACCTATCTTTAGAAAAATTGCTTCAAATGAAAGTTGTAAAACATCAAATTCTACGTGTAATGACACTAAGCACGAATATTTTGCACCACCCGATACCAAAGTACAGTAGGCCAAAGATGGACCAATTGTCCTCTTTGACGAAAAATTTCTACCGAGGTATATACGTATATCTCGTGATTGGTACTGCTCCATTTCTTCTCTTCAGCTAATACTAGTCAATGTTGACATGCGTATATCTCGTGATTTATGATTTTATTCGTAATTACCGCGTTAAGAATTGCCTATGTTCCAAATTTTAGGATCCTATATCGATAAGATGTACATATCTAAGACCTATTTCAAAGATTAAAGCAGTTTTCAGAACTCCACCAGTTATTCGAAAGCACTCCCTTTTCTGAAGCTAATTTGCTTGGCCTATAATGAAATAACTCGAAAAAAAAAACACAAAAACTGAATTCTTTTTGTATACGATTTTTTAGCTGAAAATTTGACTTGTTTGTAGTTTTTTTTTTATATTTTTGAAGGTAATTTGAAAATAGCTGCTTTCTTTAGAAATGTAGCTTACGATAAACATGTTATAGAAAAACAATGATTTTTTTCAAACGTTATTATTGAAATAATTTTCCTCTTATTACATCTTAACAGTTCAGACATCATAATAATTACATAAATCATTGCCGAGAGACCAATAGCAAATAAGCAAAGGCAACGGATGCACTTTAATAGAAACCAGTTTTTATTTAAAATTTTAATTTCGCAAAAGAAAATACTACATGTTTTTGAAAAACAATTTCAAGTTCTCTTCTGAAGGTGGAATAAAAAATAAATCACAAAAAATAAAAAGTTTTGAAAATTTTGTGCATACAAATTTCGGTTACAATTACCATTTTAAAAATATGCATAACCTTTGTTATGCTGTTTTGTTTTCATAAATTTTTAAAATAAAATTAAATAATAAATATTAAATAACATTTGTAATAAAAAAAAAATAACCGATTGCAAAAATGAAATTAAAAGCGCATGGCGCCTGTTGCTGGTTGAAATTATTTATAATACAAATTAAATATATAAATCAAGTCTAAAATATCAATAATATTTGTAATAAATACTATTTTAAATAAAATGTGCAGTAACCACTACAAATTCAAATTGTTTGGTTGAGGCGTAAGAACTGCAAAAATGCGGCAACAAATTTGGAAAAAGCTTCTTCTTTAATATTCCTTGCAAAATGAAAATATATTTTTTATGCAGCAAACATAATCAAACGATCCTAAGTAATATAACATAAAATTTAAAAATATTTACTAGCTTTTTTATCACTTGTAATGTATCCGTGTTTTTCTTAATAACTAAAACTAAACTTTATAGATTTTTATTATATTTTTTTTTGAATATTTTTATATTTTAAACTTAAGAGATTAGTTTAGTTGTTTCAGTTTCTTGTCGAACAATTTTTCTTTATATTTGCTTGCAATGATTGCAAAACAAATTTAAAATACTGAAAACCTTTGGAAGCATACGAAGAGTTAAATGACAAAATAAATTCAAACTGCTTTTCTGTTCTTTAACAGTTAAATTTTTCTAAAAACACTTGCAATTTCAATGTCTAATGGAAAGGAATTCCTTATCATATCATTTCATTCCTATCATTCGAATGTCTCTGATCGCAGCTCTTAATAAGTTGGTACTTAACGTCACTCTTTATAAATGGAATATCATTGTAAATACGTAGTCTAAAGATATCAGGTTTTTCCAAAGCTTGCGAGTAAAATAAGTCAGCAATCAAGAACGTTTTCACACGATGAAGTTTGAAGTTTATAACAAACGTTGAAAATAGAAAATAAAGGTCAGAAGAGCATTTCAGACTGGACCACATTAATGATACGAGGCCTAAGATTGCTAAAAACCATACCTATTCAGAAATCAACTTATCTACTATGATTAACAGAATAAACCAGATTATATCATAATTCTATTTCCGCCTTACAGAACTTATAAATACAATAATTTTTAAACAGGTTGCAAATTTCGCCCCTGTAGAAAATTATGAAACTTTAATGGTTTCTGCTGTCATTTCGTTGATTACTGACGAGTGGTATACATTAATGTCTCGGTAATTCGATTTAATTGATGCAAGCATTCGGACTAACGAAGACTTATTGCGTTTAAGAAATGTGCGTATTAAGAGAAATCTAGTGCATTAACAAATCACTTATTCTTCTCTATTTAACTAAAAAAAGGGAAAAACCCAACCCGTAAAAACAATGTTTTTTACTATAACTCACCTACATAGTATTTTCAAAATTGTGACAATTAAAATTAAGTAAAAAAAAAAAAGATGGCTTGATTTTATGATAATGTGTTTTATGCACATAGGCCAAGCAAATTAGCTTCAAAAAAGGGTATGTTTTCGAAAAACTTTTTCTAAATTTTCGAAATTTTTTCGGTTTTTTGCTTATATCTTCTAAAATATCAAACTTTAGAAAAAATGCTCCAAATAAAAGTTTTAGAGCATCAAATTTTGAACCACCTGCTACTAAAGTACACTAAGTCAGTAGGACCAATTTTCCATATTTAAGAAAAATTTCCATCGAGCTGTATCGAAGAAAACCACCAGAACGCATTAGTGAACTCGTGTCTGACAACAAAATCTATGTCATCTCAATTCTAAAAAGTTAAGTTTACTTTATTAATCAATTTGGTGATAAATTGCACTGAAGAAGTGAGACCTTGAAAAAGTTTGACCGCAAAAACTCGAGTTAGATACTTTTGCAAAAAATTCTGCTCGTCTCGTCTGCTGTAACACTTTAATCCGGTTACAATTCTCAGTGGATATAACCTTGAGAATGCCATCAGATACACCACATTAGCATTTTGGTGTAACTTGGCCTTAACAAGGGTAGGAGGTGGTCTTACAGGGCAAAACGTTGGCATTTTTTCGAATTACATTATTGTAAGCGATCCACTTCTCATCACCAAACGATTCAAAAAAACGGTTCGTATTGGTTGTGAGCGAGCAGCAAAGATGAAACCGAAATCTGCAAGATTTTTTTGCTCAACGCATGGGACACCACTTGCAGGTGAATCCAATCTTGTTCAAATATTTTTTCCATGACCGCATGTGTAAAATCTACTTCTCTCTTGTGGTCAACAGCGGTTCATTACCCATTAGTGTCTTCAAAACATTGTCATCAAGCTTCAGGCTTTCCAGAATGAGGTTCATCTTGAAGAGACCTGATCTAAACATAGCGAACCATCTTCGAACGCTACGAACGCCTACGTTGAATGGTTCAAAAACAGTATAGACATTTTTATGAGCTTCCGTCACATTATGCCCAAGTTGGAACTCAAAAATCATTAAATGGCGTAAGTCGATTTATTCAGAGTTCATATTCAACGTTAATGTTTTCATCGTCAATTTCCAAAAAACCACTAATATAACCGATTCGATTCGATTGACACCAAAATGATCCGAATGGAAAAAAGGATAACGAAGGAATGAGCAAACAAAGTTCATGTAACTGAAAATGGACAAAACTTTCTTGCCAATCTAGTAATATGCAAAAAACGTTTATAAAATTAAATGTTACTAAAAAACGTGGCATGTTTTTTCTTATACAGTATAATAGTACCCTAAAAAATTTATCCAGGATTCAATTTGAGGAAATGAATTTACTCGTTACCTATTTATTTTCCATTTTTATGGGCGGGGCATTATTGTATGGAGACTGGGCGTAAAACCAACAGAAATGCGATCTATTGTTATGGATAGTAACCTATGTCTAAATAATATTAACGTCTACATGTATTTCATGTTCTTCATCGCGGAGGTTATGGAGAAAAATGAAAGCCAAAATTGAAAAAAATAACAGACATAAAATATTACCTAATAATTGTTAGGTATTAATTTTAGTTTTATAATATTGTAATAGTTATATTTAACATTTATATTGAGCACAAACACTTTTGTTTGGTTCTATTAACATATTATTAATTCGAAAAAGTCCAAATAAGCTGATATCGAAACACAACGTAAGCAAACAACAAGGGAATAACGGCTTACTGCTGCGAGATCGTCAAAAATTGATTGATTTTTATATTGACCGGCAACACTATGACAGTCAGTAGCAGTTTCAAATGCCTATATCTCTGTTCTCCCACGACTTTGGTATGGTTCTCATAATATAAATTGAACTACGAATTTTAAGCTTTCATATTAAATATATTTCAATTTTGTTGGTTTTACGCCCATTTTGACTAAGCCTCTTTCATATTATTAGATGTATTTGGTATTTGTAATACTGGCTCATGTCCAACCTGCACATGAAAGTCCTGTAAGCAAGTACACTTAGTAAATTCATCACCTCGACATGAATAAGTAAATTAGACCAAAATAGCTACAATCGATGCAGGGACTTTGCATCTCTAGCCAATTAATTCATTTAGGTTTAGGTGCAATTTGAATAATCAACTAATTTTAAAAGACATTTGGGAACAGATTGACTTTCGCGACTTGTGGCAGAAGTGCGTCTTTCGAATTTACTTCGCATATCGACAAGCACGCATTTGTATTTTTGTATTAATTTTAATTGTAAATCAGCACTAAATTTTAATTGCAACGTTCATCAAATTGACACATGCATGTCAGCATATTATGTCAAATTGTGAAGTTTTAAACAATGAAATTAACAGCTGATTTCTTGATTAATATAGTGTTGTGAAGTGTAAAAACGTGATAAATGTGTTTAAGTGGACTTGTAGCGGGTTTTTGTGGTTTTCGCAAATAAATTTTGTGGATATAAATACGTCAAAAAACCGAAAAATTACATGAAATGTTTGCATCGTAAAATGTATTTTTTTCCACAAGTATATAAGTGCACGGTCTTTTTTTTGCACATTCTTAGTTTTTTAACTAAAATACATGTCTCCACAAAATTTCATTGAAATCCGCCACAAGTTGCGAAAGTCAACATTTGTAGGAGCTCTCTTCAAGGGTCCCGTTTCTCAAGTGATGCACTACTCGATGTGACTGTGTTTTCGATTTTGGTAATAAAGTCAGTCGCTAACCAGACCTTTTACAGAACGTTTGTTTTATCCTGACAATGATCTTCGTTTCCTACACATTTCACGATGTGTTACTATCAAGAGTTAATACATGATAAAGTAGTCGATTGTGGTACTCTAACAGCCGTTGTATCTTTTATATCATTTAAATTATCTACTGTAAAAGTTCAAGAATATTAGAATGTTAGAAATAAAAATGGCCGTTCCGTTTGCATACTGCATTACATGAGTCCTCAAGGCGGTAAATATTATAGTATAGTAATTATTACGAAACAAAGTTTAACGTGTTTTCTAATAGTTATAGTAAAACAACCGAGCTGGGAATTACATTACTTAACGTATGAATGGAGCAAATTACGAAAACATTAAATGTTTTTTTGCGGCAAACAAAATATTTGAGCGTGTATGGGCCTTTACTATTTTTCAAATTTAACACGTGGTGTTCATTGCAATACAATCACTAAACGATTCAATGAATAAATAATAATAAAAATTTGATTACTTTGCGGAGGTTTTTTTACTAGTGCCAGTCGGAGAGGATTGCCGAAGGACTAAACTTTTTTGAGAATGGAAAATTGCCTCGTATTGGCTATTACCATTGACCCCATTCTCCACAGGAAGTAGTCTTTCATTCAGTTCTGAGTTTTGGAATTTTTTATATGAATTACCTGAATTTTGTACGTATTTTTTAGGACCCCGTAAACTTGAGAAACTAAACATTTTTTTCCAGTCTTTGATTTTGCTATGCTTCACTAATTTCTCAGCTTTTTCTTCTCTGTTTGGCTTGAAAGATTTGTGCTGAGGTTTATAGCTAGAGCCGTGGTTTTGCTCTTGCAAGAGTTGCGCATTAGTATCGACGTCCACCTTGCGAGGAGCTATCAGAGTAGTTTTTACTAAATAATTAGGAGAAACATTGTATAGAGTGTCTCGTACAGGAGACGCTAGATTGTCATCACTATAACGTGATGCAAACGAATTGCCATCGGAGAAATCATTGGTGTCTACACTATTGGTTATACTATGGTTTCCTAGTCCAGTGATTGAAACTGCTCGAAATGTGACAGAACTCTTACGCGATTGGGTAGATGTGTCCATGGATGAGGAGCGATCACTGCACATAGAATTCGTGTGCTCCTCAAAGGAGTTGTTCCTATCAATTCGATCCGAATTGTTTAAATTCAAAGAAGCCATGCTTTCATGCAGATTACCAATATTGACAGCGGAATCCCGAGTTTCGTCTGCCAAACTAGATTGCCTAGATCGGAAAAAGCAATGCCTTGGAAATTGGGAACCAGATCCCACACGCTGGAATCTATAGCTGTTGCTATTATCATCTTCAACGTCCTCATCGTCTTGGTACTTGTACATTGTTAAATCTACACTAGATTTGGAACTTCCCTTTTCTGCTCTACTTATCTGCCTATTAACATAATCATCCCTTGAAAATATATGATCTAAGCTCTTTTGCATGGCACGGTAAAAGACTCTGTCGTAGGTGACGTCTTCAAGATTACATTCACGCTCTGGAGACTTGGTCAAATCTGGAATTTTACTATCTAAGCTATGCTTCTTGCCACGCCGATCAGGGCCATATGCATTGTATCTGTAACTACTACTACTATAATCGCTATTTTTTCTGAAACCGAAACAACCAGTGACTCTAACCTCATCATCATCATCGTTATCATCGAAATTACTGTTGTTACTGTTAATATAGTTATTAGAAAATGTTATTAATTTACTGTCTAAATTAGAATTTTTGTAAACATCTAAGCCACGATCATGACTTTTACCTAAAACATCATGTCGTGAGCCAACGGTTGAAGGATTAATCATCATTGTTGTACCTGTACCATAAGCATTGGCAGCTGCTGTCCTTGCTTTGTCCAGATTCGGTGCACTTTTACTAAATTGAGGTGTCCATGCGGTTGGACGTAATGCTGGCAGATGACTTCGTTCACGTTGGTGCAATGTCGATGGACCCCACGTCTTACCTTTGAAGCCATCGGCCGGAACTGAACAATTTATTTGAAGTTGTTCAATTTATTATGTCTTTGAAACTTGAACTTTAAAGTGAGCATGAGAAATTTTGAATTTGAACTGTGTTAAGAGAGAGCTTAGAACTTAGCTGAGGAACCATCACCACAGAAAAGGTTTTTTGACTTGTTCAATTACAGTTCATTATGACGTTTTCAAATAAAACATTCGATTTTTTAAATACTTTTTTAACATTAAGAAAGGAATAAGTATAGTTTAAAATTCTTGCTTGGTATAGTTTTATTTTTTCATCAGGTCAATCGTAACAAAAGTGTGGGTATGAATATAAAACTTTATGGCAAATATGGATTAATGTACGTGCGTAATTACTTTTAAGATATTCATGACTTAATCATAAGTGTCATTCCATGCTAAATCAACCAAGTACTCAACTTACATCCTAAACGCAAATCTGATTTTGAAATGATTCTATCTCTTAAAGTAATAATATAGTACATTCGCGGAAAAGAAGTATTTCGTCCTAAACCATGAGTCACGATTAAATTATCGCATCAAGATGACATTTCATAACTGATTACTTTTTAGTACAAACACAGTAGTACAATATTACATAGCAGTACGATGCTGCCAAGATATGTCGAGTATAATCCAGTTGTAGCAGATAGATTTGTAAGTCGAATTCGGTGTAGGAAATCTACGTGGGCTATTGGTGGCAGAAAATATTCGAAATTTTCGGACTTTTTCCAATTTTTCCCTTATATCTCGAAAATGGTCCATATTTTCTAGATAACCGTTCCATAGAAAATTAAAGAGGACAGGATTTCGCGGCGATTAAAAAAAAATTCCAAAACTGGTCCAGTAGGGGATCCAAAAAACAGCAACTGACAATAGGCATTTTTGTATGAGAGCTGGTCCAAATTTCCACCAAGGACGAAACATATGTCATTCGTTAGCTCTTATAATGTACTCCAATAATTAATATGGCGGCGCATTCTCCCACCATACCAAAGGATCCTAGAAAAAAATATCTTTTGTCGGAATTAATGTAAGCTGAAAACCCCCTATATACTGGGCTAAAAGGCCAAATACTAATTTTTTGAATTTTTTACTTTACAAAATGGCAGCTTTCCACACAAAATTTCATCCACTATTTGACGCCGTTAGGGGTGGTTTTCCAAAACTTTTCTTTTATACAAACCTTGCCCCGGCAATTACGAAAAAAAAAAAAAACGAAAAAAAAAACAAATTCAGGCAAATGAGTCGAGCCGTTCTCAAGTGCTGAAGTTACATAGGTACATGCGGCAATTGATTTTTATAAAATGGATGTGTGACGTAGGATATTCTGTGGGTAACGGATTAAAAAGTTTGTCGCGCCAGAATACCTATCTTATAAAAGCTTACAATAGGTATTTTAAAGTATTATACGTATACATATTCTAGTTATATATTGTGGTTTTTTGAGCTTTTGGTTTTTAATTTTAATTAAAAACACCGAAAAATTGCAAAAGTTTATGAAATATTTATTTGAGTCAATAAATCATTGCTTGCCATTTATGTTTTATAGATTCATTCATTAAAATGTTGATCGTTTTAAGTGATCCATTCGAAAAGTCCAATTTTGAACCACTTTTTCAAGCATAGCAAATAACCGTCAATGGCGCCCGCTATAGTTCGATGATTTCGAACTTTTTTTGCCCAGAACGCCATGAGCTGAATCTGGTCGAGATGATGCTGTAAAACTTTCAAGAACACTCTCTATGCTAATAAATCAGCGTCGATTGCAGCTTTGAATAAAAACATTACGAGATATCAGCCGACATGCTCGAAAAATTGGTTCAAAATTGGACTTCTTGCATGGATCATTGAAAACGTAATCGTGGTTAATTGTTAAATAAAATAATCTTTAAAGAAATTGGCCAGCATTGATTTATCGACTGAAATATCAATTTCTAAAATTTTTGCATTTTTTTTGTGTGTTTTTTCATTAAATTAAAAACCAAATGCCTAAAAAATCACCCTTTAGTATGTTGTAGTAATATTATTATTATTATGTCAATCAAAGTATTATTATTTACTTTAATTGTTTACAAGCGTACACATTTTTCGCGTCTAAGTATGGAGCGAATTTACCAGGGTAGGTACCTCATCGGCTTCTAACAATTCCTAAAAATGTTTTGCAAATATAATAATAAATCCTTATCCTTGTGAAAAATTTGCAAAATTTGTGTTTTTTAATATATTACAATATTGAATATAGGTCCTACATAGGTACTACGTAGGAATCGGTCGGAACCAAAAGCGTGTGCAAAAGCTCAATTGGTTAGCGTAATGCCTATGTCACATTTGGCTACTTTCCTGCAGCTAGTGAAGTATCGGCTACTAAATAGCCAATGTGACATAGGCAGTAGCAGTAGCATTTCACTAGCTTCAAAAGTTGAACATGTTTAACTTTTGGAGCTACTCTCATGCGCTACTAAGTAGCGGTTAGTAAGTTAAGTAGCCAAGTGTGACATAGCCATAAAGTGCATGTAAATGAGATAACAAGATTTGATTGTTCGGTACACAATTTGAAACTAAATAAAATCGTTTATTAAAAAGCAATTTTTTACAAATTTCAAAAGTGTATAACTAAAAAACTATAAAAGATAGAATTTTTTAAACATTAGATTTGCTTTTAGAATGTAAAGTTTCAATGAAATTTAAGATGGCCGGGTTGAGTGCCTTGTTGATTTGACATGATTCATGAATTGAGGGCCCCACTCGCGCTCAGTTTATACTCACAGTTTTAACTGTGCAGTGTACTTCGGTGGATTTCTGCACAGTTCTGCCTCACAAAAACTATTATGCTTAAGTGCTCTTGCACTTAAAAGAGTGCGCTCGCGTTGAGTTTATTACACAGTTTGCAGTGTGCAATAATCAGGGTTCTCTGGTAGTTTTCTCAATAATTGCCATCAGATAAAAGAGAAGAGAAAGTTTACTCGTGTCTCCAAGCAGTAACCTGGCTTTTGCAACTGTGCTATAAACTCAGCGCGAGTGGGGAAATTAAGACTACCTAGTATTTTACAACCCGTTCGTTGAGAAAATAATTATTATTAATTATATATCATTGTTGTCCGATTATGAAATTCGGCATACACTATACAGTTAACAGACTATTAGCGTGTAAAAAATATAAATTTTTTCAAAAAAATGAATAGAGGCAGTTTAGAGATTTAAAAAAAAAATACTTTGGCAATTTTTGAAAAACACAGCATGTTATTTATACTAGCGTGTTGTAGCCTGTAGGTATATCAAAATGATGGTACTTAGAAACAGGTGAAATTGATGCCAATTAGATTTTCCCAGGTCCAATAAAGGGTGAACCATCTTAAAGAATCTTCTTGAAATCGCTATTAAAAGAAAACGGTAGGTTTAAGATATTTTTAAATTTTTTTTTTATTTTTGAGCTTGAATCTCCCGGTTAAGCCGGAGTCAGAAGACAGCAAATTTCACAAATTTATAATCAAATATTTTTGTGGCATATTTATGTTTCATCGAGTCACACGATAAGCAAATCTCTACTTTTTTTGCGGCCGGTAAAATTTTTAAATTTTGTGTCTCCAAGTCACACGATCTTCGTTTTTAAAAATTTCTAGGTGGCGACTCAGCGCTGAGCATGAGCATAAAATGAAATGAGTACACAAAGTTTTGTGTCGTATGGCTCGGACAATTTGAACCCTTCAGATTCCTTTGATTTACCAAAAATATTCCGAAATTTTTGACACATTTAAAAGCGATATGCCACATTGCATATTGTCGAGTCACATGATAGAAAATTTCCAAATTTGCTTATAAATGTGGAATTTTCGCTATCGTTTGACTCCGGCTTTAAGCGGCCCATGCTGGTCTTGATGTTGATCGTCTGTGAGCAAGTTGTCGACGGAAAAATCATGTATTTATGGAAACATAGCAACCAAGTTGACAACCAAGTTGGTCATGGAATATGGCATCGTTCCAATGGCCGCCCCAAATTTCCTTACAATAGTCCCAACCTATCCACTCAATTTTTGAAAATTTTCAAAAAATAGAACGTAATTCCATGTTTTCATTACTCTATCTCTATTTTACTTATTAATAAAAATACAAAAATTAAAACCAAAATAATTTTGACAAGAATTCAAAAAGTTCCGGTGTGGAGATAGCCACACATTACTTCCATGTTCATCATATTGTTGTAGCTAGACAAATACATTTGCAACGCCAAGAAATGACAGAAAAAATAATTGGCGGCAGGGGTCGCTCATGTCGGACTGCCACTACTGCCATTAGCCAAATCAAATGTGATCGAGCTAAAAATTAATAGGCATGATCCCGACATCCTACCAAACATTTTGGTACCAATTGCACTAAATTTAATTATTTTGGCGGCAGTTATCGTTGAAAATCGAAATATTATAAAACCCGTTATAACTCCCTTACTTTACTACTTAGCAAACTTCTTGTAATCTAAAACTAAACAGCCCAATGAACTGAACAAAACGCAAGGAAAATTAAGGCCATTTAAAAAACCACCGAAACGACGGAGAGACGTCAAGCTAAAAACTTCCAAAATGTGTTTTGAGGCACTTCCGAGAAAGATTCCATGATTTTTTCGGCCACTCATTTTTTGCAGCATCACCATACTTCCATTCCTATACAGGGTGTTTCAGACCACCCGTCCACCCCTAAAATCTCTCGAAATTGACATCCGTTTGGAAAATAAAAAAATACGTGTCAAATATTCTTTGAAAACCTATCCGATGATACCAAACTTGACCCCCCGCCCCTCCCCCGGTGGATGGGGCGGGAGTTAACTTTAAAAAGTTAAATGAGAACCCCTATTTTTTATTGCAGATTTGAATTCCTTACATCAAAATAAGAAACTTTTGTTTGAAACATTTTTTTATTTTCATTGATTATCGTAGAGAAATTTTGAAATAAAAAAAATTCAAGCAAAAATAAAATTCCAAATTCATTATGAAGAAAGTTTAATTGTTGCTTGTAATTAATTACATTTATTTTCAAAATAAACTATTTCAATAGGAGCAAAAATTCGACTATGTTTTTTATCGTTAGATTGAAAGTAATAAACCTCTCTTTTATACGATTAATTCGAAACCAAATCGGAAAAGGCCATGCATTTCCATGTATTTTGTTCATGCCTACTGACAATTGACATTTCATTTTATTTTGGGTATGCCTGCTAACGGTGTGGTGTTAGAAGTCTACATAATTAAAATCGCTGCCAAAAACGTAAAATATTTCTAAAATATCAAATCTCTCGTCACAACAAAATAGACATCCTAAAGAATAAATAAGATGAACTTTCACTAAATTGGTTGGGTAATTTTGGAATAATAGTGAACCGCGCTCAAGTCCGTCCTTGAGCCTCAAAAGTCGATTTTCGCTAACTCTCAAGATCTTCAATATGACCCAAATAACACATGGCAGGTACCAAATTATAGAGAAAAGTCTCCTTAATAAAATAAATGTAATATTGTTGAATTTGGACCATTAGAAAGTAGAAAGTAGAAAGAGAAAAATGCTTTTTTGGCAGGGGGAATCCCGAATCGCCGAAATGAGCAACGAATCTTTATTTCAAAATTTTTCTACGATAATCAATGAAAATAAAAAAATGTGTCAAACAAAAGTTTCTTATTTTGATGCAAGGAATTCAAATTTGCAATAAAAAATAGGGGTTCTCATTTAACTTTTTAAAGTTCTCCCCCGCCCCACCCACTGGGGGAGGGGCGGGGGGTCAAGTTTGGTGTCATCGGATAGGTTTTCAAAGAATATTTGACACGTATTTTTTTATTTTCCAATCGGATGCCAATTTCGAGAGATTTTAGGGGTGGACGGGTGGTCTGAAACACCCTGTATAATAGGAACATGGAAGTAATAAAGTTGCAACATACGGAAATGACAACAAAACGTATCTTTACGTGTTACATATTAGAAATTAATTAACAAATTACACTATACTTCGACCTTTAAAAACTGCGAATAAAATCATATATGAATTTATGTAATTAAGGTACCTATAGTTCTTTAGCACTGCCCATTTTCATATGAAAACTCGAAGTTTATGAGAATGTAAGAAAAATTCATAAAAAAAAAATAACTAAACAAGTAAAAAAAGATATCATACAAAATTACTCAAATATCAGTAAAATATGTCTTCTTATAAAGAATAACTTTTGGGTTGATAACAAGATTTTGTCAAATAAGAAGTTACTATACTTATAAATATTTTATGAATTACTAAAAACAAATATTCCTACGCTATAAAAAAACTTAACCCGACCAACTTTCTAACAAATTCAACTTACTTAAATCTTTACACTATTCGCAAAAGGTAATTCGTTTTAGATAAACAATTTAGATAATTAAAATCATTTTTATTTATTTTTACCTGTTATTTTATAGAAATATATTAATTGTTCTCAAAACGAAAATCCTTTAGTTAACTTATTTATGTACTTCACTAATAATCTTAGGGAATAAAAACCAAGCAAGAATTTCACATTTTCCAATAATGCCAAATTATAATAAAAAAACGCACTAAAACAATTTAATTGTTCTTCATAATATAAGCAAAAGCACTACATAAATAAGTGAAAATCAAATGCCAAAATTTATTTGTGTCTTTGAAAACTCTACGAATTTCTTACATCTAGTAAAGTGAGAGCTGCAGAAAATTTAGAGCGTGAATTACTCACTCCTAAATCAGTTCAATGAAAAAGCGAAAAATCAAAATACATGAAAAGTGAAAGTTTTTTAAATGAAAGATGTGCAAATGCTAATTAATGAAATGGGCATTATTCTAAAAAAAAAATTGACAACTGTTCAGCGCAGGGGTAGGTAGGTACTTACGGGCAATCACTCGAAGCCCGGAGATGGCGGGTGAGCCAGGGGGAGTGTCTGTTCTCGGGCGCGGCTTGTCTCTTATAGTGGTTATTGTGTGTCTGAAATCTAATGGGAGCGATATCTGACCCGGTTCTCGCTTCAAAAGCTGTAAAAGAAACCACAAATGTTTTTATTGTACTCTATTGCAGAAATGGAATCGATTTCTATACCTAAATGTTTAAAAGAGAAAAACATTCTATTCATTGCAAAGTTATTCAAAATATTTCGTTTTTAATCAGCCATTAAGTCATCATACAAGAGAAATTAAAATGTTCTTGTATTCAAGCGAACCTGCCACCGTGGAAATGTCGTTAAAAAGCAATAATAAAACGCCACTTACCTTTAGTCTCATTTTGCTAAATTTTCCACGGCGTTTTTTGGGCGTCGGGGTATTTTGCGTTATTAAATTAAGTTCTCTTCCAAATAACTCTATCTCTCTCGCATTCAATTCTTGTTCACGGAGTTGAAGATTCTTTTCTTGTTGTCTTTGTTGTATTTGTACTCGTACAAGTTCTTCTTCTTTGCAACGCAATTCCTAAATATCAAAATGGTAAACATTGTTTTTTTATTTTTGATAACTGTTTGTCCTTTTGAAATTGCTAAATAGAGGAACTCGCAAATAATATTTTCAATATAAAACAATCTAAAATAATCGCGTAAAAGGAATCCCAGATGAAAATTCAAAATCGCTTTGAATTACGGATTTTGTTTTAATTTAAAGTGTTAGGTTAGGCTTATAAATGTTTAATGTCACGATTCGCGTATCTTAAGGTGCTCATCCACGGGCAAGTAACTTCGTGAAGTTCTTCCGGAAGTACTTACAGGGATGTTTCCATTACCGCGCAAACTTCCGGAAAATTACTTCTAGAAGCAGCTTTTAACAGTTACTTCAATTTACTTGCTGCAATTAATTGCAAAAGTGTTTCCACGGTGACCAGCAAATACTTCACTTGTATTATCACAGGTCTGTGATGGGAAAATTGTTTAAAAAGTAATATTGATTCTTTTCGATTTTTGTGCGCTGATTTCAAATGTGCATACCGTTTTTCTCAATCACCCACCGTTTCTAATATACTGGACTTCAAATATTAAAACATGGCAGACTTTCGACTTAAAAGAGTTTGGTGTTTTTCATCCCACTGCACTGGCTTCTAATTTTAGCTGTAGCTTCCCTATTTGATTTTGAAAAGAAATACGTAAGTATCTTGAAAAACATTAAAAATTGCGAAAGATATTAACAAGTTTCTGTCCTTTTCACAGTGGCATAAGGCTTTAAACATTGTAAACAAGAGTAGCATTTATTTTATAAGTGTATTATACCTTCAATTCAATTTTACTATACCTATAGAATAAGTAGTATTTGATTCATATATGTATGAATGAATATGTATGTTCTCTTAGTTTAAACCTAACCATGCTCATTGCTCATTGGTACTTGGTAATTCCACCGAAAATGAACAAATTTCCAGGAGATACCATCACCGATTCCAGGTTAATGGACCTAATCTTGATCTTCCAAGAATTTTGCATCAAAAATATTTTAGTTTTATTTTTAAATGAAACCACAATCTATCTTCTTCAAAATGGCACCCTTTAGAATAAGTGCAAAGAAAGTTATGATTTTTTGAAGATTTGAAGAAACATTTGTTCACTTTCTGTGGAATTACCCATATTTAATATAAAAATAAAGTTCCTTTGTACAAAATTTCGGGCATTTTTCAATATCTGAAGTTAGATATCTGAAAAGCGGTGGGTGATAGCGAAAACGGTATGCATATTTGAAATAAACGCACAAAATAACATAAAAGTCAGTTATCAGATTACAAACAACTTTCGAATTCTTTATTTTTACAGACAGCTGGGTCATTCCATGTCAATTCATAAAAAAAAGACGAAATGAAACCCATATTCTCAGAATTCAATGATTTAAAATTTTCGATGTGAGTAACACCGAACAATATTCTCACCGAAAGTACCTGACTTGATGAGGTATAAAAAGTGCTGCCTGCCAAATCAATTTTTATACCAACTTGAAATTGAAATATGTGGTTAAGAACATTATAAACATAACATAAAGAAAAATCAATTAAAAAAAATATGGATTTTGAAATATTCAAAAATAACGGTCAATAATTAATCCCTGTCGGCCATTTTGAGCAAAATTTATTTCGTTGTATTTTTTTCTGAAACTTAAAAGTGCTATCTATAAAAGGAGATATAAATTGTTAAAATATAACTACATTTGCAAGAGCAGCGATTTTTTGAAACATGAAAATTTGTCAAAATTGTCATTTTTCGAGTCCCGTTATAAACTAAACGGAATTTTTTTGAAAAATCACCGAATCTATTTCATTTCAAAAAATTATAAAATAATCGAAGCACATGAAGTCAAAAAAATTTTCCAATATTGGTCGTTGTTCGTGGAATGACTCGAAAAAAAAATTTTTTCTTTTTTTATATTTGTAAAAAAATTATCAAGCAAAATAACACAGGTTTTCTTTTAGATGTTATAATTCTGCGGTCTATAGAATATTTAAAAAATACAAGTAACCTGTTCGCAGTTACGCCTTTTATCGAAAAAAGGATTTGAATATTTTATGTTTGAAATTCCAAAATTTTCAAAAAATCTATAATTTTCTCAAAAATGCGTTAGGTATATGTTAATCTTAATGTTATCTTAATCTGTGGGGTCTTCTGAAAATTTTAAGACCAAAATCATTGTGATTTGATCAATACAATCCAAATTATAAGGGTTTTTATGACCCCTTTTCTTCGCCGAAAAAAGTTTTTGAAACGAAAATAACGCAAAACTACTTAGCTTCAAAAATTCATAACTCAAAAAGTATTTGAAATAAAAAAAAATCATGTCGCTAATTAGGACAGTATAAAGAATCCATAAAAAAAAATCATTGAATTCTGAGAATATGGGTTTCATGGCCTGGATGAATAGACCTGGAATGACCCAGCTATGATCAACGAACAACTGTCAAAGTGTCAACAATTGAGGCAAGTTACCAAAAACTTCCCAGCCTCTGTAAGTGCTGCAAATGATTCTGGAAATTGAATGAAGTGTTTTCGCATAAACACTTTGAATTCTGCAAGTAACTTTTGGAAATTTTCTTGCAGCCGATGTTTACACTTCTGCAGGCGATTTCTAGAAGTTTAATTGCCCGTGAGGGAGAGCCTTTACAACTTTTGTTAAAGAATAAAAAATTGTAGAAAGAATTTTTAGAATATTTTTGAAAGTGCCGTCCTTAAACTACAAAATAATTGCTTCAAAAATAACATTCATCCTTTTGCAGATGTAAAAAATTTAAATTTTCAAAATGAATGATTCATACAACAACACTTATACAGAACATCTTTGATATACTTTTAAATAAAATATACGCAAGTATAAAATATCATTTTTGAAATTAGAAGCTTAGCAACATAAAACAAAAACAAAACAATTTGAAACCAAACAACAATTAAGAAGGCGATCTTACCTCCTCAATCGTCTTGAAAGCCTTGACCATTGGATAAATTTTGTAAAAATGTGTGATAAAATATTTTTGCAGCAGGGAAAAGTAAGAAAAAAACAATTTTAAATATCAAAATTAAGACAAAACTCTATAACAAATATATATTTGCAAAAAAAAATTGACTCGATTTCGTTTAGAAGGCGGAGGTAATGAAAGTGAGAAAGAAGAAGGGAGTTTTGCATACCTTTTCTTTCATGCGCAACTCCTGAAGAACTTCAGCAATCTCCTTTTTCCATCCATCTTGCATGGTATGAAAGGATTCGTGAGGGGTTTGTGAAAATCCTGATATAGCAACTTCTTCTAACTTATGTAAAATATCCTTGAAAGTTGGTCTTTTGTGCGGATCACATTCCCAACAGCCTGGAATCAGCATATTAAAAAAAACATGGTACTAAATTAAACTGAATTGAGAAGTTACTCTTCATGAGCTTCCCCCATGCTTCCGGACATGTTTTTGGAATCGGCAAAGCTAAACTATTCACAGCAACCCCATAAGCGACTGAGAGTGAGTCGAAACCTTTATAAGGCGTTTCCCCAGTAAGTAATTCCCACAAAAGGACACCGTAGCTCCAAACATCTGAGGCTCTAAAAATCGAAATGGAAGAGGAAACATTACATATTAGAAGCGGGTCATACTGCAAATACTGTGTTGCATAACTCACTTGGAGTAGGTTCCACGTTTGATGACCTCTGGCGGCATCCATGCATACGTTCCAGCGGCTGACATTCGGGTCGTTTTGTACACTTCCCTTGCTAGACCGAAATCAGTTATTTTCAATGTTTTATTATGTAGATTATCGTCTTCGATTGCTTCATATATAAGAACTACAAGAATTTATAAGTTAGTATCGATATCGAACAAGAAATTATAGGAATCTTTCTTGTCCGAGTACTATAATCCATCGTAGCATTATTCGGACATGCGGACTATCTGATTCAAAACTCTGACAATTGAAAAAAAAATTTCGGAATTCCGGGACAAAGCTTGGTATGATCATTGAAATTTTAGGAACAGAAAATGATTATGGGTAAATCCAAAGATAAAATGAAATCACAGAGCTAACCGCAAAACGTTAGGTTGATGATTTGGTGTACAACTTATCAAATCAACCTTATATAAATGCAGATAAAGATCGCACCCACTGTCACGACTCTTATCTCCACTGGGTATGAATTTTGGCACTCGAACAATATTAGACAAGACGTCTCCAGTCGGGAGCTGTTGCTTACCGTTAGAACTTTTTAAGTCCCTATGAATAATAGAAATTGGAGCTTCGTTGTGCAAATAATTCATTCCACGTGCAATTTGTATCGCCCAATTGACCAGGACGTCCGGAGGAATTTTCCGACCGGCAAGAATTCGGTTTAGGGAGCCACCACGAGCATATTCCATAACAAGACAGAGTTTTGGTGGCTTTAGACACACTCCACGCAAGGTCACGATGTTCTCGTGCTTCAGTGACCAAAACAGTTTGGCTTCCTGTAGCACGTTTTCTTTGGTGACCTCAATGTCTTCCTCGGTTCCTTGACGAGCTGCTTTAACAGCAACCTCTTCGTTCTCGTAAAAGGCACGGTGAACTTTCCCAAAACCTCCAACTCCGATCACTTCCCGGACATCGAGCTCGGTATAGCCGATTTCTAAGGGTTGGATGTTGCCGATCGCTGAAGGCACATTTAATACCATGGGATCTCCATGTATGACGAAATTTGATGGGAAAATTCCAACCTGCAGAAGAACGAGGTTTTATTGGCCGGCTATTGGTGACAAGAGGATTAAACTTACTTTTTCTCCAATTTTTCCCGTCCACCACCCTTCGTCCCCAGATATAGCGCTGTCTGTGGATAGCACGTACACAATTTGTCCTCTCCTTAGCGACAATTCATCCTCCCCTTGTGCATGGTAGTCGTAAAGAGCAGTCCACAGTGGCTGATTGAGCTCCTCCTGCGTAGGTCCATTCTCTGCACTAGTAATCATTGCGGGATCGGTATTTTCTTCGCTAATTGAGACCATGTGCGTTGAACCTGTCGCTGTTGCGAAGGACACATCAGTCATGGGTGTTCTTCCTGCCGTTGCTGAAATTGTAGTCTCGACAGGTTGGGGGGCTGCCTGCATTCCATTCAGAGACTTTTCTTTTAAATCGTTAAACAAAATCAACGGCGGCATTCAAATTTTGGAAAATATCAATCTCACTGCATTTAACGTAAAATGATTCCGGACACTAAAAAAAGTACACGACTTAAATAACAAAACAAAAACAAAACAACAACGAAAATTAATTCAGCAACCCAAACCCAAATTGCAGTTAGACACAAACTTCACGCAAAACATCACACGATATTTGATAATTGGGAACTTCAGAAGATAATCATTTCATAAAACTTCGAAAATTTACTTGAACACTGAACGAATTACAATTGCTAACACTTGTTTCACATGAAAACTTTGCCCGATTAGCTCCAAATCTTCATCATTTGCGAATTTCCCCCATCGACTGCACGACGGCCATACTTGAATGTCATACAATTTTGTTCAGGTATGTGTGCGGGAGATATTTTGATGGGAAACGAGTTTCAGTCAAAAGGAGAGACGTTCTATGCGTAAAATCTGCATTCGTTCACCACTTTCTTTTAAACTTTACTTTCTTCTTCTTACTTAAAGTTTACGTCTTTCCACGGATAAGGATATAATATCGATATGGAGATAACAGCAGTCATGACGTCACTGTGGTAAATTGACAGTTGTTTAAACAAGAAATAAGCCGGAGGTACACGATACGGAAAACGTCGTATTTATAAGCGATACGCCGTATTTCATATCGTGTGACTCGACGATAAGCAATATGGTGTATCGCTTATAAATATCCCAAAAATTTCGGAATATTTTCGGCACATCCAAGCAATTTGCGGGGTACAAATTTCCCGAGTCACACCATACAAAACTTTATGAACACAGTTTTGAGATTACTGCTCTTACGGGCGGCACGGCGTCGCGGTAATCTGTGAATTGCAAAATACAGGTTGCAAGCTCATTTTTGCTTATCGTGTGACTCGATGTGTCAAAAGTGACATCCACAAAGATATTTCCTTATAAATATGGCGTTTTCCGTATCGTGTACCTCCGGCTATAGACAAATTACAAACAGTGCTAAACAGTTTAGGAATTTATCTTTAAAGGCCCGTCCAGATAGTTCCGCCTCCTTTCGTTCGTTCGCCTCCGTTCGTTTTTTCTTCTTCTTTCGTTTTCGTCCGGTTTTTTGTAATGTCCACATAGCACCGTTTCGTTTCGTTCGTCTTTTGGACTTTTGACACTTGTCATTCATTGTTTACTATTTAATAGCAATGGAAATATTGAGTGAGCTGTTCGGGGATTGCACTAAATTCATTCTATTACATTAAATTTAATGTCTACATACGATTCACCGTATTTCAATTCAAATTTATTGTGATAGGCAGAAAGTGAGGTTATGCCCGTCCGCCCTTTCGCCTAAAATTCGAAATTTCTCAAAGTTTTTCCCCTCCGTCCGGTTTCGTTCGTCTCCGTCCACCACTATGTGGACAGTTCCATGGGCAGTATATGGAACCAAAAAACTGAAAAAACGAACGGAGGCGAACGAACGAAAGGAGGCGGAACTATCTGGACGGGCCTTAAGAACGTTGCAAAATGATGACATGCATTGCAAAGCAATGATACAAAGAACTAAAGGTAAAGTACACATTTGACAACTGCCTGCTGTGGCGTCACTGGCCTGAAACTTCCAAATTTTTGACATTAAAAAGGTAAACAAACAAAGGTAAACATCAAGTAAATTGCACTTAGAACTAGCAGAAAAGTCGATTAGAAAAACTGTTTAGCTATTTAATTTGAAGAATTGCTTTGCAGCTGTTATTAAATACTACGATTCAACTGTAGGAGACTTCTCAAGAAATTGTAAAACCTCAATTTTATACTAATAATGACGCAATACTAATAAACTAGGCAGTACTAATGAACGAGACTGAACTTCAGAGGGATGACCGCGATCAAGGAAGAACAAGATTTGGAGAAGGAGGAGTAGTCTGATCTTGACAACCGCCGTGTAAAAGCACAATTTGATCGTTATCGAGAAATAAATGTAAACAAAGGGCCCGATTCTACGTAACAGAATTTTAATAGAACTCTTAATATCTTTTAAAGGTTTTTAAAAGATGATGGTATTCTAGGTAGCAGAAATTTGGTGAATTTAAAAATTAAAAGTTAAGAGATTCACCACAGCTGTCGAACAAATTTTTGATGAAGTGCACCACACTATAAATCTCGAAAGGGTTTTTTGATAATCCCTCAAGTTTCGCATTACTGTACGATGGATTTGGCTTAAAAAAAAAAAATATTTAGCAAAACATTTGCTATCCGTTTTTTGCCTTACTTAATGTTGTTTCTATCCTCGATTTCACGCACTCTCAATTATCCATGAAATTATTTCTGGGACAACACTTTCCATTTTTTGTTGACACTTGAAAGCGTTTTACAGCAGCGTCTCACTTTATATCATTGACACACTGCTTGGTTAACCAAGTGGAGACTTGGTTAAGAGCTAAACCAACTCAAATCAGGTGGTTTCGACTTGGTTCCCCATACGAGTGACTTGGTCAGAAACCAAGCAAAAGTGACTTGGTTAACGAGTTAACCAAGTACTTTCCAACAACTTTCCAAGAATCCGCGTCAAACTTCACAGCAAGCCTTCCAATATCTTGCTGTCATTTGCGATGATTTTGACATAGTCATTCGTGTGTTCCGATCAAATTTTAATACATTCTAATATGATATCTTATTTATAAAAAAAGGCAATACAGTCTTCTTTTATGATTGTTTATTTCAAATATTCGTAAGTTTCGAATTCTGTTTAATTCTTCACTTTCTTCTTATTTTTATTATTTGAATTTCATTGATGAAATCAAACAGAATTCGAAACGTATGAATTTTCGAAATAAATAATCGAAAAACAAGACTGTACGGCCTTTTTTTTTTTTATAAATAAGATATAAAATAAAGAACAGTCGACAGAAATTTATTAAATTGTAATATGTCTAAGAAAAGAGTTGCATGGACAAAATTAACCGAATTTCTTCTTTTGGAGGTCTGGAGTGCAGCAATTGCAAAAGCAATTACGAGATGATGATGCAAAGTGCACAATAAATGAAACAGCATTTGATTATTGCTCAAATAATCTTTTGTTGCTATTTTCCCTTATCATAACTGCTATCGCTAACATTACTTCTATCTGAATATCAATTTTTTGACAAAAAGGAACTCACAAATATGTTTGCAAAATGTAAACAAATAGCAACTGTCAAAATAAACCAAATCTCCAATGTGTGTCACCTATTTTGGTTTCGTTCTTGGTTAACTCGGAGAGTTGGTTAACCAAGCTCTGTGTGTCAATGATATTAGAGACGTTTAGAGATATGAATTTGACCCTCTTAAGTTAAGAGACGATTGAGGTTAGATATTTCTTTTAATTTTGTACGCAGAATACCAAATCTGTTAATTAAAACTCACCACTCAAGTTAAGAGATCAGCTGATTCTTGACGTCTCTTAACTGGCTACCTGGAATACCGTTTCTGTTAATTTTGCAATTAAGAGGTTAAGAGCTCTTAACTTTTACCTAGAATCGGGCCCAAAGTTAGAAATTAATTATTTAGAAAAGCCGTGTTTTTACAAAATCAAAAATGGTTTGCTTATGTGAGATGTGAACAGAAATAAGTAATTCTCATTAAATTCATGCACTTCACCATTATAAAACGTTGCTTTCTCCGTAATTTTTAAACCTAAAATCACTTTTTGGTTTTCTAAAATATGAAAACAATGATATTGACAGTACAAAATTTGACGTTTCAGGCCACTGACACGCAAGATGGTAGAAGCACTAGTCAGCTGTACTCTACCTTTAGTTCTTTGTATCATGGTGCAAAGCGTGTAATTGATAACCACTGGCTTAGTGATCAGAACAAATTCTTGCATTTTTCACGTTCACTGTGTAAAGCTTGATACAACAAAAACAGAAAACCACTTTGCAAAATGGCGTCTTCTTCTTTTGTTTTGGGAAAAACAAAATATCTCACGTTTCTGTCACTTTTATTCCCGTTTTTCGTTATTTTCTGATGTGATATAGTTTCTACAACCCTTTGCATTGCATTTCACAATTTTGCAAAGTTCTTAAATTTGATAACACAAATAAATTTCTTTACTTCCCACAGTGACGTCAAACATGGCGAACTGTCAATTCAATTCAATATATTGTATTGCAATAGATGGAGTATATGACAATATTAACATTATTATTTTATTTTATTTTTTAACATTAACTTAATGAAGAAACTGGACATACGAGTATACGACGTCTTGTTGTTCCCTGAATGCAATAGTAGATGCATCAGCAGTCTAGGTCGCTGACAGATGTTGTAGTACAGTTGAGGGTAGGAATAATCGTGGTGCAATAATCTCCGCGCTTTTGTGGATGACTGTCACTATATGTGTGATGAAAGGTTCCAAATTTTGTAGGCGCCGTACGCGTCGGTGATAAGGGTTGCGCTACATGAGTGGTTGTCTACCTTGAAGTCAGGGAGGAAGCGAGTGACCGTCTAATAACTATGCTTAATTTACTTACGCCCGATTTCACAGTGCATACTTAAGTGCAAATCCGTCACTTAAGTTCTAGTTTAGTATATTTTATGCGAGTTAAGTGCAAATTTTTACTTAAGTTCCCACTTTACTTAAGTCATCGAAATTGAGCACTTAAGCCTAATTTCATGTAGAATAAATAATATAATCAACATAATGCTGTTTGCTGTGAATTATGAAATTCTACTCGAATTCATTTTCTTGGACCGAAATAATCTAAATTCCAATTACATTCTTTTTTCCACTTCACTAACCTTTTTATGAAATTTTTGCTATAATTCCCTGAAATACTGTTTTTTTCTTCGCGGAATTTAATTAAAAATCGTTCTTTAGCTTTTCAGAAAATACAGTACCTATATAAATTTTCCAGAAAATTCTGTAAAGCATCGCTGCAATTGGAAGTAGTTTATGAAAATACTATAATATGGTTCTTGTGTTAAACAAATTTAAAGAAATGTGATGATTCTGTGTCAATCTTCATTCTTCAACACACTATTTTCAATAGTTTTTCACAAGATTTCTCAATCGCATCAGGATTCAGGATACGATTTATCTCCGACAAAACTCTTGCAATCGTTGAGTCGAAGAGCTAAGAACTATAACCGATGTAATCGCATAACGTAATCAATAATGTATTGCAATATTGTTTTAAATGATTGGCATAGCAATGCAACAACAGCAACTCTATAACAGAATCCTCTCGCAAGAATATCACATTTAGAATTAAAAAAAAAAACATAAACAAAAGGTCGGAATGGCTTTCACCGATAAGAACAAAAGATTTATTTTTCTACAAGTGCAAATAAACTCATTTTTAATTTAACCCTAGATAACTAAACATTCGTCTAGCAGACTACCGACCCTTGGAATTTTGCAAATTCGGCATGTTCCTGTTGCGTTAACACCACCTCACTTACAGTATAGCTTCATAACTAGTAAAAGAAGTTATTCGAACATTATAACCAAAAATGTACACTTTTTACTTGTCGAGATATGCTATAATCGTCGTCTACCAGTCGAATGTTTAGTGATTACGTGCAGAAGTTTGCGTTAAAATCATAATCGGTCAATGCTGGTATTTGTGAGTTGTTCCTGCATTTTATTACAACCCTGACCATTTATTGGGACGGAAAAACCCTAATAAAATTCTAAAATAACTGGTTTTTATTTTATTATATTTTATAATAAACGAGAAATTCCTCAAGAAATGAGAAATTTAAAGACAAGAAAATTGGGTCAATTTTCTGCTATGACGATAAGAAGATATTGGTGTCATACAAACCAAAATCAAAGAAAGTGATATTCCTTCTTTCTACGACTCATTATTAGCCGGATATCAATCCTGTAACTACCAAGTCTGTGATAATCAAAATCCATTATTACAAGAGCACCAAAGGAGCAGTGGATACTGTGGATCAATTGTGTTCAAGGATGACCACTGCTCGTAAGACTTGTAGATGTCCACTTTGCTTATTTTATAATATCTTAAAACTAAGCTTAATAAATGCATACGTAATTTATGTGTCAAATACAGTACAACAGCGGCAGAAACCCCTTTTACGAAGAGCGAGCGTTTGCATTCGAATTGGCTCACAGCCTCGTAAACCCATATTTGAACGAACGTTATAATACAGTAATTTTAAGACTGTCTATTAAAATAAGTATCGAAAATAATTTAAATTTCGCGAAACCCTCTGAAGACACCACTAATAGTGAACCAAAAAAACGAAAAATTTGTAATTTCTGCCCATATATTAAACGTAGAATGACACAATATTCATGCTACTTTTGTAACAAAGCTATTTGTGGAGAGCATACTTTAAAGATCTGGCAAAAGTGCAAACGCTAATATATACAATTTTTTTATTTTTTTTTAGAAATGTTATGATATTATCCTTAAATGACTCTTAGTTTTTTTAAATAAAATAATGTATTGTATAAATATATTATGTATTTTTATTCATCGTCTACGAGTCGAATGATTAGTTACAGAGCAACACCAAAACAAGTTTAGTCATCTAACTCGCCCCAAAGATCCTCCGCGCTGCTAGTTTGCCAGAAGAAGATAAGTCGAAAAGTCCACTGAGGATGTCCTCATTTAACTCCTTGAGAACTGTTTTACTCATCCACTTCAATACTCTGAGGGTTTCTTCGCGTTTTGGTTCACTGTAGTGATATCCAGTTTTTAAGTTATTTTTTTTAAAATATTTTAACCGCTTACAAGTAAAATGTGTATCAAAAATGAATATTGCTTGCAAACAGACATATACAGTCTCTTACAAAAAAGTGCAAATTTTTTAAGCGTTCACTCAATTAAGCGATATATAAAAAGGGACTGTGAAACTAAAAATACTTAAGTCGTCACTTAAGTTTTCCCTCAAACTTAGCTAAGTGAAAACTTAAGTGTCAACTGTGAAATCGGGCGTTATAAAGTTACTGTTTATGTAATATAATATTTACAGTATTATGTCAACTAAACTGAAATAGCAGGTACAATAAACGGAGGCTTAAGGCTGTATTTAAAGTTGGAGTATAATAATAGAACTAAGGGCCTGATCCCATAGCCACCGTTCGCCGTCAAAACGTTCATGCCCACTTCGGGCACTCTTCGGCCTGAAAAAACTTGTTTTTTGTATGGGACACAAAACCCGAAGATTCAAATTAAAGTTAAGGGGAACGAAAAAGAGTAGGCCGTCAACACCGTCGAGAGAGCATTTTCGCTTCGGGCCTGACGATTATTTCAGAGGGGAAACATTGTTTACGTTAAGTATACTTCCTGGAAAAGCAATTAAATATTTGTTCTCAATAAGAGAAAATGTTTAGTTTTATTATACTATAATATGTAGAAATTAAGAAATAACATTGAACTACATTATACAAAATACTTACAATTATTTTTTTATTTTTTATTAAATAAATTTAATTTATCAAATGCTATGTTAAGCAGCATAAGCTTATATAAGCTTATGTAAGTTAACGAAATCAAAATTAAATTTCTTCAATGAAATCGCTTCCCCTCGTTCATATTTTGCTTGCGTCGTCGTCCACTGTACATGCAAAAGGGTAGCAAGCATCGGAAAACAGGTTTCATATGAGGGGAATCAGACTCGCAGATGAAAGCAAAATACAGGCCGTCGTCGCCGTCGTCGTTAAGATTTGCTCAACTTTTACTACGTTTACATGCAGGGTTGAACCTGGGTTGAACCCAGGTTCGACTCCATGTAAACGCGAGTCGAGTCCAAACCGGGTTGAACTCGACTCGACCCAGCTTTGCTACCTGGGTTGAGTCGAGGAGTCGAGTTAAAATGCATGTAAACGCGGGTTGAGTAGTCGACTGTCGAGTTGTCAGTTCGACAGTTTTTTCATGTTTTCTGACTAATTTTCCAAAACATAAGATTTTATTCGAAATCAAATTCCTTAAAATGTCTATATAATATGAATGAAACTCGAAAAAATTGAAAAAATTGTTAATATAATAGATCAAATTATTGCAATAAGCTGTCACTTCGACTACATTTGGACTCGATTTCGACTCGATCCCTCAACCCGGAGTGCTCAAAACGCGGGTTCGAGTTCAAAACCTGTTTTCGACTCGATCTTTCGACTCTGCATGTAAACGTAGTATTTGCTCTCTCACGAACATTTTCTTTTGCCGAAGACTACCCGAATAAGCACGAACGTTTCGACGGTGATGTTCTGACGGTGGCTATGGGATCAGGCCCTAAGAATAACCTATCATAACCTATATATTTAACCAATCATGCGAGGGTGGTCTATGTGCAAGTTAAGCTAACCTAGTAATTAAGCTTAGCTCGCTCTCATGAGGGTATATAATCAGGGGTGTCCTCTCGGAATAAGGCAAGGAATAATAATTGCATGTTTCGTTATCCCCTACGAAAGTAATTATCTTTCATGTGATAAAAGTTGCTAATAGTTGGAGCTACGGGCAGTTGTTAATGGGTCGTGAAGTAGTATAAAAGGTAATAGATATTTTAGTATTGAAAGGTTAGGGTTCCTGTTGCTAAGTATGATGCTAGAGATGAGTGGGTTCGGATGAAACTCCCAGGAGGTTAATTTCTTGGCCAGTAATAGTGGAAGGTAGGTGAACAGTGGGATGATCGCTTTTTCGTACAACTCCCGATTAGAGAAGTATTTGTTTCTAGTTTTGAACTTTATCGAACAGCAGTTTCTGAGCTTGCAATTCTTTCTAGAGATTCCATTTTATTAGCATAAGTGGTGGAGATTGAAAACCAACATCCGTACCCATATGCCACAACTTTCCGTATGTCAACGAGCCATTATAGAGAGGAAGCTGTGGAAATTTTCAGGAAAAGTGAGTAGACGAACGACTTCCAATGCATTATAATTTCTGAGTAAGCAAACAGACCTATTGTGTCACAGTTTTTATTTTCTTCTTAATTTTTGTTTACTGAACATTAAGCCGGAGGTACACTATACGGAAAACGTCATATTTATAAGCGATACGCCTTATTTCATATCGTGTGACTCGACGATAAACAATATGGTGTATCGCTTATAAATATCCCAAAAATTTCGGAATATTTTCCGCACATCCAAGCAATTTGCGGGGTACAAATTTCCCGAGTCACACCACACAAAACTTTATGTACACAGTTTTGAGATTACTGCTCTTACGGGCGGCGCGGCGTCGCGGTAATCTGTGAATTGCAAAATACAGGTTGCAAACTCATTTTTGCTTATCGTGTGACTCGATGTCTCAAAAGTGACATCCACAAAGATATTTCCTTATAAATATGACGTTTTCCGTATCGTGTACCTCCGGCTTTAGACTAATTATACCCTAGATGTAGGGTATATTAGTTTTGAGCGAACGTTTGCAACGCCAAGAAATAATCGTCACAGAAAAGAAAGAACTATATATTTGTAAAACTCGGGTTTTCTCAATAAAATACTTTATTAATCACAATCTTTTACTTAATTTATTCGGCACTCCTCAAACTACGTATTACTCGGCGGCTGTCAAAAGTACGACTTAGCCTCCTTCTCCAAATCTTCTTCTTCTTTCGTCGTGCTCGCCCCTTCGAGACTCGTCCGTTGGTATTGCCTCGTCTGTTGGTACTGCCATAAGAACATTCTCTTTTCCGGATTTTACAACTCGGCCAATCTGACAGTTTTGATCGCCCTCGATCAATTCAGTTACGTCATCATCCAGATACTCGTAGTCATCGTATTCATCATCCAAATTTGTAGAAATTCGGAGTGATTCCTTGAACATCTTATCCCTAGCCTTGCGTTTGTCTTTCGGTAGTAAATCAATTACTTGCTTAAGAAGACGAATTTCCTGCTTCAGATTGTCTCTAAATATCTTCAACTCTTGCTCCTGTTCTGCCCGGATTCGTTTGGATGAGACACCCAATTCAGCCTCCTGTTGCTGTTCCGTCTTCTCGATTAACTGCTTCTGCGGTCGCGTTAGCGTGTCCATGTCGGCCTCGTAGGTCTTCTCTAAAGCTATTCGTTCCTGTTCGAATCTTCTGTCCTGTTGCTCCTTGAGCTGTAAGTCGTCCTGCTGTTTCTTCTCTTGCTTCTGAAGCATCTTCAGTTCTCGAAGCTCCTGTTTCCGGAAAATGTGATCGTCATATAGTTTACCATTCTCATCATCACCATAGATCGCTTTACTCGTTGTAGTTGTCACTTGCACACCATCGATTTCGAATTTCCGCGTTCTTTTTCGTGTCTTTTTTCGCAAATTACGCAACTCGATTTCCTCCTTAGTGCGTTCTGTCTTTTCGGGTTTAGTTCGGCTCATGATTACGTCGTCATCTGGTTCCCGACTGTAATGACTAGCAGTGGTTGCAATGCTCTCAGCATCGCTCCTGTTAATCTTTACCACCCTGGTGGGTGTACCACTCGATCTAACTGGACCGCATTCGCTGTGTGTCCTGGAATCCATCGAACCAACTGAACTATCCGGTGATATGCGCTTCTCAGGTTTCATCTTCCTTCTGTTTACGATAATACTAACATCCTCGCGTCCTTCAGCAGTACTCTTAACCACCTGGCCATTTACTCTATTCTTAAGCAGACCTAGATCGGGGCGTAAATCGTCACCAGACTCACTCGGACCCCCAACGGAGGACAAATCGCTGCTGGATTCCGCACGTATACTTCTGCTGTCCTTCACCTTAATTCCTTCGCCAACAGTCACCACAGAGACATGACTAGTATCGTGCAGTCGAGCGTCTCCTCCAGTTGATGTAATTGTGTTGTAGGCGGAGTCGTCTTCAACGAAACTCGGAATAACAATCAGCACTTCGCTCTCGTCCAACTTTCGGGCATGCGCCTGCTTATTTTTGGGCTTATTATTATTATTATTGTAATTCTTTTCACTCTCTCTAGCGGCATTGTCCTGGTCATTCTCCAACTGGGCTGCGTTAACATCTGTCAGTAATCTCTGACGGTATCGGGGAAATCTACAATTCTGTCGCGTGTGCCCAGTACGCCAACAGCGGAAACAAACGTCCCTCGGTCGCTCTTCGTACGGGCACTGGGGTTTGATGTGTCCCTCGTTCGAGCAATTATAACATCGTAATACCTCGTTCGACTCCTGTCGAGCTGCATCAACTCCTGGTCGGCGGTTCCTAGGATCGGCTATATTAAGTGTCCGTCCGGTTGCTTCGTTTGTCCCTCGGCGGTTTCCAAAATTATTTCGGCCAGTCCCTCTTCTTCTAGCGTCAGTGGCACCTTGATGGTTAGGTATCGGCGGAGCGTTGACAATGTCGGCATACCTCGATACTAGTTCTTTTAACTCGGTTATGGTGCGGGCGCCTCGTAGTATTCCAGTAGCAGTGTCCGAAAGGTTCATGTTCAGTATAATGATATCCACTATTTGAGTCTCTAACAGCCGATCTTTCCCCATGCGATTTCGCAGCCTCTGCATCTCTAGTATGAAGTGTAATGCTGTCGTTCCTTCGGCTCGGATCCATTTTTTTCGTCGCATTATGCGCTCTACATCAGCCGGGGTCGTGCTGAGTCCAAATTCTTGAATCAGGCTGTGCCTGAGGTCCTGGTACGTTGATGCGGCCGCTGTAAATATTACTGCAGCGGCGGCTCCCGTCAAAGAACGGCGGAGGTATAACAACCTCTGCAATTCGTCGGCTTTTATAAGGTTCATCATATCTTCGAAGTCATCCAGGAACGTCTGGACGCTGTATATGACGTCATCTCCGTTAAATTTGACAAGTGACCCCTCAATGTCACGATAGTCAAGGCGGTTGTGGTTGTTGGGTAACGCTATGGCTACTCTAGGGGTCGCTTCTGCTACGTTAACTAACACAACTTCTTCGTCTTCTTTTTTCGGCGTTCCTTGTCTCACTCTAGTCAGGCTTCGGTTGACGGCGTCGGCGGCAAGCTCCTGTTCTTCTAACTCCCTGATCCGTTTCCTCATAAGAAGGAGTTCCTCCTTCCTCTTTTGTAACTTCAATTCCTTCTTTACTTTGTCCAGTGCTAGATCAACATCTGTGTCAGTGTCTGACTCGTCAGCTTTTTTGTTGGCGGCTTCGTCTTCTGTGATTTCACTATCACTACCCTCACTATTGTTTTCCTCACCGACACTTTCCTTTATTGCGTCTGGGAGTTGATCGTACAGTTCCATCAACTCCGCCAATCTCATCCGCACGCTACACTCGACACCATTTTCACTTAGCACCTTGATCAGTTTTTCCTTTGTTATCTTCGGCATCGTTTGTCCTATTTCACACTTTTTCGTCGGGTTTATTACTTAATCGTCGGCACTTTCGGTTTTAAGTCGTCGGTTTGTATATTTCTTCGATTTACGGCGGATGATTCGTTTTTTCCTTCGCGTCGGTTTTCTATCACGCGCTTTGTCGCGGCGGCGGTTCTTATTTTCTTTATCGGCGGTTTACTTCTAAATTTCGCTATTGTCTTTACGCGTCCGGTTACTATACCCCACACCTGAGATGTAAAACTCGGGTTTTCTCAATAAAATACTTTATTAATCACAATCTTTTACTTAATTTATTCGGCACTCCTCAAACTACGTATTACTCGGCGGCTGTCAAAAGTACGACTTAGCCTCCTTCTCCAAATCTTCTTCTTCTTTCGTCGTGCTCGCCCCTTCGAGACTCGTCCGTTGGTATTGCCTCGTCTGTTGGTACTGCCATAAGAACATTCTCTTTTCCGGATTTTACATATTCATGATTGGGAACTGAAAAGAAACCGTTTTATGCCTGTCCGTCTGTCTGTCTGTCTGTCCAGACGATAACTCGAGAACGCTTGTAGCTAGAGACTTGTAATTTGGTACAATAATATTTGATTCAAATTGCAAGGTCAAGTTCGAAGATGAGCAAAATCGGGCAACTCCTTCTTAGTGTTGCCATATAAGCATGAGTCTTTTTTATACAAAAATGATGATATAAGAATGAGTATATTTTTCTACATCTAGGGTATCACGTAATTGGTGTGACCAATTGCTTTCTTACTAGTTTTATTTAAATATCTTATCTTAAAATATATTCTACATCTAAAAAATAACTTCTACATTTACATCCTTTGCCATAATTAACAGTATTTCAAGGGTCTTTCGGAAAAGCAAAATATTTCAATGATTCTGCAACTCATGTATTTTTAATGATATTTTTGCAGTTCTTTATTGCACATTTAACCATAACAATTCGGACTACTTCTGGAAGCAATTTATTTACATCAGCTGACTGAAAGATTGTTAGATTAGGGTGTGTCAATTTTCCGCCAGATGGCAACTTTTCGTAATATTGAGGTAATGATGCCAAGCTATATTACTTAGGCCTAGTACTAAGCTCGAGGCAAAACTAAATTTTGGAGATTGGCATTTAGAGCGCGTTCAAAAACTCAACTATAGTTGACTATAGTAAACTTTGGTCGTTCAAAAACTCCGTGGTTTAGTATAACATAACTATGAGCATAACTATTTTGCGTTCAAAAACTCCCGTAGTTAACTTTCTCGTAATTTAATTTTGACTATACTCAAGAGCAGGGTCAGCCTGTAGTAAGTTTTCGAATGACAGAAAGAAGAAGAAGGAACTGTTTGAAAACTAAACTTAAGACAAAGAAAAGTTGTAAAAGGGTAAACAGAGATATAAAACTGAAAAATATATTTTTGTTAAACAAATTTAAGTTATTTTTTTAATAACGCTAATCAATTTAAACATTTTTCTTGAAAAATTTACCTGACACTGATGTGAGCGAAAGAGACAAGTAATGTTTGCTGTTACACCAATCTCCTAGTCAACTACAAATCGTTCAAAAACTCCCGTGGTAAAGCATAATTTCTGTAGCAAAATAACGTTCTGCAGCATAACTACGGCTTACTACGTAGTTGACTGTAGTATTAGAGAGATCTGGTAATACAAGTAGTCATAAGTGAATACCAAACTATTGTAACCGAGCTAAATAATAAATCAGTCTGTTACAACTGCATCTTTGGCTAACACCCTCGAGAGCTCCCATCCCAGAGATATTACATGGCGCAGCCGGTAGTGCCTCGTGGTTGAAACTAATAGAAATTTGAAAACGCAAAAGTAAAGTGAATTATATAAAAATAGAACAGTGAAGTGAAACCTATGTGGAAAAGTCCCTAAATGTGGCTACAACACAAAGAAGCTACTGGAAAATAATGGGAATTGTAAAAAAAATAGAAAAAAATCTTGAGGAACGGTATAAAAGACCACCAGGAAGACCCCCAAAAACAAGGTATATCGTAGTAAGCAAGAACATGGACTTCTTAAAAAAGGTAGATGCACTGGACGTAAATGGGAGTAATTTAGCGGAAAACTGGAGAGTTTTCTATCAAAATTTTGAAATCTTCATGAAAGCTGCGGAGCTCAATAAGAAACCGGACGAGATACAGATAGCAGTATTTTTAAATGCTATTGGACCTGAGGCTGTAGAGGTCTACAATACATTAAACTTAACAGCAGAACAAAAGGCGAAATACACAGATGTCATAGGCGCATTCGAATCATTCTGTAAACCAAAAAAGAATGTCGTATATGAGAGATTTGTATTCTTCAGTAGAAACCAGTCATCTGGGGAACCATTTGACAGTTACCTGATGGAGTTGAAGCGGCTAGTCAGAACGTGTGAATTTGGAGGGCAGGAAGAGCGCATGCTGCGAGACAGAATAATCATCGGGATAGCAAACAAAGGAGTGCAGAAGAAACTACTGGAAGTAACGGACATCACACTACAGAAGACCATAGAGCTATGCAGAGCAGCAGAAGCCACACAGACTCAGACAGAGCAGATGCAGCGTGGAGTTGTTACCAAGGAGGAGGAAATACCGTGTGTAGATAGGTTAAGTTTAAGTACGTCGAGGGCAGGTAGTAGTAAAGAAGATAGTTACAGGGGAAGTATACCGTCAACAAGTAATTTTGGTAAGGAAAGTACTAAGAATTTTAATTTTAGGCAACACAACAATGAAAATAAGAAGAGTCAATTTAATAGCACTAAGTGTAACAAATGTAACTTACAGCATGCATATAAGCAGTGCCCAGCATTTGGACAACTATGTTTAAATTGTGGTGGAAAAAATCATTTTGCGGTCGCGTGTAGGATTAGAAGAGTACGGGAAGTAACAACAGGTAATGATGACAGTTTGTTTATAGATATGGTAAATTATGAAGAAAAAAATGGTGAAGCGAAGGCATGGTATAAAGAGATAACAGTGAAAAAATCACGGATTAATTTTAAGTTAGATACGGGGGCTGAGGTTAATGTTTTGCCGCTGGGTTATTGCAGAAAAATAAAAAACGTGAAAATAAAGAGTTGTGCAACAAAATTAGAGGCCTATGGCGGGTCAAAGCTTGAAACAGTGGGTACAGCATACCTGAAATGCAAAGCGAATAAAATTACCTCACTTCAAAAATTTGTAATTGTAAACATTGATACGATTCCGATTTTGGGACTTAAGGGGTGTCTAGATCTGAACCTACTCAAAAGGGTGAACAGCATAGAAATATTGAAAGATAGGGAGGAATTCATTACCAAGAACAAAGACGTTTTCGAAGGTCTGGGGTGTTTTAAACAGAATTATAAATTAAAAATAAAACCAAGCATCCAACCGCGAGCAAAGCCAGCACGGAGAATACCACTGGCACTGGTAGAAGCGTTTAAAGCGGAACTACATAGACTAGAGCAAAACAAAGTGATAGAAAAAGTGAAAGAACCATCTGAGTGGGTATCTAACATAGTGGTAGTAGAAAAAGCTAATAAAGCATTAAGAATTTGCCTAGATCCAAAAGATTTAAATAATGCCCTTATCCAGGAAAACTATGTGTTACCATCGTTTGAAGAAATCTCGGCTAAATTAAGCAACAAACAATATTTCACGGTGTTAGACCTAAAAGATGGATACTGGCAGATCAAACTTGATGAAGAATCTAGCAAGCTATGTACATTCAGTACAATTTTCGGGTGCTACCGCTTCAAAAGACTACCATTTGGGATTAGCGTAGCACCGGAACTATTTCAAAAATATAATGAGGAAAACTTTGCTGATATAAATGGGGTAGTCATATATATGGATGATATTTTGATATGTGCAAGCACATTACAAGAACACGACAAGATATTGAACGAAGTAGTAGAAAGGGCAAGATTATTAAACATAAAATTCAATAGAAGTAAAATTCAATTTAGGGTTCAGGAGGTTAAATTCCTGGGACATGTGATTGGTAGAGCAGGTATAAAACTTGATCCGGAAAAAACGAAGGCGGTTAAAGCTCTAGGGCCACCTAAGAATAAACAAGAACTACAAAAACTGTTAGGCTTCATTAACTATATGAGAAACTTCATTCCAAATCTTTCAGAATTGTCTAGCCCATTAAGGGAATTACTAAAGGGTAACAGAGTATTTCAGTGGATGCCAAGTTACTCCGAGTGCTTAGAAAAAATAAAAAATTGCATCATAAATGTGCCTAGTCTAAAAGCTTTTGATGAAGATGCGGAAATAACCCTTCAAACAGATGCCTCAAAAGAGGGAGTAGGATCCTGCTTAATGCAAAGAGGTCAGCCCGTTTACTATTCGTCACGTAGTTTGAGTGACACGGAGAAAAGATATTCTCAAACAGAAAAAGAATTACTGGCGATAGTAGCAGCCTGTCAGAAATTCCATCATTTCATCTATGGAAAAAAAAATAACAATAGTCACAGATCACAAGCCATTATTAGGTGTTTTAAGTAAAGAAATTAATAAAGTACCCTCAGCCAGACTTCAGAGAATGGCGATTAGGCTCTTAAAGTACAATTTTGAAATAAAATATAGACCGGGGAAGGAAATGTATATAGCTGATCTGTTGTCAAGAAATTTTTGCAAAGGTCCAAGTGAAGCAGAAATAAAGAATTTAAATGAAGTAGTACACACATTAAATATAAGTAAAAAGAAACAAGAATTATTTATAGAAAGAACAAAAGAAGATCGGGTGCTATCACAGTTAAAAATAGTAATTGAGAATGGGTGGCCGAATCAGAAAAAGGGACTCAATGAGGAGATAAAATATTTCTGGAAGTTAAGAAGAGACTTATCAGTAGTGGATGATTTGATATTTTTAAATGACAAGCTATTTGTTCCGTCATCACTAAGAAAAGACATTCTAGAACAGCTACACCAATCTCACCTCGGGGTGGAAAAAACTAAAGCAAGGGCACGAACACTGGTGTACTGGCCAGGGATAAATGAAAACATTGAAGAATTGGTGAACAAATGTGGAATTTGCCAAAAATATAGGGCATCAAATCCCCGTGAACCGTTGATGCCACAAAAGACTCCGGAGTATCCCTTCTTTAAAGTTGGAGTAGATATTTGCGAATTAGGCGGAACCAATTACCTGATTATAGGGGACTATTTCTCAAAATACTTAGAGATTAGGGAAATTAAGTCAAAAACGGCACAATCTGTAATAAATAATTTGAAGAATGTCTTCGCAACCCATGGCATACCCAGAATTATAATGGGTGACAATATGCCATTCAATTCATACCAGTTTAGAAAGTTCGAGCTAGAGTATGACATAGAATTAACAACCTCGAGTCCAAAGTATGCTAGGTCCAATGGTTTTGCAGAAAAGTACGTGAACATTGCGAAAAATCTCATACGAAAGTCGAAAGAAAGCCATCAGGAGTTATGGTTAGCTGTACTAGAATATCGTAACACACCGTTGAAACATACAAACTTAAGTCCAGTGGAGATATTAATGGGAAGAAGGACTAGGACATTACTTCCGGCAAAAGAAAAAATGTTTAAGGGGAAAGTTGACAAAGCAATAATGAAAAACAGACAAGATTATGTGAATATGAAAAATAAAAAAATATTATGACACACATACACGATTAGGAGGAAAGTTTAAACCAGGTGATAAAATTTGGATACAAAAAGGAAAGATCTGGGGTAGAGGAACAGTTGAGTCTAAACATAAGGCACCAAGGTCATTTTTGGTTAAAGATGAAAATGGTACACTTCTTAGAAGAAACACGTTATGGTTAAGGAAAAGATATGAAACGGAAATGAAATGAATTTATTGATGAAAAATGATTTTTTCCACTTCAATGTGTTAGGGAGGAAGGAAAGAAGAGAAGGAATGAATATAAGATAAATAGAAAATAATAAAGTAGAGATAGGATTTAAAAAAAAAAAAAGGAACGAGACAAGGTACGTGAAATAAGTAAATATTAAATAAGTAGACAGCATAGAATAGGACAAGGGATTTGCAATGAATAAAGAAGCAGTAGAGAAGTAGAACTGAAACTTAAAAAGGGGAGATGTAGTATTAGAGAGATCTGGTAATACAAGTAGTCATAAGTGAATACCAAACTATTGTAACCGAGCTAAATAATAAATCAGTCTGTTACAACTGCATCTTTGGCTAACACCCTCGAGAGCTCCCATCCCAGAGATATTACATTGACTATAGTAACGTTTTTGAACGCGCTCTTTGTCGGTCATTCTATTGCTGCTAAAAGTTTGACAGCGGAGAAAAGCCTCAGGAGCCTCAGGATAGTTTGTTTTCATGTAAGAAACACAAAGCGTTTGTTTAATGTTTACTGTGTTCTAAAATATCGGGAAAACAACTTTTATTAGAAATGAATTCAACAGATGATCAAATTGGAACGCTGGCAATCTTAGCTGGTGCTTCTTTTTTTCCATTGACACTATCACTCAAAATGACAGCTGTTAAGAATTTAGCAGCAAAAGAATGGCCCGGACCATTTAAGCGGTAAACACAATACGACGTTCGGCTTGGCCGACTGTTGACAGTTCGAGTAAAACATACGTGCTAGAGTACAAAGGCAAAGTCGGCTTATACCCCGGGCACACGAGAGCACTTAAGTGGGTTAATGACGTCACGTAAAGTGGGTTAAGTGTCGCGTGCCGCCGAACGGAGTTCGGGGTTAACATATCTGATAACATTTGGCGAAAAGTAAACATAAAAATACATAAAAATACAGCAATCAAGTGAGTTTCTTGCGTTGAGCTTGAGATTAGTTGATGTGTTTACTCAATTGAAATTTGCTGTAAAGTAACGATAACACGAAAACATCTAGGAAACCACAAAAAAACATTTCACAGCTGATTACTTTTTAGTACAAAAATTTTCTACCATGTGGAACTTATGGCGCTGCTAGTAGTCTGTCGAGTTTAACCCGGGTTCCAGGAGGTAGGTTTCGATGTCGAGTTCTTATGGAAAATTTACATGGGCTACGTCATAATGACGTCATTAACCCACTTAAGTGCTCTCGTGTGCCCAGGGTATTAGTCGGCCAAGTTCTGAATTGGTCTACTTTCTACTGGAGCGAACTTTTTCAACTTTTGATGCTTATTTTTTGTTTGACGGTCAGCTGAAAAGTTTACGTTTGTTTGGTCCTTTTTGAAATAATAAAAGAATAAAAGTTTGAAAATGTCATTTGAAGAAAATTTAATATCTCTAATCAAAGAAAAAGATATTTTCAATATCAAAAGCCGTGAATACCGGAAATTCGATAAAAAGGAATGAGATTGGCAAAAGTTCGAAAAGTTGTATTGTGTTAAGCCGGAGGTACACGATACGGAAAACGTCATATTTATAAGGAAATATCTTTGTAGATGTCACTTTTGTGACATCGAGTCACACGATAAGCAAAAATGAGTTTGCAACCTGTATTTTGCAATTTACAGATTACCGCGACGTCGCGCTGCCCGTAAGAGCAGTAATCTCAAAACTGTGTACATAAAGTTTTGTATGGTGTGACTCGGGAAATTTGTACCCCGCAAATTGCTTGGATGTACCGAAAATATTCCGAAATTTTTGGGATATTTATAAGCGATACACCATATTACTTATCGTCGAGTCAGACGATATGAAATATGGCGTATCGGTTATAAATATGACGTTTTCCGTATCGTGTACCTCCGGCTTTAGGCACAATTTCAGAAAGTTCTCGAAGTCGGAAGTTTCGAAAGTCGGCCAAGCCGAACGTCCAATTGTGTTTACCGCTTTAAATTGAAGCAAATTTCGTAGAGACTGGATGGTGGTGACATCTATGAGAAATGTCGAAAAGTGACTGTTTAACACTTCGGATAAATTTCAGGCAAAATTTTTAGTCTCGGCTCGCCGCGACTAAAATTTCAATACAAAATTTAGGTTTGCCGCGAGCTTAGTACTAGGCCTTATGGGGCTTCTCGTACTAATGACACTTTTCGTGCTGATGATGTTCCACTGTGCCAATGCTATTAATAACAGCTGTGGGCAGAGCAACTCTTCAAATAGATATCCGTTAAAACTTCTTTAGAGTCCGTGTATTCGCGAATACTGAAATAGGTAAACATTTACACAGTATACTTAATCGTCTTTTCTGTTAGAGCTTAGTGCATTATACTCCATGATACAAGGAACATAAGGGATGCCAATGATTTCGCACCCGCGCGATTCACAGCTGGTTCACCCAATGAGCATTCGATGGCTTGACAGCATTTTGTTTACAAATTCGTGTGCAAGTTTTTAAAGATTTTTAATATTGTAAACATTAATTGTGACCATTTTGCATTTAAAATTATTAAGTGTGCAATAAATAATTGTAAAAATAACATGAAAAGAAAATGTGGTGAAGGATCATTGAAATGTTTTGCTATGCCGAAAGACCCTGAAATAGTGTTACTACAGGTAAAGGTAAATGTCGAAGAAGAAGTGAAGAAGTTATGTTTTAAGCCGGAGGTACACGATACGGAAAACATCATATTTATAAGGAAATATCTTTGTGGATGTCACTTTTGACACATCGAGTCACACGATAAGCAAAAATGAGTTTGCAACCTGTATTTTGCAATTCACAGATTACCGGGGCGCCGTGCCGCCCGTAAGAGCAGTAATCTCAAAACTGTGTTCATAAAGTTTTGTATGGTGTGACTCGGGAAATTTCAAACCTTCAAATTCCTTTGATGTGCCGAAAATATTCCGAAATTTTTGGGTTATTTTTAAGCGATACACCATATTGCTTATCGTCGAGTCACACGATATGAAATACGGTGTATCGCTTATAAATATGTCGTTTTCCGTATCGTGTACCTCCGGCTTTAGATGTAGAATGTATTTTAAGATAAAATATTTCAATAGAAATTAGTCTAATGTTGTCTTTAAACAAAAATTAAGAAAAAAATAAAAACTTTGACATAAAATTTACTGTTTTATTGTTTCGTCTATATTACACTTTTAATTTGATGTTGATTATATTTTTATATGGATTATAATATAAAGTTTCAGTTGTAATTAATTGAAAAATATCATTTTAAATAATTTCTCAGATGAATTAAAATACATAAACTCACAATCCATTGAAAAATGCAAATGCCAATGAGAAATCGTTTTGCGCCTTAAGAGGCAAATTTACCAAAACGTGTAAAATAGGCCCACTTAATGACCTATTTTCTCCGTTATTATTTGGTGAATCTATATGAAACCTTTTTTAAAAGATAAGACAAAGGGTATTGTGTCGACTAAGCGGAGCACATTTTTGAAAAAGTTTTTAGTTTTTTTTTTATGATCCTTGAAAGAAAGGTCTAACTCCATTTTTTGACCCACTTAATGACCAATTTTCTCGAAAACTATTTGACAAAATTTTGTAAATTGTATTTCCAGAGGTACGTTAAAAGGTTTTGTGTCGACTAATTGTAAGTGGAGCACTTTTCCAATTTTCGAATTTCGAATTTCCCGAGAGTTTTCCGAATGAGTTCGGTTTTTCCAAATAAAATTCTTCAGTTTTTTATTCTCTTTTTCGTATTTTGCGCTAAATTTTCCTAATGTTTTTCATACTGTTATGGAGATTAAGGGATTGGTAACGGTTTCAGCAAAAAATCTGATTATGTTTCATGGAAAATATTGGAAAAATTTAACAAATTGAAAATCCTTTTTTCGGCTAAAATATTCTGAGTAACGTTTGTAACGTATATTTTACTTTTTCGCTTACGATGAGGAGAAATGCGTTTAGTTTTGCATGCGGTGAAATGCTTGTAGTAATTTGTTTCGAATAGATTCACTTAGCAGTAAATATTATATTATAAATATTGGTCAATTTATGAATTTGGCAATTTGTGCAATTTAGTGATTTTCGTTATTTGGTGATTTTTGTGTATTTTTACTTTTTAGTGATTGTGGTCATTTTGTGATTTTAGTTACAATAGGTAAACCGGGGCGTAAAAATCAACGTCTCTCGTACGGTTCGAAGAAACGTGTAAAAGGGTTTCAACGGAAACAAAATTCGGAAAATCAATGTAATCTCGCGAATTCAAATTCAAATATCTTGTCATGGGAACAGGAAACTGGTATGGTGGTTGAAGTAGCACCACCGGAATCGGAACGTTTCACAGTAACGGGTCGTCGAATAATTGATGTAGATTTTTTTTACGGGTTTAAAAAATTTGAAGCATGTTGGAAATTTCAATTGTACATTAGATTGCGTAGGTATCGTCAATGAAATTAAAAACGGACTCATTTCAGATTTTGTATTTAAATGTAAAATGTGTGGTGGTGTTAGTCAAATTGCGAGCAGTTCTAAAGTAAAATCGGTTGATAATGTTAATTACGGTTTGGTCCTTGCGTTTTCTTGCGGATCCGGTTACAGCAGTTTGCAGGATTTCACATCCATTTGAATGTTTGAATATTCCTTGTATGTCATCAAAAACATACAATATTATTCGGAAGGATGTCGGTGAAGCGTGGGTATCTACAGCTCAATCTTCAATGGTAGCTGCAGCCGCTGTGGAGTAGGAAGCTGCATTGAAGAGGGGGGATGTGGATGCAAACGGCATTGCAGACATAACTGTTGTAACCGATGGTTGCTGGTCGAAAAGATCGTATAGGGGTAATTTTTCCGCGAATTCTGGTGCAGCGGCAATGTTCAATGAATTTTAAAGGACCTTCCACCGGAATGGAAGCCGGCGCTATTATTTCGGAAGGTTTTAAGAAAAGTGTAGAAATGCACGGTTTGCGGTATACTACACTAATCGCGGATGGAGACAGCTCCGTTTATAAGCGAATTTTAGAATCGGCTCCATACGGTAATAAACAGGTCCGTAAAATAGAATGTAAAAATCATTTAGTTCGGAATTTCGGGAAGCATTTAATTGATTTGGAGTCGAATACGAAATTTTCAATTGAATTGCGTAAAGTAAAAGGCGTAAATTCGGCAATTTCACACTGGGCTACAAACGTAGAGCTCACTAGCTCAGTATTCGTGAACGCACTATTCTTTTGAAACAGGATATCTTAAACGCGTCATTCCATGTCTTCGGTTCCCATGACAAATGCGAGAGTAATTTTTGTTCGAAAACTAAAGAAAGCGGTGTAATCGAAAATTTGAAAAATGGCGGTTTTTTAGACGAAATTTTAAAAATATGCAATCGATTAGGGAATTAGGAATAGGGGATTCAAACGTTGCTGAACACTTCCATTCCATAGTCGCGAAATTTGTAGGTGGTAAACGAGTGAATGTTACGGGATCGAACTCGTATACAACGCGATGCCACGCGGCATTAGTTCAACACAATACCGGAAATTGTGTAAGTACGTTGAGTAAAATAGTTTTTAAAAGAATTATATTTATACCGTAAAAGTTGCAATAATCGAAATCAGGGGAGACGTCAAAAAGTTTTCAGGAAGCGGGTTAAAACTTCCATTCGCGATAATGATTACGGCGGAGACACTCACGTAGAACCCGATAAATCAGTTGCGGAACAACAAGAATCGCGGACAGAAATTTTATCTATGTTGAAATCGAATCAAAGAAATCGCGATCGTGTGGAAGAATCAACGCGTAATCAATCGAACTATGCTGAATGTGTACAAACTCGTTGGTATCTTTTAACTTCCTCTGTTTTCGGGAAACTTTGTAAACGTCGGATTATCTCTTTAAAAAATTTAGTAAAAAGCATTTTATATTCTTATTTGTCGGGAGTTTATTCTATTCGTTATGGTAGAGAAAAAGAAATGGACGCAATAGATCAGTTAGGCCGAGAATTAGGTGTTCACATCGAAAAATGTGGACTTTTTATAGATTCGCGTTTAGAATTTTTGGGCGCGACTCCGGATGGGCTTATCGGATCTGACGGGCTAGTTGAGGTGAAGTGCCCACCATCGTGCGCGGGAAAGGACATCGATAAACTCGTTCGTCAGGGTAAATATAAGGTCTGGAAGGTAGATAAAATGACGAATGAAATAATAGTCAACAAGTTCTACGACTATTATTATCCAAGTCCAAGGGCAGTTGAATATTACGGGTCGTGATTATTGTATTTTCGCAGTTTGGAGCTCTGCAGATGAAAAGCTAAAAGCAGAAAAAATTTACCGGGAAGAATCTTTTTGGGACGCCAACAAAGAAAAATTGCGCGATTTCTATTTTAACTGTCTTCTACCCGAATTAGTCGATCCCCGTCATCCACGAAATTTACCAATTCGGGAACCGAACGAATGCATTCAACTTCTGGATCCGTCCGTCCGAAATCCTAGTCTTGTCGAAAAATTGTGATAAACAGGCACAGGACTTAAAGAAGGGTGGGAAGGGATTATATGGGGACTAGGGCTATTGGCGAAACCACAGAACAAACAAAAACGAGTGGGTAAACTACCTCACGGGTCACTAGGAAATGTTTATTTTCTTCATAAATTCTTCAAAATTAAACATTCAAGCAACAAAAATCCTGGAATTCGATTAAAGAAAAATAATTGGTAAATAAATAAATAAATGATAATAATTTTATTAAATGTTAAATTCTGAGTTTGTACGATTCACATGAATATCAATGATATGAATGCACATTGCACGTCTATTAAAAATGACAGATGAATATTTTTCAAAACTTAAAAAAAAAAATTAAGCCACTTGTTGAAAAGTATTTTTAATTCATCTATCAAATCAGAATATAAAATGAAAAAAAAAATGTGCCGCATAAAAGAAATTCATTTTCTTGCCGCTACTGAAATAATCAGAAGAACATCAATTCGGCGTCCGCATGACCGCAGTGCATACCCCGCAAAAGTTCCTTCCATCCACGTTGCCTGTGGTGACAAAAGAATAATATAAAAGTTCCGATGTGGAGATAGCCACACATTACTTCCATGTTCACCATGTTGTTAAAGACAATGAAAAAAAAACAAACATTTGGCTGCAGGGTCGCTTTTTTCGAACTGCTACTTCTGCACCCACGGCCATAACCTCAAAAATGTTGGACCCGTGGACACAATTTTAGCTGTAAGTTAGAAAAATCAAATGTGATCGAGCTCGAAATGAATAGGCATGATCTCGTCATATTACCAGACATTTGGTACAAGTCCCGCGAAATTTAATTTATTTTGACGGCAGTTATCGTTGAAAATCGGAAAATTTTAAAACCCGTTATAACTTCCTTATTTCAATACTTGGTGAACTTCTTGTACTCTAAAATTGAATAGTCCCACGAGCTGAACAAAACGCAAAAAGAAATTTTGAAAAAGACCGATTTTTAAGGAAATTATAACTATTTCAAAAAACAACGGAGCGACTGAGCGACACCAAGCTAAAAACTTCCAAAAAGTGTTTTTAAGCACTCCCGACAACGATTCCATAATTTTTTCGGATACCCGTTTTTCGCAGCATCACCATACTTCCATTCCTATATATGGGAACATGGAGGTAAAAATGAATGACGAAAAAGAATAATAAATAGCATCCTAGCTTTCTTGCGATAGTAAAGTGTTTGTTTCCTTTTAACCTGTGCTCATCTCCTCAATATTTCACCTTGTAATCTCAAGCTCATCGCAAGAAACTCACTTGATAGCTGTTGCGAATCCAATTTAAAGTTACTTTTCGCCAAATGTTATCAGATATGTAAGCCTCGAACTCCGTTCGCCGGCACACAACACATAAACCCACCTTACGTGACGTTATTAACCCACTTAAATGCGCTCGTCTGTCAGGGGTATAAGACTACCACCAAAAATTCTCAAGTAGTATAGACTATCTCCGGTAGGTTCCTGCACAATGCAGAGGAGTGAAGTGAGATAACCCGTCCCGCTCCGACGCACGCCCGGTTTTGGTGTAGAAGAATAGAAATCGACATTTTTCCAAATATGTATTTCAGTCAAAAAAGTCAAAAGATTTTTTATTTAAATTTTAAGAGTAGTTTTGAGTTTTGACCTATTTTTGGATATCCAACAGAGGCGCTGTTCTATATAGGTTTAAAAAACTGAATATCTTTTTCTATCATTTCCTTTCACTCATTCACGAAGACATCTATTGCAACTTACTCGATTTACGTACCACAAGCAAAGATGTTCACCAGTACTTTGGAATGCTGTACCAGATAACATCCGCGTGCCATGTTTTCAGAGGAAGTTTATGTCCGACAATTTAGACTCCTCAGTAAGAGATTCGATGAAGAATTCATCAACGAAATCTTTGCGCATCTGAGAGAAAATTCTCAAAAATTTGAGGTCGTGGGTCGAGGTGGGAGGCTCAAGGTACGTTCCACAGTTAGAGTTCGTAGGACAGATTAATACCATCTTCAGTTCTGAATTGAATGTTGAGTATTGATCTCGGTAGAAATGATAAAAACGTGCCAAATCTTTCTAAATCGTTTCTAAAGTTAATTGATGAGAGTCTGTGTGTAATTTTATTATGGTGCATCCGAGTATTTTCCATTACGAGATTTTATTACGCGTTTCTTACCACGTCTGAAGTCGTTGAACTCGATTCTGAAAAAGTAGAAATGATTCTGAGAATTCTGACCAAACTTTAATTATGATGTGAATGTTTTTGGAAAAATGATTATTGACGAAACATACCTTGAATATGTCGGTTCCTCTACGAAGTGTGCAATTTGGAACAAAGAAGTGTTTTCGCCTGAGACCTGAAAATGGTCGACCGGAATCATGTACCATAAAGAAATTTAGTTTGGTTCGATTATTTCACAAATTCCCGAGCTGTTCCTTTAACTTTTTTGGAGATAACATGAAAAACGTTCGGTACGATGAAGAAAAACTGTTCTGTGACAAAAAATTATCCAGCCCCATGCTCCGGGCACGTCATGTCCTTCGTTTCAGGACACAGAATGCCAATTTGATGTAGTTGGGCAAAAATAGCGGTTGACATATTTTCTGCTGGTGAATTTACTTTTGAAATTTTGATGTGAGATGCAGCCCAGGGCAGCACTTGGGCCACAAACATCATCGTCTTCGTCATCGGGAAAGGTATATGCTTATAATTTCTATTTCTAAAATCTGATTTTCAGTGTGTCCGTTCAAACAAAACCTGACACAGCCACAAATCATTAAATTAAATAGTGTCATTCTTATTGTTCACATTTTTATTAGTTGCTTAAGAATCACATCTGAAAATGTAGAATCCACAAAAGTCTACAATATACATCAAAGAGACGCTCATGCGCAATTCCGTCCAGGACTAAGCAGGGCAATTTTTTAACCTTCCCCTCCGCTTTATGTGTCATTAGAGAACTAGAAATCTGTTGTGCACTTACTCTACGCCTTATTGTCGTAAAACAAACCGTCAGTTCCATTTTATAATTATTGTTATTCCTTGCAATAATTTTCCCTTGTCCTGCCTTTGTTCAGGTGGCAGTCGTCACTATTCAAATAATCTGTTTTAATGCAAATTGTTTCGACGGATATATATTTGCAGTAAAATTGTAATAGTAAATTGTAGTTTGCAGTAACATTGCTCGTAACACGTGATAAGAAACATCAAAGTTAAAACCTCAACTTCTTTTAAATGTTGAGATAATTGAAAGATTTTCGAAGATATTATCTTCATTGGTTTTCGAGTGAAATTCGTGACCTGATTATTTAATCATCAAATTATCGTATTAACACCTCAAGAGCTTATTTGCTCAATTATACGGTGGCGATGGGTCAAGACTCAAGGTGTTACTAATAAATGGAATATACATAATATGTAAAACATGGTGTATTTATTTCATCAAGTAAATATTAGCTTTTAATTCACATCAACGCACTTCGAGTCGTTTTCTTTATAATGATGTTTTAATTAACTTTCCCTAATGGAAGTATGCCAAGAATTTTACACGTTCTCTTGTTTGCTTTATCTTCTTCAAATTTTCGCATACATACTTAACTTAAGATGCCATAACAAGAACCTTTAACGGTTATCAGCAATAAATCGGATAGTTCAAGTCACTATATGCACTAAAGATTAATTGTTAAGAGCAATAAAGCAACCACTTACAAAGCTAAAAAAAAGAAAGCTCAGTTTTTAACCGACTTCAAGAAGGAGGAGGTTATAAGTTCGACGCCGATTTGTTTTTAAATCTTTGTTCCGGCATAACTTCCAAACAGCTTAACCGATTTTCATAATTCGTTTTTTATTTCATTCATTCGCGGTGGTCCCATGTTATTAATAAGTTCAACGCGTATTTTTTTCCAGCATAGGTACCTAACTTCCAAACGGCTTAACCGATTTGCAAAATTTTTTTTTATTCGATTCAGGTCCCATTATACCAAAAGTTATACTTTGCCCACCAATTCTGCAGAAAAATTACAAAAATTTCTAACAACGGGTATTATTTTATTTATATACTGAAGATTAAAGAACTGAGATACGCATAATAGAAAAAGATGAGACGAAGGCGACGACGTTGCATGCTGCCCTAAATTTGAAATTTAGATCGCTTCTGCGGGTCCATTGTACTTTAAAGGTTATATAGAGCTTAACTGATTTTTACAATTTTTTGTATAATATTCCGAAGAACTCCAATTTGGTCCTAGTTATGCTTCACTCACTTGTACATTGAAAAGAGAAAAAATAAAACTTTTTTTAAAAAAAAATGGAACCGACTTCAAAAAAAACTTACACTTAAAAAGTATAAATTAATATGTTTTATTTTGTATATAAAACTCAAATTTTTGAAGTCGACGCCTATAAGTAGTCCACCATATATATACAGAACCTAATATTTACAAACTAAAAGAATCTAATCTCTGCTAAACCAAAAGATAACAATTTTGACTACAGTAGCTCAAAGTTGTGGTAGATACCTAATTGACTAAGCTCATAATTATACCTTTACCATTAGGCAAACGTATGCCGACTTCAAAAAATAAAAAATAAATTTTTTTTTTTATACTTTTTAAGTGTAAGTTTTTTTGAAGTCGGTTCAATTATTTTTAAAAAAAGTTTTTGCCATATACTATCCAAAACCATAAAAAAAGCCTTTTTAACAAAAAATTAAACCGGCGAAAAAATAAACTGAAAAGTGAAAAATAAAAACGAACTGTTTTAGTTTTAATAACTAATGTCCTAAACTAATGTATGTAACTAATTTTGAGTCGGCGCGCGTATTTAAGGTTGAGCTGTTTTTATCTCATTCGCAGTTAAAGTAATTTAATGATCTTCGTTGTTTGTTTGTTTGCCGCCGACTCAAAATAAGTTATTTACATTAGTTTAACGTCTATTACACGTATTGAAGCACTTTTATCTTTAGATAAGTTAAAGACCTACATGTAAGACAATAAAATGGATTTAAGCTTTGTCGAAAGCATCCGTGAAGAAGGATTTCATACAAGTACCAATAACGGAATAGTTTTACAAAACCAGTGCATAATTCGTTTATGGGTCATTCCACACCACGTCATCCAGCCCATGTCACCCACCACGTCTGATTTTGATGAAACTTTGTACTTTTGGTCTATATACAATAGGTATACAATATACACTACATAGACATGAAAAAATACCAAATTTTTTTTTTCATCTCTATTAGTTTTTTTTATACTCAAAACAGATATTTTGAAATTTCCGAGAACTCGAGGGGAACGTATACTCTTAGTGAAAAAAATTTATGTCTTGGCCATTTTTAATGATACTTCTATGAAAAAATTCAGTATTATACAGTGAACTATGCTGCTTTCAGAAATAAAATAAGTAAGCACTATATGTTCATCTGATTGGTTAAAAATAACAATTTTAGTAAGATTTTAAAAGTTTTTTTTTGCACGAAAACATGTTTTACAATAAAGTCCTTATCTCTAAAAGGCACTTGGGAATTTTATCAATTTTTTTTTAAACTGATCTACACTGAATTTTCTATCAGGTCAAGAAATAAAATTCGTGTGTTTTTGCCTGCTTTCCTTACAATAGCTGTCTGTTGTCTGTCTGTTGTCTGTCCGGCCAGAAGATAAGTCGAGAACGCTTATAGCTACAGGATTGAAATAATACAATAATACTTCGTTACAATTGAAAGGTCAGTTTCGAAAATGAGCAAAAATCGAGCAACACCTTCTTAGTATTGCCATGTAAGATACATTATCTTTATGAAAAAACTTGGATTTTCTTCATAATTGAAATTATAATAATTTTTAGCGCATTTTTGAAACTTGTTTTAAAAAGGTAGCTTAATAATGCACTTTGTCTGGCTGGCTGTTCGGCTGTGTTACGAGATAGAAGCAACCAGACATCGTAGAGAGCTCTAGTTTTTTGCATTAGCTCAGTTACATCGAGTTATTGGCGTATCGAATAGATTGAAAGCTCAAAACCATTGCTAAATACTATAATTAATGATTTTTTAATTTCAGTACAGTGTAACCTGCCAAAATTTTGTTTTACCTATATAATTTCAACATTACCTCTATAATTTCAACATTACCTCTAAAATATACTGATCGCTAACATAAAAATGCGTTGAAGTCCCTCGATCAATAACACGAGGACTTTCGTTAATTTTTTTTGTCTAAATTTTGTATATTATAGTACATAAGTATATTGTATATTACTTTATTGTTTAAATATTTTTTTTAATTCGAAGCCCATCTGTTTCTTCACCCAGGCCACTTTGCCCAACCATACAAACAAAAAAAAAACGGTAACAGTAAACTAACTGTATACGTATTTTCTTAAATAGTATATTTATAAGAATATATGTATAATATTTGCATATATATCAAAATCGTGGATGGTTTGAAGTGGAATGACCCTTATGTTATTTACTTTTGAAAAATAATTTGGTTTTTATTACTTTTAATTTTTTAGTTTTATTTTTTATATAAATTTTGTGATATTTTATATTTATTTTTTATATTTTATATACCTAATCAATGTATTTGAACGTGAAATATGTACCGTACCTACATTTGTTACAAGACTTTTCATACGAGTAACATAGTTTTTCGATTTTTTTTATATTTTACATAAATTTTGTGATATTTACTATATATTTTTATATTTTACATAATCAATGTTTTTGAATATTAAATATGTAGGTATATTTGTTGTAAAACTTTACGTAACAGAGTCGAGAACAGAGTTCTTTGAATATGAAATATACATATTTGTTCTAAAACGTTACATAACAATTTATTTTTCCAGTTTTGTTGTTTACACTTTTTTAAAATACTAAGGCACAGATTTAAGTGGATATGGGACAGGATTAGTGGACAAAATTTCACTTACGCATAAGTGAAAAACAAATTTTGCCCAAGAAGTTTTTCTCTTATCCGTTCTCGACTGAATTCACAGCTCTTAGTTTCGACTGTCGTAGGAGCTCAGCTCATTCCCCGGTGTTTCTTATAATTGTACTACATCGATGCTAAACATTCTGAAGAATAGGTAATAATATATTGGTTACTTGTGGAGAATTACATTTGTGATTTTAGAATAAGAATTGAGTTCAATAACTTATACCCTACCCTTTAGAAATTGAAATTTTCCATTTATTTCATGTTTCTTCGTAAAATTCAGCTAAAATTACATATAGTGGTGATTTTAAATTAAAAATGTACGGTGTTGCTGTAGGTTAACTCAGTGATGTAGTCACATAGTTTACGTGAAACGTCTTGTGTGTGTAGGTCGTAGGAGCAGGCAGGCGAATTACTACTTTTGGATGCGATGCTTCTTATTTTGGGTAGATTTTGAAGAAAAATCTTCCTATTGAGATCGATACCATGTCACGATTTTCGAAAAGTTCGAAACTATAATCGTTCGAAAGTTTATATATACATGATTGATTTTTTAGACGGCACTTGTTTGAAGTTTTCCATTTTTAGAGAACAAAATACTTGTAAACATTTAACAATTACTTTATTTAAAAGATTTTTCAAGAGTACGACGCGTTTCGCCCTATCGAGGCATCCTCAGGCTATCGACTGATTACTCCTACCGGTTGACAAAATTTTTGTGGTTTAATAGCGGGCTGTTACTCAAAAAATCTAACTGGTCTTTTACAATATTTAGTCCAATAAACCGCGCTTTTCTAATTTCAAAAATTTCCGCTTTTATTAAGATTGCTGCTCCGTCAATACTCTGTAATAATTTAATATTATTTGAATTTATACTTTGTTTATTATCTCTTAAATGTTTTGAAATGGCAGACTGTGGCTTCATACGTCGAGTTCCCGCAATGTGCTCAGTCAATCTAGTCTTTAAGGTTCTTTTAGTTTTACCCACGTAAATACCAGAACAATCATTACAATTAATTTGATAAACCCCACTTTTTTCAAGTACATACGTCCATTTTCGGTTGTATTTTATGATTAAAATTGGAGTTTTTTAAAGTGTGTTTATGGAAAAAAGCCGGTAATGTCATTTATATCCTAAAATTGTTTTTATATCCTTCTCCGTACTTTTAATGTATGGTATTCTCCTCCATAATCTCACTTGGGGTGCCACTCTGTGTCCAGCATACAGAAATTTAACACCTTCTTTTGTATCTTTCTCGATAATAAATTGTAAACATGATGTCTTTTATACCCATTTTTTTTATGCAATAGTTAAAATTGTTTTAAGTTCTTTATTAAACGCTTCCTCTTCCTGGGATAATGGGATCCTCATAAGTCTATATATAATAGAATGAAAAGCCGACATTTTTATATTGCACGGATGATTGGAAGAATATGGGATTACAGAGAATATGATTAACATATCTAAACCAAAATGAAACATATGTGTATCTTAGTAAATGACTAGAAGATGAAAATAGTTTCTTTTCCAGATGGGTCATAAAATATTCCGCAAAGAAAGGGGACGTAGGGTTTCCTATTGCAAGTCCTTTATCCTGCGCATAAAACCTTCCATCAAAATAGAAATAATTTTGGTTTAGTTTCCGTCAAGTCTATCAGGTCTTTAGCTTTGTCAGGGGGATTTACTTTTTATAGAATATCTTCAAATAAGATATTCTTAAGTTTTAATAATGGTATAGACGGGAATAAATTACAAACATCAAACGACACAAGTCTAGAATCACATGGAAGCCATAAGTTTCTAACTTTGTCTACTAATTCATTTGAATTTCTGACGGAATATTGTGGGACGAACCCGATCATGTTAGGAATTATTTTCATTGAAATTCGAAACACCGTGCAGTGCGGACGTGTTTTTTTTGTCGCTCTGCTTTTTGTTTTCAGTTTTTTTTTTCTTTTTTCTTTATTTTGGTTTTCTCTTCCCTCCCCCCTGTTTGTTGGGCGTTCATTGACGCTTGTGTTTTGATCTGTTTTTCGACTTGTTTTTGTGCTCAGTGATTGATTTATCTTGAGTTGTGTTCTAACTTTTTACCGGAATCGCATCATCGATTTTTGCCGATTCCGCTTTTCTTCGCTTGAACTTTTTTCACTTATTGCTGTTTGTGATTGCCCGGTGTCGTTACTTTGCGCACCTGCTTTGACCAGCTGTTTTTTTTCTGTGACCTAATTACAGTGACCTAATCATTTTATTTTTGTTTTTGTTTATCTGTGATGTCGTCATGCAAGGTGTGCCGTGGTTCGGTTTCGGGAGATCTTGTTAAGTGCGATGGCATTTGCAAACAATTTTTTCATGTTTCCTGCCTTAAGCGGTCATCTTATCATCATACCTCTTCAGCTCCCTCAACGTGCACAGAGTGCTCCGAAATGAAGCCGTGTCATGTGCTTCGTGCTCTTGCGACCTTGGCCGACTCATATTCCGCTGAGCACTCTAAATTGTCTGATCGACTGCATCTGTTTATGTCGAATTGGTCTTGCATTCAATCACTATCCGATGATATTGCCTCATTGAGTGCCAAGACTGATGCTATTTCGACCTTTGCCTCGGCTGCGGAGTCCAATACCATCAATCTTCTAGAGCAGGTTCATCGTTTGGCAACCAAATTATCGGTCACCTCAACTTCCCTGGATGACCTTCAGTATACGCTTTCTGGGACTGATTTGCCGTCAGCACTTATGCCCGTTGTTGAGGAAATTCGGGTCAACGTCGATCGGGTGAGGAAGAGTATTGGATCCTGTGCGGAAACAGCACTTGCTAATTCTACGCTGCTCTCTTCTATTTCCGCTGGCATCAGCTCCCTTTCTGAAGGTCGCGGTATATTCACCCAGGTTTCTAGTACTCACACGCAAACATCGTCGTCTTCCTTTGAGATTGATTCGGAGCTGAACACGTCTGCTTCTGCTCCCTCGACAACCTCCGCGGATATCTCACCCCTCCCAGCTATTACCGCCGTTCACCGTAGCGTGGCCTCAAGTTCACCCTCATCCACTGAGTATCCGACGTCACCTGCGATCACTAATGAGGGCCTGCTGATTAAGTACACGACTGCTGCTGCTGCTTGCGTACCTTCCCCAGTGCCTAGCAGTGCCCTTCCTGGAGTTTCGGCTGATGCTAGTGTTGTGGGGTCTGCTACTGCTGCTTCTGTAGTTCCTGTCTCGTCTTCTGCCGCTGCTTTGGTTAATAGGCATGAAAGTAAAGAGATAACCACCGTTCACCATGACGAGGGCTCAGGATCCTCCTCATCTTTGGTATATTCGACGTCATCGTCGTGCACACTAACATCTGTGCAGTCGTCTGCCTCTGATATCGTTTCGGAGCTAAACTCGCCTGCTCCTGCTTCCTCGTCAACCTCCGTGGACATTTCATCCCTCCCAGCAGTGACCTCCCCTCACCGTAGTGTGGCCTCTGGTTCACCTTCATCCACTGTGTATCCGACGTCGCCTGCGATCACCAATCAGGGCTTGCGGCTTACGTATACGACTGCTACTGCTGCTTGTGTACTTTCTCCTGTGCCGTGCTGTACCCTTCCTAGGGTTTTGGCTAATGTTAACGTTGTGGGGTCTGCTGCCTCTGCTGCTGTTGTTCCTGTCTCGTCTGCTGCCGCTGCTTCTGTTAGAAATAATAATAAAAATAAAAAGAAGACCGCCGTTCGCCGTGTCGTGGGCTCAGGATCTTCCTCACCTTCTGGAAATTCGTCGTCTTCGGCAACTACGTCTACTGCCGTTTCTATTGCTTCCTCTGTCATGGCTTGTGTGGCCGCTGGTGGATCACATGGACTGGGTACGCATCCTCCTCAGGTTTTGGCTGGTTCTGCGCCTCCCTCCACCTCTTCGGATGTTGCCGCTGATCTTCGTGCCTCTCCAGCCGCCGTTGTGCCTCATCGTGTGTCTGCAGCCAAGACTCGTGACTCTGCAATACCTACTGTTTTCAAGTTTGGTACTTCTTGGTCCATTGCCGAGTGGCGTCGTAGGCTCTCCAAGTTGCGGCGGGCTAACAGGTCCACCTCGTCCATCCCAGAGGGCTCGTTTAAACTGCTTCTTAAGGGGGCTCCTTACGATGCGGATGTTTCATGGGTACAGAGGTTTTTCTCTGCAACCTTCTCGTTCGTTCCTTGCAGTTGCTCCAAGGTTTCTTCGAATAAGTCTCGTCAGTCTTCTAATTTCAAAGTGGTGATTTTTAGCAAGTACGCCTGGTTTTTCTCGGAGTCTCCCGCCATCTGCCTCCCCCATGGATCCGTGAGCTTTACGAAATGGATAGATAAGTCTGTTAAGTTCGCCGGTATTAATAAGCATGTATTAGCTAACAGTTCCCCCTCTGTTCACCCTTCTCATTCCCACTCGTTTAATGTTATTCCCAGCGTTTCCCGTCCTTCCTCTTTATCTTCTCAACCGCCTCGCTCTTCCTCTACTTCCAATCACAAAGTTTCATCCTCCTCCGTCCCCCAGCAGTTTAATCCATCTCGTAAATTTACAGGGTCCGACCCTAACTGGAATTTGAAGGCCGGGGTTTTCCCTAACTTCAATTATTGCTCCTCTTTTAAATATCCCAACTTCATTAAATCGCACACTCTTCACCCTACGCCGCCCAGCGTCTCTTTGGCCGCGCCTGCTGACCTTAGTCCTTCAGTTGCTTCTCCTCAAATTGACCTTCCTCCTTCTTCCTCTTCTGTTGCCACCCCCGTTAGCAGGCTTCTAGCCGGTCCTTCCTGTTCCTCGCAGGCCGACGCAGTACCTCTTTCGGTCGCCCCTCCCACGTCGTCGGTTGCTAAGACCTCTTTCCTTGATCCTCTTGTCCCCCCCATTGTTAAATTGACTAAGCTTTCGGCTGAATCGACTGATCGCCGTTACATTCTCTCCCGGTTTCGTGATCGGCACATTTACGATAACGTTCGCCTCCTCCTCGCTTACCTTCATGACAAACCTGACTCGGTTTGCATTGATGGACGGACTAAAACTAATGTCCTAGTTTATATTAACCAAGAGGGCCTTCCTACTGACCTGGCTACCTTACGTGATCTGTTTTTTAAATACCACGAAGGAGTTGGTATCTCTTCCAAAAGCGTGTCCGCTGACCTCACCTCTTTCGGATCGTTTGTCTCCTCCAGGCATATCTCCCACCTTCAAAGGAGTCGAGACGACCATAACAAGTTTTTTCGTTCCTAATTTGCCTAGTACCTTCCCAACCAACCCCAATGTTCCTTGCACCCTCGCCAGCGTTAATCGCCCCTCTTCCCGTCTTTCATTAACTTTTGTCGCCCCCAATTCCTCTAACGATTCCCACCGGTTATACCCCAGTAACCGTTGCTCTTCTGCTAAACGTGGCCGCTCCTCCGTTCCTCTTTCTATTTACTACCAGAATGTCAGAGGGCTGCGTACCAAAACCCGTGATGTTCTCCAGAACTCCCTTTTACTCCCCTATGACATTTTTGCGCTTAGCGAGACTAACCTCTCTCCTAGCATTTTCAGTCAAGAGCTCTTCCCGCCTTTTTTTAATACCTTCCGTGCTGACGGTTCGAACGACGACGGGTCTTCGTCCGGTCGTGGTGTGCTCCTTGCTGTGCACAGCCGCTTAGGTGCAACCCACCACAAATCCTCTTCCTCCCCCTTATGCGAGTTTGTTTGCGTCAAATTCAGTCTTAAGTCTCGCTTCGTATATATTTTCTGCTTTTATATTCGCCCCTCCCAGCCTTCTGATGCATACGAGTATGCCACTGATGTAGTTGACGCGCTTTTTAATACTCTAGAACCTACTGATGAATTAATTGTTTTGGGTGATTTTAATCTTCCTCGCATCCTTTGGTCCTTATCTGATGATGAATCCTACTTTACCCCCTGCAGCGTTCTTTCCGCTAAAGATTCATCATTTTTAGACAGTCTCTCTGATTCAAACCTCTACCAAGTCAGTGGTGTCAACAATTGCCTTGGTAGACAATTAGATCTTATCTTTACGTCCGATCCCATTAACTCTGTCGTCAGCGAGTGTAGGCATCTACTCTCCACGCTCGACCCATATCACCCTCCTCTCCTTCTAACTTTTTCTCTTGATAATATTTTTGATTGTCCGGCCATCGAGCCCTCTTTCACTTTCAATTTCCGAGCTGGTGATTTTAATAAACTTAATCTCCTACTTTCCAACTCGCCAATCGCTAACACTTCTGATGACCCCAACCTTCCGGTCGATGAGGCCCTCGCCTTTTTCACGGATGTTGTTTCGAATTGCATCTCTCAGTCCTTCCCCTTTCGACCTCGTAAACCCTCCACCTCCTCGCCTTCGTGGTATGACCGTGAGCTTCGGTATCTTCGTAATAAGAGGAATAAGCTTTGGAAGTCATATCTCCTTTCCAGATCGGATGAGGATTATGCTAGGTTCATATCGGTTTTTAACTGTTTTTCGGAACGCAGCCGCCTTTTGTACAATAACTATATCAATAAAATGAAGTCTGAAATTATCACCGATCCTAAACGTTTCTTTCAATTCGTTAACTCGAAAAGAAAATCTAACGGTTACCCTTCCCTCCTCAAGCTAGGTAGTTCTTCTTCTAACGATCCGGCCACTATCGCAAATTTATTTGCCAATCATTTTAGCCAGTCGTTTTGTGAGTCGTCCTCCGTAATCGACTGTGACTATTTTAAGTTTTTACGCACTTGTCCTCAGACCTCTCTTTCTTCTATCCGCATCGACCCTGCGATCGTTGCCACCGCAATTGCTTCTCTTGACGAGGATTTTAACCCTGGTCCTGATGGCATCCCCGCTGTGGTTCTCAAGAGATGCGCTCCTCATTTAATCGAACCACTGACCTTTCTTTTTCAACAATCTATTTCCCAAGGCGTGTTTCCCCTCCTTTGGAAAGCTTCCTTCATCATTCCTATTCATAAAAAGGGCTGCAAGTCTGATGTGGCAAATTATCGCCCGATTGCTAAGCTGTCCTGTATTCCCAAACTCTTCGAAAAAATCCTCTATGATTTGATCTTTTTTCATTGTAAATCACTGTTCTCTCCTGCCCAACATGGTTTTCTGAAAGGTAGATCTACTTCTACTAATCTCATTGACTTTGTGTCTAAAACTTTAGGCGCCTTGGAAGATGGCGATGAAGTTGATGTTGTGGCTACGGATTTTAGTAAAGCCTTTGATAGAATTTCTCACCAGGTTATTCTGTTTAAGCTCTACACCCTTGGTTTTCCCCCTTTTTTCCTTTCATGGGTGAAATCTTATCTTGAGGAAAGGGTATATATGGTCCTTTTTGGCACAGTCGTATCATCAGAATTTCGCTCTCCTTCTGGTGTCCCCCAGGGTAGCCACCTTGGTCCTCTGATCTTCATTCTAGCAATCAAAGATGTCGAGCATGTATTGGCCCACTCGAGTGTATCTATATACGCCGATGACATGAAGATCTTTAAGAGAATCTCCTCCCCATCCGATTCTGTCTTCCTCCAAGCTGACCTAGACAGCTTCTGCACTTGGTGTAATAAGAATTTTCTCGACCTCAATGTGTCCAAATGCCAGTCCATCACCTACTCTCGCAAACGCCTCCCTCTTCCTCTTAGACCCTACACGCTATCAGGACATCGAATCCCGTCGGTTACCTCGCTTCGCGACTTGGGCGTGCTGTGCGACCGTGAGTTGAACTTTCGGTCCCACATTGATAATATTATTGGTAGAGCTAATGCCACATTAGGCTTTGTTAAACGCTGGTCTCGAGAATTCTCCGATCCCTATTTATCTAAAGCCCTCTTCGTTTCCTTCGTGCGACCCATCCTTGAGTACGCCTCTCCGGTCTGGTCTCCTTATCAATCGACTCATGTTAACAGAATCGAGTCTGTTCAACGTAGGTTCCTTCGCTTTGCCCTTCGTAACCTCCCTTGGTCCGACCCTTTGTCCCTTCCCCCTTATGAGCACCGGCTCCGTCTTATTGGCTTGCATCCACTTCACCTTAGGCGTAACGCAGCTGATATCCTGTTCTTACACCAACTTCTTTCCGGTTGCATCGATTGCCAGTCTCTGCTGCAATCGGTTTCTCTTAACACTAATCCCCGTAGTCTCCGATCAGTTTCTCTCTTCCGTCCCATCAACCACCGTACCAACTATGGCCTCAACGAGCCCCTCACTAGGATGCTTCGAATGGCCAATTCCCTCCCGTCCTTTGATTTCCATTGTAGCAGGGATTTCTTAAGGAATTTGATTTTCAATCCCGCCTAATTTATACTACCTCCCCCTCCTCCCCATAATCTGTTGCTGTTAATTGTATTTGTTCAGTTAGTAGTATTTTTAGTTATAGTATAGTGTAGGTTCTTGTGTGATATTTGTGTAGTCTTAGTCTTAAATTGCTTGTATTAAGCGTAAATAAATAAATAAATAAATAAATAAATGCTTTGATAGAGCTTGCGCGGGAGCTTGACAAGAAGAAGCGACCGGTCTCAATGGTCTATTTTCCTTATATAATTTGATCAATCCATATAAAATAAGAATTGACGGATTTGCAATCTTGAGATTAAATTTATCTGCTCTATTTAATATATTGTTTGATCTATTAACTATTTAATTCACATCTTGGTTAAATTTTCTAGTAGGATCTCGATTTAATACTTGAACATTCATTTTCCTAAACACTCATGCATTTTATTAATATAAGTAAACTTATCCATAATAACGATAGTGTTACCCTTATCAGCCTTAGAAACAATTAAACTTCTTCGTATTCGATTTGAATTTGTCCATGTCATTTGTTCTAACCGCTGCGTCCAAATGTATGGCCAGATCAATTATATTATCGTCTCTATCTCTAACTTCCATATCTGGTGCATACTTGAAGCCGTTGTTTAATAGTTGCATTTCACTGTCGGTAAACTGTTCTTCAGAGATCTTAACCACTTTCGGGAAAAAGCCATTGTCTGCAGTGCGGTGATGTGGGCCACGCTCAGCTGGTCGACGTGTCATTAACCTTCTCAATTTGAGTTTCTGTTTAGTAAACTGCTGATGAGAGATCCTGCTGACGTCGCCATTCACCATTATTTGCAAAAAAATATTCCTGATCAACGAAGGGTCGGAAACTAACGGTTTCCGAGATATCAGGGTTTTATTAAGTTATTTTCCAAATTTTCTGCCACGTCGTCGTCGAAATAAAATATTTACAAAAAGCTATTCATTTCTGGCCACGCAATTGATACTTTTTTGAAAGCTGATAAACTAGCAAGTAATTTCAAATTAAAATCCGGTCCAAAATAATCATTATCTCAGAATTATACGGTCTTAAGTTGCAAGACTTTAAATTTTTTCAGATCTCCTACGAAAAAAAGCAATGAATTATTCGAAAAAAATGTGGCGTACAAACTACTTAAGTAATTACTGGCATTCAAGAGCTTTTCAAAAATGTACAAATTGTATTAACTCTCTCAAGGATTTAGCAAATATTCAGCACAGAGTGCACTGTATGACTAACTTGTAATGTGAATCAAAATTTTAATGGCGCAGATTAAAGTTCCGCTCGCCTTTAAAATTACATAAATTACAAAAACAAAATGAAAGTTCATGAACTGCGTTTGCATACGATAAGGCGGTGGTTGCATATAATAAAGCGCTATCGAAGACAGCGTCCTACATTTTAGCATGTAAGAGATAGTTCGAACTCTTTCTTTCTAAATAGCATTTGACAGTATAATAGAATATACCTGCTTCCGCTTATGAAGTTTTTTTTAGGTAGATTTCGAAGAAAAATTTACGTATTGAGGTCGAAACCATGTCACGACTTTCGAAAAATTCTTTCATAGTTTTTCGTTTCATGTCTCCCTGAGTACGAAACGAAACCACCCCCCGTTCGAAAGTTTATATATATATATATATATACAGGGTGTTTCAGACCACCCGTCCACCCCTAAAATCTCTCGAAATTGGCACGCGATTGGAAAATAAAAAAATACGTGTGAAATATTCTTTGAAAACCTATCCGATGACACCAAACTTGACCTCCCTGCCCCTCCCCCAGTGGGGACTTTAAAAAGTTAAATGAGAACCCCTATTTTTTATTGCAGATTTGAATTCCTTGCATCAAAATAAGAAACTTTTGTTTGAAACATTTTTTATTTTCATTGGTTATAGTAGAGAAATTTTGAAATATGCTAGCGGCCGTATTTTTCAAGATATTGGAACCAAATTTTATTATGTTATTTCTGGGATTAATAGCTCGGTTAAGTTCGTTAATGAGCAAAATCGTTCCAAGGGGGGGGGGGGTTGGAGGGGGTTGAAATTTTTTTAAATTTATATCTCGTCTCCTATGAAGTTTAGAGATAAACCACCACATTAGGGGTTAGTGCTGTAGGAGTGGGGGTGGGGTTGGAAATTCGAATTATTCTAAACCACGTCTTCTGGGGTATCGTTGAAAAGCACTTGACGAGTAGTGTGTAAATCCATAACTATTTTCTCGATTTTGAAATTAATTACCCCAATAAACGCAATCAAAACACTTCGAAATCTACCTCAGCCTGTAGGCCTGCCGAAAGGGATTTTTATTCTCTCTTTTTGGACAAAAATGTACACATACAAATATGCAGAAGAGTGACCCTTCTTATTGTAGACATTCTTTGGCATAGACCTGCCCATCACAGATTTAAATAAATAACTAAGTAAGAAAAGCATAACCGGAAAATATAAAAAAATTATGATTTGAATAAAAATGCCAATACTGTGTTTTATTTTGTTTCAAGCATTTTCCTTTCGTAAAAACTATCTTTTTCACACGACTTACAAATGGCTATCAAAAGCATTGTCAACGAGTGACGAGTGAGTTTCGGGGAAGGGGGTATCGTATGTTTTCTCTACCGTGATTTTGATAGGCTCTACCACCTTTTACCGAGCCAGTTTCCTTAAAACGTTGAAAAATTTTGTAAATTAAGCCCTCTGTTAAGGCCTAGTCACACGGACTGGGAAACGAGCGTGCTGGCGAGTTTAGATATGTTAAATATTGCCAGCGCTGACAAATTGACAAAGGTCAAGCTGGTCAACTAGCTCCGTGTGACTAGGCCTTTAAACAGTTATTACGAGCGAAATATGTTCACGAAGTTTTCGAAATATAGTTCTTACAGATAGCCCTTTATCCTAATAAATTTCGATGATTCAAATGCGTGGTGTTAACCATCTCATGACTGAATTTGCCATAGCTTTTACTTGACATATGTCAGTTCATATGGTCATGACTTATGTTATTTGACATAGAGATTACATAATGGTTAAAAATCAAACTAACAGATAGCCCACCCCTATATCAAAAATTATGATGGATAATAAAAAATTACATGATCATATAAATAATTATATGATATGCTAACTTCCAAAAGTTTAAATAAACTCAGTGTTTGGTTAAAAGCATAGAAACAAAGTTACAATTATTGCTTTAATCAAGACAATTTTCTTTCACATTTCATATTTCCGAGTTGCAAGAATTTGAAAATTAGATATTCGTAAGAGGGTCTCGAATTTTCTTATGTAAGCGCTAATTTTTGTCTTTTTGAAATTTCAGCAAGTAGTCGAATTAAATGGATATGTGATTATATTGGTCGAGGGTCGAGATGGAAAAATCAAATTGTACGGTTCGCCGGCTGATAAAGATAACCTCGAAGTGGCAGACGAGATACTCGATGTCAATGAGAGAAAACTGGAGGACCTGCCAAGGACCGAGGTTATTCGTCACATACACGAGGTCTGTCTTTGAGAGTATTTTTTTGCAAATTGTAATAATTTTTCTTCAGTGTATTCAATCATGTATGATCAAACTTCGCGTGAAGAGAAGAAGTGATTCACGTTTGGGTGAGTATTTTTTACAGCAATATTTCTTACTTACTTTCTAAGTAAATTAATCATTATTAGTTATCACTCAATTACAAAACATATTTTTGACCTTATTGGTTTTTAAAAAACGTTGAATTGTAATTACTTCACCAGTTTATTTACTAAGTGTCTACAAAGTTTTTACAAAAACGAAAAACAAGCCATTAGCAAAGAAACAGATTGGCCAGTCAAGAGTAATTTTCCTTGCACTTAAAATTACGGCTGCATCCGTTTATGATAGGAGTTGCTTTGAGCGCTTAATTACAACACTCCCTCTAGCTTCAGCAAGTCCCAAGCGTGATGAGAAGCTGACAAATAAATACTTTGTAACGGCTTCGTGAAGATATCTTCTATCAATTCCTGTGTTGGGCTATTGCAAACTATATGTATAGTGAACTATTTTTCGCTCTTGAAGATGCTTTATATAATGATGTTGGATATCAATGTGTTTCGTCCGCGCTCCACTTTTGTGTGATTCTACTTCGTAGCATCTTTGGTTGTCTTCATACATTATAGTTGGTTCTGTCTACATTTCGCCAATTTCCTCCAAGACACTTCTTAGCCACATCAATTCACGCTTTGAATGTGAAGCAGCAACATATTCTGCCTTCGTCGAAGATAAAGCACCTGAGGCTTGCTCCCTGCTGGACCAAGCAATACTGCTCCCCGCAAGCTGAACACGAAACCACTGGCGGATATTCTGTCTGTTTTGTCACCGACCCAATCCGCATCCGTGAAACATACCAGGTCGCATTCTCCATTTGAAAACATGTGTACAGTTTTGCTGATAGTGGACGCCAGGTAGCGCATTACTCTTTTTACAGCTTTCCAGTCACTCTCCGTTGGCCTTTCCACCTTTCTGCTTAAAATACCAACAGCAGGTATATGTGGCCTTGATACTGTAGCGATGTAGAGTAGAGATCCTATTGCTTTCCTATACAAAGTGTTGTTAGCAAGTTCCTGGCTTTTTACATCAGCTGTTCCAGAAAAACCTGTTTCCTGCATTGGTATTGCTAACGGTCTCGGTTCCAGTAGATCATATCTTCGTAATACATCTGTAATTTTACACTTATATGGCTAAGTTAGAATGATCCATCTGCTTCACGCGTTATCTCGATTCCAAGAAAGAGTCTCACATCACCGAGATCTTAGAGCTTGACTGACTTATTTCTTCGTACACTATTTTGGTTGAAAACTCTGAACCTCCAGTCAAAGAATATCTACAATAAGAAGGGATACTAATGGCTGTACACATTTTGACTTGCGGCTGTGTAATGAGTACAGCATGCTTCATAGAAATAGATGGTCAGTGAATAAGGCCGAAATACATTGAGAATGCTAATGCCGGCATTCTGAGGCATCGCCCTTCCAACACACACTACGTTATGAAGTAGCACACATACGATATCACTTCTTCTTCTGCTTTACTATCCTATTTCTTCTTCTTCTGCTTGGGAATATAGGTGCATTATTTTGAGAGGAAAATTCTTATATAGTCGAGAGCAGGTTTCTGATTTGTAAACAAGTCTAGTGGATTTTTTCGATGTCACTACTTGGTAACCTGTTTCGTATGTATGTTCCAAAAACGCATTGCTCTTTGCTGCTTCTGTGAGGGTCCTGTTCTTACGCTCCTCTAGTTGTTATCTTCCAGGGTCAGTGCCGGATTTACCTATATGCTGGATAGGCTGAAGCTTAGGGCCTCAAGCTCCATGGAGGAAATTAGACATGATAATCACATGAAGATTCCTAAATCTTTCCAACTTTTCAGAAATTAAAAACTCGGAACGTTCCAGTAATCTTTTTACCACACTCCACTGAATAAAAAGCGACTCCAGACGTATTTTCCTACACGCATATTGCTGTTTCGAAGAACCGTTTTTTAATTTCCGTTTCAGTGCTTAGTTTGCAAATTTGGTGATTATGTCACAGTGTCGTTCTTATTCAGTAAATATTCTTTTTGTATTTCTCTGGTCAGAAGAATTTATTGTGACGATCGTTTTGTTTCCAAGAATCTCTAAGCAGCCTGCTCACCCAGGAGGTACGGTGCACACTTTTACGTCCAGGGAAATTTCTGTATGGAATGTATTGTTTGATGAAGCCAGCCGTTTTTCTCCACAAATTTCTCGGTAATTCCAATTTATCTAAATTCTAAGAAAGGAGTAAGGCAAAGTCCAAATCCAAATAGCCCCAGTCGAAAATATTCAGTTCTATTTCAAAGTTTGTAAAGAACACATCAACATTTTCGTGATTACTCAAGAGGCAAATTTACCCAGAGCAGAAATCGTTTTCTTAGCATGGACAATTTACCGCAGTAGTGGAGACACTTTGCAAACAAGACAAAACAAAGAAGAAAATTCGGGCAGCGCGAGTGGAGTTATTCCAGCAGATCAGCGCATGCGTGTTTAGAGAGACGTCACAGAGCTGCTTTCATTCAATGGCAGTGGATCGATATTCGTCTTTACAAACACATATTTTGCTACGATTGCTATTGAAGCCGAAATTTTGCTTGTTTTCTGGGGTGATCTTTTTTATTATTCTTTTGGCAGCGTGGATGGAAGGCACTTTTGCGGGGTGTGCACTGCGGTGATGCAGATGCCGAATTGATGTTCTTTTTGATTATTTTGCGGCAAGAAATGAATTTCTTTTATGCGGCACATTTTTTTTCATTTTATATTCTGATTTGATTTTCTGACCAGGCAGTCGTCGCTGGTTTATTTGCTCTTTTATACATTCTGGCCAACATTTTCTTATGAAAAAGCAAGTGCGTTCGTTCTTCCGCGTTTGACAATTTTTTTTGGATTTGTTTTTCATTTCAGGGTGACGAATTATTGTGGAAGGTTCGGGTTTTTCATTTCTAAACTAGTAAGGAAGCAATTGATCACACCAATGATATCTTTATCGTTTTCCAAAAATGATAGCTTAGTCAATTAGGTCCCTACCACAGCTTTGAGCTACTGTAGTTATAAGTGTTATCTTTTGATTTAGCAGAGATTAGCTTCTTTTACTTTGAATTATAAATATTAGGTTCTGTATATATATGGTGGATTACTTATAGGCGCCGAATTCAAAAATTTGGATTTTTGTTATATAAGAAATAAAAATTATTTTATACTTTTTAAGTCTAAGTTTTTTTGAAGTCGGTTCAATTTTTTTTTAAAAAGAGTTTTTCGTCATTGGAATTGCTTTTTCGTAAATGGTGCGCTTGTCAGATTTGACAGTGATTTCCTTGGCTGTGAAAGTGAAACACCATCTTTTTCTTTTTAGTAACATTATCTGCCATTGGAACTGATTAAATAATCAATTTGGATGTAAAATACCAATTCGGGCAACTTGTGGAAACAATTTGTTTACATCAGCTGACTGAAAAACTGTCAAATTCGGGTTCTTAAATTTTCCGGCAGATGGCAACTTTACGTACTTTGGAGGTAATGATGCCTAGTTTTCGTACTTATCTTTTCGTACTCAATGATGGGGTGTTTCGTCATAATGACACTTTTCGTGCTGATGATGGTCCAGTGTGTCAATGGCATTATCCACAGAAACCAGCCGACGTATTCTCTCACGCATGTCACTGTCAGCCTTCTCTAACTGTTGGAAAAAACTCAGGCCACTTACGAAAAATCAATTCTGGCCAATTGTTGTTGAATTTTTTTTAAAAAACCACACTTGTCAGTCAGGTGTGGGGATTGGATATTAGGGAAAGCAGGAATTAAACGCAATTACTTTTATGAATTAATTTATTAAGCCGAACTACTCCGAACACGTCTACAAGGTTTAAGTTCTCGTCATCGACTGACTTAACCGAGAACAGATTACGCAGATGTGTGTGTGTCGGTGTAACGCCTGGAACAGATAGAATTCGTTTGCGCTTCGTTTTCGTCCCGCATTCGTTTCGTTTAAATGTGTGGGACACATAGAATTCGTTTTCGTTTTTTGACATTTGTACTTCTTCAGAGGGATTGATTTGACGTTCGCCCTCTTTGTGTTTATTTTATCAAAAATAAAGGATTATATTTAATATATACATGTGTCTACTACATATATACATTACTACTAGTTAGAATTATTTCAAATTACAATTAACATTTGACAGCACTAAATGAAAACTCTGCTCTCTCTTCTCTGACAATTCGTCCTCTCCGACAAAAGTCCAAAAGTTCGAACCCAATTCGTTTCCGCACGGTCCCGCACAGCAGCAATTCGTCTCTATGTGGGCTGCTCAAAGCAAGTGCTTGGTTTGGATTTTGACAGCCGTGCGGGCCGTGCGGAAACGAATTCTATCTGTTCCGGGGGTAAGCGTGCGAACAAGTATGCTATATTTGTTATATTTGTTTTTTTTTTACAGTTTGTTATTTTTGTTATGTTGTTGTTTTACAATGAAATGTTGTAAGCGAATGTTTAATCTTTTTTTCATATCTCTTCTCCTTGAAATGCAAAACAGCACTTAATTAACAGTAGCGTTTGCCATTTTGATTCACTTTAACTGAACTTGCGCAATTTGTTCATATAGCAATTAGTGCCCAATCCCAGGTATTTTAGACTACTTAAATCAAAAAAACTATGGAATAAATTATGGAATAGCCTAGATTTATTGCATAAAATTAAAAAGTGTACATAGAAATTTAATTTCAGTGGGAATATTCCCCAAAAATGGTTGCGGGAATATTCCCTGCCTTCAAAACCCTATATAATGTTGTCGAGGAAATATCGAACCAGATCTCATAAGTGGGTCCCTTTTCGTTCCTCTTTCAAAGCTGTCCCAGGTCAGTCACCCTGCACAGTGGTGGACAGATTCCTTACCCCGGAACGCTTCGTCAACTCGAGAATTTGCTTTATAGTTTATGGTAACCTGTCGCATGTCCTCCACCAAAGAATGACCTGTGACACTCCACCGAATCCTCGAAGTCGCCGGACATGCGCATTGCGCATACCAGGTGTATTGCAGACTCTGGCTCGTCAAGACATAGACGACAGGATCCATCTTCAGTGATACCCATTCTCTGACGATGACCCGCGAAACCCCCATGCCCCGTAAACACTGAAATCAACCATCTGATTATTCCGCGCTCTCGCGAGAGGAGTCTATCAGCGACCGATTTCGTCCCCAGACTAAAGGTTAACTTAGTTTGTCTACATGTGTTAAAGGAATTCCACCTTCTCAGATGTTCTCTCCTTACCCATTTATCAATCAAATCCTTTACCATTCCCACTCCATTAGCAGTTCACGGTTCCGGGCCTTCAAATTCACGGGCTGCTCCTTGCTTGGCTAGGAGATCAGCCCGCTCATTTCCTTCTATCCCGGAGTGTCCTCTGACCCAACATAACAGCACCTCATTATGTGAAGCACACCTGTTGAGTTTCCGGACCCCCTCCAGTGCAAGAGAAGACTTAATATATCCGTTCGAGCAAGGCACCTAATCACCGCCAGGTTGTCAAGCGCTATGAGGATTCTCTCTCCTCGCACTCGACTGTCCAGAAGATAATCCAGCGCCCAGATTACGGCAATCAACTCTGTCTGATAGACCGAAGTGCTTCGCCCTAGGCTGACCGACTGAGCAACATCCATGTCCAATGAGTAGATGCCTGTCCCCGCCCTGCCACTCGTCAAGGTCAACGATCAATCGGTAAAAATACAAATGTTACCAGCCGCATACCCCGGAAGCATGCCGTCACCAATCAAGGTCCGGTGAAACCTTTCGATAATCCTAACTTTTCTAATGTTCTCCATAGGCATTCCAAGCACCCTGATCACTCGTACGAGATCCAGAACCTTCCGATAACCGTATGGAGTTCCAGCTCGACACCACGTGCCTGCACTGTCCAATCTCACTGCCGTCTCCATTGCTTTCTTTGTAATAAACATATCCAGCGGGACCAGTCCCAGTATTAGTTCTAGCGCAACGGTGGGTGTCGTTCGAAAAGCTCCCGAAATTCCCACGCACGCAAATATAAATATAAAACGCTGTCAATAAGTTGAAATAAAAATCATTTTCGAGATATTTGTGCTTTTATTTTTTGATAATTCGCAAAAAATCGAAATTTCACCAAAATGAAATTTTTCTGTAAGCTTTAAAACGAGCCTTCGCACACTTTTCTATCATGATTTGTAACAAAGTTAACGAAAAAATATCAAAACGGGGTAGAACGAAATCCGCCATTTTTAAATCGGCCATAATTTCTGAACGGACCCCTAAATAACAAAACTAAAAGTTTGGGAATTCAACCTTTTGGTTCTGAAAACAATCACCTCGTTTCGTCAAAATCGGAGAGGCCAAGGGAAATTCATTGTTCGAGTTGATGGAATGACGATGATCCTTTATTTTTACTGTTCAACACTACAGTTTTGGCTTAAATAAAAATATGTTTCTCCTCCTCAAATGTAATGCTTGAACCGCCTTGTGTAGCTTGTCGTACGGAAATCAAACCGCCGCGCCACCGCCTTCCACTTCTGCAATAAACAAAACACTCTTTAACAGAACTATTTGCGCTGTTCTTCCTTTTTCAGCACAATCAAGCCAAGGCAGTCACTTCCAATACCTGTTGCTTTTACGGGTCAACCATTTGCGAGGAAAAACGTTGCATTTACTGATAATCTCGAAAAATTGACGAAGGTTGGTCATCTATAAAGTAATACGCCAAGATGAATTTTTATTTTTTATATCCTTTTTACGGTAATTCTACTGAACCGATTTTTATACATAGTCCAGTCATTTAAAAGCAAAAAAAAAGGGGTCAACCTCGGAATGAGAGATAATAAGCTGGAAATTCGTATACGCCTTCATTTTGGTGTTCTATAAGTTGTCTCAAAAGTCTCATAAAATCTTGTGTCTGCGTGGTAAGTTATTCAAGATGACGTTATTCCTTGTGATGACGTGGTATACCTGATATCAACTAATTACGGAATACCCTGTATAAATAAGGGAAAAATACAAAAACAGAACAAAATTTGAATTTTTGGACCTCTACTCCATAGCTCTTGACTTCGGAATTTTTCAATAGATTTTCGTCATCAATACTTTGTTTTCTTCGCAAAGGTGAGTTCTATACGACAACAATAAGAAACTAGGAATACTTTGACGTTTTCTACTCTTTGATGGCCGTAGAGTGAATTTTCGATTTTTATTTTGATGAAAAATTTTAACCTTTTTTTATATATTTTGAAGCTATCTCCGAAAAAACGAGATAAAGGTCCAAAATCTCATTTCTCGAAAACCTATCCATAGAAAAAATTTTCATAGTGATTTTCGAATTTAGCGGGCCAAACTACATAGGAAAATTATAATGGCATTAAATGTACATAAAAAAATTTTTATTTTGTAAACTAGTATTGTATTTTAATTGTATATGTGTACATTAGATATATAAAAAAAAATGTTGTTAAATACAATGTATTAACTAATAAATAATATAAATTATTCATTGTTAATTATATTTTAAGGATTTAGTAACTTTAAACAAGGCATAATTCACGGAGATTCACAGTTGACCATGCATTACAGTATGTATGGCTAAGCGCTGCGCGCTCTGCGCCCTCTATCTCAAAAACGGTTAATCGCATGAAAAATTGTTTGTAACAAAATTTGTCGCAAATTTTATGCTCTACAATTTTTATAATAGATGTTAATCTCATTGGAGCTATAGAAACCTAGATAATCTCGAAAAACCGATTTTTGTCATCTGATCTTGAATAACTTACCACGCAGACACGAGATTTTATGAGACTTTTGAGACAACTTATAGAACACCAAAATGAAGGTGTATACGAGTTTCCAGCTTATTATGTCTCATTTCGAGGTGAAATCCTAAAATGACTGGACTAACATTCGAATGGTATTTGCGCGGAGAAGTCCACAATGTAATTTATATCGAAATAGTTGGAAAACTCAAGTGATATCGGCGTTTAAGGTTTACTACCCACACTAATGCATTTTTAGGTAGATTTCGAAAAAAATCTACCTATTGTAATATATAACATGTCACGTCGTCACGACTTTCGAAAAATTCTTTCATAGTTTTTCGTTTCATGCCTCCCTGAGTACGAAACCACCCCCCGTTCGAAAGTTTATATATATATTATATATACATGCTAGCGGCCGTATTTTTGAAGATATTGGAACGAAATTCTAATATGTTATTTCTGGGGATAATAGCTCGGTTAAGTTCGTTAATGAGCAAAATTGGCCCACGGGGCTGGCCGGGGTAGATAGGGGGTTGAAATTTTGAAAATTTATATCTCGGCCCCTATGAAGTTTAGAGAGAAACTTTATAATTTGCATAAATTAGAGTACTCATTTCATTTCATTTCATTTATTCAATTCATTTCAATTGTTTACAAGTATGTACAAGTGTTTGAATTTTCATGTCAATAAAAAAACATTAACAAAAATATTAAAATAAGCGTACCATCACAGACAGCTTAGGGCTGGTTTGAAGTGATAGTGCAGAATCCAAAAAGAAAGAAGAAGAAATAAGATATGTATAAAGTTAGGAAGAAGAGAAGAAAAAAAGAAAGAAAAAGAAACAACTATAATCTGTTGACTAATACTTTCGTAGTATTTTTTATAAATAAACTCTAAGACGGCGCATGCTGGACTTCACGAGGAAGCTTATAAAATGATTGCACAGCAGTAGGGATAGGACCATGTTGTGCGTGTGTAGTTCTGTAGAATGGAGAACGAAAATTGAGTCTTCGACGAGTGAGATAGCTGTGTGTATCAGCATTTGTACGTAGGTTGACATCAGTTTTTATAAGATTGTTTTTAATTTTATAAATTAACTTCACTTCTTCTAAGAAGATAAGTTCATGGAGTTGTAGTTGTGATGTTTCGCTGTACACCTCTCTAGTTGACTTTAAGAGGGGAAAGTTCCACAGAGCTTTGATAGCCCTATTCATCAGGGTTTTGATGCGATGTAACGCAGAGCCGGAACAGGACGCCCAAACGTTGATACAGTATCTGATGATGGATAAAAAGAAGGCCTTGTAGATCATATTATAGGAGCTCTGATCCATTCTAATCATCCGTCTAAAGGCCCCAACTAAGGGACGTAGCCTAGAGATCATATAGTCCACGTGGTCAATCCAGTTTAATTTTTCATCGATAATAACCCCAAGATACTTCACAGAAGCAGCTCTATTAAGCAGAATATTGTTAAGTTTAATATCCATACTTATGTCTAGTTTGTTTTTTGGCTTGAAGATAACATATGATGTTTTGTTGGTGTTGAGCACTAACTTGTTGCCCCTGCTCCATTCCTCGATCGTAGCCAGATCCTCGTTCATTTCTGCCTCCAAGACAGAGGCAGTTTTCCCACCATATATTAGGGCCAAGTCATCTGCATAGAGGCAGTAGGACCCACTCAAACTAATTGTAGATATGTTTTGTACATAGAGTAGGTACAAGTTGGGACCTAAGACAGACCCTTGCGGTACCCCAGATGACATGATCTTGCTGTCACTCAATGTGCTACCAATTCTTGTGCGTGCTGTCCTGCCCGATAAGTAGGAAGAAAAAAGGTCTAAAGCGACACCTCTGATTCCCATTGTATTTAGCTTGCCTACAAGGATATAATGATCAACAGTGTCAAAAGCTTTCGTCATATCAACAACCAAAGCTGCTGCATACAGTCCGTCATCAATGTATTTTTCTAGTTTAGACACGACTTCGATGAGAGCTGATTCTGTGGAACTATTTGGTTGAAAAGCATATTGTTTGATATCATAGAAGTATGTTGATTTGCTGAACGAGGACAGTCTGGAGTTGATTATAGATTCACAAATTTTTGAGAAGGTGTTGATTAGCGCAATGGGTCTATAGTTGTTAGCGTCAGCTTTGTTACCATTTTTATAAATCGGGATTATGATGGTTTCCTTTAGACAGGATGGATAGATTCCTGTAGCCAGAATTTTGTTAATTTGCTCCAGTAAGGATGTCTTTATGTGGTTAAAGGGTTAACGGTGACACCGCTGAATAATGGGTTTGTTGGGTACGACTGGGAGTGGGGGTGGAAATTCGAATTTTTCTAAACCACGTCTTCTGGGGTATCGTAGAAAAGGTCTTGATCAGTAGTTTATAATCCATAACTAGTTTCCTGTTTTTTAAATAAATTACTCCAATAAACCCAATCAAAACAATAACAATAACGTTTTTGTGGCATGTACGCTGCATAGCAAAAATCTCTTGAGACTGACGCTTCAAACACGTGCTATCATTATTCATTGTGACGTTCCTTGTCAAAGTTACAATGTTTAAAAATGGGTCCACTTAATATGGCCAACCATGTATACAATACTGAAACGAAAACTACGCTCTTTATTAATGCTAATAGAATGAAAGAAGCAGAGAACGGACGATCCAAAGGAAGAACATTGTATTGACGGATGAGTCCCCAATGCAAGCAACAGCTGTTTGGACAGAGGAGTAAGCTGTGGGAACGGCCAGCTAGCCCCATAAGATAATGCCGGTGACGCCGTGACGGTGAGATAGATCTTCCTCCATAGTGAAAGCAATATTACGTATTTTATTGTATAAATACAATACATTTAAAAATATAATTCCTGTCTTTGAAGGATTGTCATATGTAGGATTAACCCAAATTCATTGGTCCAACATTCATAGAAAAACGGCCGTAAACTGCGTTTTCGCGCTTCTCAATATTCGAATTTCGCGGGCTCCTAGGCTACTTGTTCCGACCGGACGTGACGTCATCACCATAAATACACTGAACTTAAGTCTTATAAGTAATTGAATACCAACTAAAACTCATTTGCCCTATATTCGCGGTCTTGGCACGCTGTGTTTCGCGGCTCTAAAATTCCGAAAACCGAAAACATTTGAATTTGGCGGGGTTGTATGCTCCCAATTTTTACCGGAAGTATGATGTAAGCATTGTATACTAATCTTTGGTGCATTCTGAATAATTTGAGACCGACCCGGTGCCAATCAGACCATCCGTGCGTCCGTGGCACTCGTTCAAATGTGATAACACCATATATCAATGACGTCACTGACAATGAGATAATTTTAATATGTTGTTTCCTGAGGTTTAAAGAGTCATTATGCAAATATTCAGCTTTAGGCGAATTATTCCCGGGTTCGGGTAAAAATTTGTTTAAGTCGCCTAGGCTATATCTCCTCGTCCTCTAGTGGCTTGCCAGATCCGCGGAGCAAACCCACTACATGCATGATAGCATGGATATGCCCGCTCATGGAGCCCCTCCCACTATAGTGGATACTATATAGTTTCCTCCCGAGATACAGCCTGCTTCCAAAAGTAGATCGATCATACCTCTTATACCCCGGGCACACGAGAGCACTTAAGTGGGTTAATGACGTCACGAAAAGTGGGTTAAGTGTCGTGTGCCGCCGAACGGAATAACATTTCACAGCTGATTACTTTTTAGTACAAAGATTTTCTACCATGTGGAACTTACGGCGCTGGTAGCAGTGTGCCGAGTTGAAGTGAGTTCCCGGGGGTGGGATTCGATGGCGACTTCTTATGGGAAATTAACATGGGCTAATTCACTATGAATGACGTCACGAACTCACTCCAGTGCTCTCGTGTGCCCAGGGTATTAGACAGCACATTCCACATGCTATGAGCATCTTCCAGATGTCTTCCTTGTTCTGTGTCTGCCACTTCTGGTCTGCTGAATCGGGCTTCGAAACCTCTACCGTATCCCACAATTCATCATTTACCAGTATTGCTCGCATCTTTGCCTTCCAAAATACATAATTTCCATTTTCCTCCATTCAAAAAGTTAAGTTTTAATTTCGAGCCATCCGCCATCTTGCGTATCACTCTTGGCAAAGCAGAGAAAAAACTAATTACTTAACACTCTACAGTTGTCCTTAATTCAACTTATTTCATTCAGAGCTCTGCTTATTTACTAATACCCCGGGCACACGAGAGCACTTAAGTGGGTTAATGACGCCACGTAAAGTGGGTTAAGTGTCGTGTGCCGCCGAACGGAGTTCGGGGTTGATATATCTGATAACATTTGGCGAAAAGTAAACATAAAAATGGATTCGCAACAGCGATCAAGTGAGTTTCTTGCGATGAACTTGAGATTAGTTGATGTGTTTACCCAATTTAAATTTGCTGTAAAGTAACGATAACACGAAAACATCTAGGAAAACCACAAAATAACATTTCACAGCTGATTAAGTTTTAGTACAAAGATTTTCTACCATGTGGAACTTACGGCGCTGGTAGTAGTCTGTCGAGTTTAAACCGGGTTCCAGGAGGTAGGCTTCGATGTCGAGTTCTTATGGAAAATTTACATGGGCTACGTCATAATGACGTCATTAACCCACTTAAGTGCTCTCGTGTGCCCAGGGTATAAGTATCTAAATACAAAGTTTTTACAAAAACGAAAAGCAAGTCATTACCAAAGAAACAGATTGACAGTCAAGATAGGAGGTACTGTGAGTGCTTATTTTCAACATTGGTGTTTGTCGCAGACGCGGATATACTTTATAATATGATGTTTGCCGAAGATTTCCTTGAGAAAGTTTTATTTTAAAAGCAACACACTGTAATTGTGCTCGTTAGCAGAGTATGGATTTCAAAAAAACAACCGATCTTTGCGAGCTGTAGCAATGTAACTACAGAATGTATTTCATTTAAGAGATAGTTAACAGTAACAGTAGTTAACAGTAACAGTAGAGGAATTTAAATGCAAGAGGGATAAGAGCGGGCGCTAGAGGGAAGTGAGTATGCAAAATGTGAGGATCGAATGCCATCAATTGGGCTTTACTTAAGAAGGGCTCAGAGATTCATAATACGGATCTTTTCATGCCATTTTTTGGTCCAATTTTTTTTTACCCTCTCTCCTCTTATTTGTAAAGGTCTTGATGGAGTATATGCTAGGAGTTTCGCTAGCAAGTGTTCCAACATGTACGAATCGATTCCTGTAGTATTGTGATCAACTATTGCTATAAGGCATTTTGTCGTAAAACCTTTCCTTTACCCCTTTTTTAAGGGTCAAATCTTTTTCGTCTGTGCGGGGAGGTGTGTTCATAAAAAAATGTTATAACTCCTGTTCGGAACAAGATAGGACCAATTAGATGTGAATAGAATAAGAAAGTACGCATTATTACCTTTCCAACAGTGTCTTCCATGTCTCAATCCGTTGGCCAATGTGTGAAATATGAATGCTCAAACTTTAAGAGTATGGGCGTTTTTGGGCTATCGGCGGCCACCCATAAAACTAGTGTCAAATGAAAGTACTGTCACTTAGTAACAACTTTTGGTATGGGCGTTACATTGTATTTCATTTAGAAAAAAAAAAATTTAAATATAAAGATTGCATTGAGCAAAAGTCAGACTTATATGGCAACACCAAGAAGGTGTTGCCCGATTTTGATCATCTTTGAACTTGACCTTACAATTTCAACGAAACATTGTTGTACCGAATTTCAATCTTCTAACTATAACCGTTTTCAAGTTATCGTTCGTACAGACAGACAGACAAACAGACAGACATACTATACTGTAAGCCACAAAAATCGACTCAGCATGTCGAAGAACCCACGGAACACCGATTTCGTTCTATTCTAACCACATTAGAGGTTTTGGCTAAAGAAATGAATTTTCGGCACTAATGTGCGGTGGCGTGAGGGTCGTGGGCGCCGTCCGCGCTGTCCTTCGGTTACGTTTGTGTCGTTGTGCACTGTGCGATTGTTTATCTTTTTTGCTTAATTATTTAATAAATACTTCTAGATTATTTATTTCACTTTGATTTTTTTCATTTTTGCACTGAACATAAGCCAGGATACATAGTAAATCTATTCAAAACAAAAATGTATTTTATCCCTTTTAGAAGTACATGGCGGCGATAAAACTTCTGCATAGTAATAGTAGGACCAAACTATATCAAGAAATATCAAAATTAATCTTGGCCGCAAATAGCCCACGCTCCATATTATTTTGCCCATTCTCCTTTGAAAAATTTTCGTTAAAAATTTATGTTTATATCCTTCGTCCTAAAAAATATCCTTCATAACAAAGATATGTTTTTCTTAAAACATCTAGCATTAATATATCTTTTAAATAAAAAAATCCCTTCAGGCTGAGGTAGATTTCGAAAACTTTTTGATTGAACTTATTTAACGTTGTTAATTATGTTTAAACTCATACTTTTTTGATTTATTATTTGTGTTATTTGTTGTTTTTTATTTGTGATTTTTAACAATTAATTATCAAACGCTAAATGGATAAATTATAATAGATGTAAAGAGACCATTTTTATATAGGCAATTTTAGCAAAATATTTGTCCAAATTGAATCATGTTTTAGAATTTGCATACAAAGAAAAACCTATAAAATAAGATATTATTAAAATTATGAAAATTTATAAAAGATGAAAAGTATATTGGAATGAAAGAAATGAATTGAAAGCAAGAGTAATTAATAGATAATTAATGTATTTTTATTGGAATTGGAAGGTGAAATAATTTTTGTTGGTTAATTTTATTTAAAAATCCCACGTTAATACCATATAATATCTCGTATAATATAATACTAATAAAAATTAGGTGGACCATCAATCTCGCAAAGTTCGACACAAAGGCTTTGAGGGCTATGAATCTAGCTGTAATTTGGATGGGATGATGGAAGATTTTATTTAATCTTGGTACTTTTATATTATATCAAAGTAGTTTAACCTACATGGTTGAATTTCGACCGCGGCGCGACCACTAGGCCCAGTAAAACTGCCCATTCTAGATGTAATAAGAAAGCGAATGAAAATAAATGATTCTGTTTTACACTTTCATAGTACTTACGTCTTACATAGTATTAATTAATAACTTATTCCCTATTCGTTCAATTAATAATATCCATAACATCCATATATGCCAATAACTGAGTATCTTACGTCTCTTCTTCACGCGGCCATGTCCAAGGTCACTAAAAAGACTATAAAATAAATTAATCAATTAACGTAGAGTTAAATAGTTTAGAGGATTGAAGTGGCGCGATAAGCTATTTTAGCACTAATATTACACAATTTTTACTATATCTTTGCGAACTTCTAAAATGATCGAGTGTTCTACTTGTGATCATTATTTATTATTATCTATTGTGATAAATTGCTAATAATAAAATTAAAGTGGATTTCGACATTCCATCCAAAGTTTTGCTTTTTAGGTTTGCAGCGCAAATCACTTACTGCACAGTATTGCATGCAATATAAGTTTTTTTATCTGTAATTGTTATATGTAAATATATTGTTAGTTTTCTACGTTGAAGCACACATAATACAAATACCTATGTGGGACTGCGACATGCTCGTTTGCTCGTAAAATTGCTCAGGCCTTTTTAACCACGATTCCATGTTTGGAAGTCTGGTGCACAGATACTGGCTGGAGACTGCTGCGCCTCTATATGTTGGCCCACAAGATATGTTTAAAAATTTCTCGAGTAGCACTCGCTGTGTGTGTTTCAGCTTTTGCACTCCATTACCTGGCGACGATGTATGGAAAATCAGAAAAAGCTGAAAAACAATATTTATGAACGGTGTGTTTTTTATCGTTGTGTTTTATTGTATTACTTTTAATCTGGTATTGTGCCTTGATACACTCCCAGCGGCGGAGGAAACAGCAACGACACTGCAAAGCGTCCACATATACCAGTACCGGGTCAGCAGCTTTCCATCCAGAATAGAGGAGACGTTAAGCCACCAGGCCATACCTGTAGAAAACTGAGACCAAGAGCTCAGTCAGTCGCGATTACCTTTCTTTACTTGTTCGTGGATCGGTCGATAAAGCTCGAAAACGTCGCGAATAAAAAACTATTCAGTGAAGAAATTTGTGCAAATTGTTAAAAAATTTCAAGCTGATCAGTTGGCTGTTATGAGGAAGAATTTCACCAATTTCCCAAGTGCATATTGTGAATTCTTATCAGCGAGGTGATTTTAAAATTTACCTGTGCCGATCAAGTGAAAAATTCCACCCATTAAACAGCTTTGATGCTAAAGTGCCTGGAGTGCAAAAAATCTATTTAAAAAAAATTGAATACGTTGATATATCAATTGATTGGTTGTTTTTTGTACGCCACACAGACGCAAATCGATCTCGTCGCACCGCTAACCTATGAACAACCATTTTTAATAGGGATACAAGAAAAAACGTAAATGAGAAAATGTGATCTTGCTGCTTAATGTTACAGGTATTGAGAGGAATACGTTCCACACGTTCAGCTTCCACAAACCACCACCCAGATTCGCTCGCATTCCTTACGGTTCACCAAACTCAAGTTCATCTGTTTATCCACTGGAAGTTTGCAGTTTGTGTGTGAAATTTTTAGTGTATTATGTATTTTGAAAATAGTGCAATTTAAGTAAATACAGAAAATAGAAATAAGAAAAATTTGAAAAAAGTTACATGTATCTGGAAATTGTTGAACGAAAAATACACTTTGGATAATTTTATTCCATACTTGTACAACATTCACCTTGATCATTGATCGTTCATCGGCGATTCGATGTGAAATTGAAGATTGTGACATAAAGGTCAGTATGTAGTATCGGTTTTTATTTTTCATTCGTTCCTCAGTATTAATGTATTTCACTGATGATCTCCGATCGAGAGAATTTCCAATTCTGGTTTCATTCCTTCCAAGCTTGACAACATTGTGACCTACCTACTTGTACCTCGCCTTATACCTGCCCAACTACTTGTTGCAAAACGATTACTAGTTTTGCACAGTGCATTGCACGGGGAATCTAAATGGCAATATTTTGGTGAAAATCTTGGAAAGTGAATGCTCCACTTTTTTGCTCGAATTTCGTTGCTTTCACTTTTTGCGGATTTACGGTGTACGTATATCATATATTTGAATAATGCATTTCGAAACGGAGGAATCTGCGCTTATTGTTAGCTTTCTAAAATTAATTTCATAAACCAAATCGTAGATATCAATAACTTTCTTCTTAAATGTAGATATGTTGTGGACGTATCAAAAAATATGGGGAGATACCGATAACTGTGGCAAATTAAATATTGCATTTTTTCGGATAGATTTGAGGTCGCTGATCACGGGAAAAATAATTAAAAAAATCCCTGATGGACCGTTTACGAGTTATCCTTCGAAAAAGATTCAATTCATTTGGCTCCCAAAATCCTTCGGAAACTAGTTAATTTACACTTTAATTTACACTTATTTATTGCTTGAAAGACCTAAAACCAATGTAGAGTTCTTCTTTCACAATAAAAGCACTTTTTCTATATTAATTTGCGTAAAAATTACGCATTTTCACTAAAACTCGCACCACGAACAGTTTCAAAACAAACTTTGTTCAACTGTCAAATCGGTTCATTCGGTTTTGTTCTTTCCACGCACTTTTACTTAAAATTGGAGTTTTCATTCATATAATAATGTGAATGCGTGCTTGTCTTATAAATAATATGAATACAATAGCTGTACATTGTTATTAGGTCCTTAAAGTGATAAATAAGTGTAAATAAACCAGTTTCCGAAAGATTTTGGGAGCCACATGAACTGAATCTTTTTCGAAGGATATCTCCTGAATGGTCCACCTGGGATTTTTTTAATTATTTTTCCCGTGATCAGCGACCCAAAATCCTTCGGAAAATTTCAAAAATGTAATTTGCCACAGTTATCGGTATCGTGCCAAAAATATCACTAAATTAAGAATTTAACTACTCCTTCGAGCGAAAAGCTTTGGCATTGTTTATTTAGTTGTCATTATTTCGTCTGCTGTAAGTTTTTAACAGTCATCAGGTACTTATCATATGGAACAGAGAATCAATTTTCGTTCTCTTATAATATAAGTAATAGGTATGTACACCTATTACCTGTACAATATGAAGGTTGCATTCCGATCATATAGTAATTTGAGATTTTGTTTTTCAAAAATGCTTAACTGTGGATTGTAAATACTTTTTCAATTGAAATTTAAATGTATGCATATGTCGGCCAGTTCTAGAATTCTTTCCCCACAAACAACAAAACGAGCTCCCTCGCTCTCCTCTAACATAATGGTATTAGTTAGCATTTCATTTATTCAAAAATTTCCAATTCTGCTGGACAGCAAGCATGTTGCAAGGTATAAGAAAATGAAAACTAGTACAGAAGTATAATAATATAATTGGTTTAGGGCAATTATGAAATACCTTACCGAGACAGTGAGGCACAGAAGAAACTTTTGTTGAGAAATCTTGCGAAAATAGTTTTGCCAATGTAAAAAGACAAATTTGTTCTAAATTATGGAAAATGCATATAAAAAAGGAATGTTTTTTGCATCAGTAAAATTTCAAGATCTTGCAAAAAAAGACCGTGTAAAAACAGTTCCATTCATAAAATTAATTAGTAATATTGTAATACGTACTTATAATAACATTTAATGAAAGAAAGTTAATACATTATACATATGTAAATATTCAGTAAGCCAAATCATAAGATTGCAGTAAAAATTCCTATATTGTATATCCTTTTCTCCTCTGGACTTATAATGCGTTGAATTAACCGATGTCAAGTGAAGCATTTCTCCGACATCTCGTTCGCTCTAACTAAAACAAGTTGTTTTTTATTTTTTGTTTCACTTTTTGTAACGGCATGGAGTCGTGGTTTATAATTTTTTAATTATTTATTTTTTTTTTGTTATTATTTTGTTTTATTTGTAATACCACTCTAATAATTCTTTAGCCATTTAACTAAGGGAAGTTAATTCAAATTTGTTATCTCGAATTTCCAATTTAAAAGTCATTTTGGTTAGCTGAAGGTTCTAAATTTTCGCGGGGAAGAACAGTCAAAACGTTTTTGGGAGTTGGGAGGGGGCGCTGGCTGTACTCTCATGCCCACCTTCCGTATTCGAAAAGCTAATCCAGATAATTGAATTTTTCTCAACACACATTGCCCAAACTGAAAAAAATAAACTTTGTTATTTGTGGCAGGAAACTCACTTTTCGTAGCATTTACATATACTATAGCTGCTAAAGTGCTAATTCTAGGTCAATTAAAATGAATGGTATGTGCCACGTGGTGTCAGTTCAATTACATTTGCGTCCGCATAAGATCTTAAGTCCTGAAACATGCGTTCCTAGATTTCTTGACGTTTACTAGACATAAATGCGAAGACTAATGGAAGAACTCTTCAATTTTAATTTGCAGCAGGTGCGTGGATGGTGTATGCTGTATAGGTACCTAATTAAAAAAAAAAGAAATTAGGCACTGTTTTAAATGTTTCATCCAATAACATCCGATAACAAACGCTCCATATTTGATTTTTTACTGAACATAAAAATACGTTCTTCATCCACTATAGAGTCCTTAATAAGAAATAATGCATTACGCAATGTTTTACGCAAATTGTTAGGAATTTCCAGATCTTCAAGCGACTGAGGCTCTGGAGATCGAAATCCTTTTCTAAAGCCGGAGGTACACGATACGGAAAACGTCGTATTTATAAGCGATACGCCGTATTTCATATCGTGTGACTCGACGATAAGCAATATGGTGTATCGCTTATAAATATCCCAAAAATTTCGGAATATTTTCGGCACATCCAAGCAATTTGCGGGGTACAAATTTCCCGAGTCACACCATACAAATCTTTATGAACACAGTTTTGCGATTACTGCTCTTACGGGCGGCGCGGCGTCGCGGTAATCTGTGAATTGGAAAATACAGGTTGCAAACTCATTTTTGCTTATCGTGTGACTCGATGTGTCAAAAGTGACATCCACAAAGATATTTCCTTATAAATATGACGTTTTCCGTATCGTGTACCTCCGGCTTAATACATAAGTCATAACCGATTTTCTTTCGTAGATCTTTTTTCGATGGCAAAAATTTGGTTGTATTTCTGGATTAGCACTGGACAGTGGACACGCTTGTTTGAATAATTTGACACGGTGCAACATTAGTTTGCTGCGCACTTTCCTTTATTTTATTCACAGTTTTTGCTGTGGAAACAGCACTAGCCTGAGGAGAGTGATTAAGGTCTACCAACTTTTGGAGATAATGTCTTCTATCACAAGTTTTTGTTGTTGCTTGCCCTTTGCAATTTAAGGATTTTCGTGATTCATAGCACCAGAAATAGTTATTTTCACGATTTCTTTCTTTCACCATTAAATACCCACGAACATTAGTTTGTCCACACCCTTTTGAGACAACAGAATTTCACAAACCTCATCCAGGATTGTTTGGGGCGAACTAACTTTCAAATAATTATTTTGTCCAGCCACCCCAGACGGCCAGACCCCGTCCATTTTCATCTAAACAACATGAAATAATTCCTAGAAATGTATTTAAGATCTTCAGGAATTCCAACAATTTTTTTACAATCTTTCAAGTATTGATCTGTCGGTATTATATCGGTCGTTGCGTCGAGATTTCAGCAGCCGAGTCGGGATTTTAACAGTCAGAATTTTCGAACGGGATACATTTAGAACGTCATTCTTCCACACAAAGTTAATTAGTCAATCATTAAATTTTCGCTATAAATTCACATCACGGTTCATAACCTATCTAAAGCCCGGTCCAGACGCTCAGTTTTGAACAACGACTTGTCTGCGCAGTTTTATGACCGAATGAAATCGTTGCGATTTTTAGAGCGTCCACACGGCAACGACATATCTGCGTATTTCGCTCTGTTTTGTGTGATCTGTGTTCAAAGTTCATGGAAGTCCGCACAGATTCACGGATATCTATGCTCTTTAGCTCAGATATCGTTGCAACTGCGCAGACTTCAAATCGTCGCAGATTTCCAGTCCACACGCAACGAGTTGTCTGCAACGATCTGATCTGCGCAGACAAATCGTTGTTCAAAACTGAGCGTCTGGACCGGGCTTAACATATGCATATTAATGCGCACTTAGGTTCTCTTGCGAACCTTTTAGTGTAAATATTTTTCTTAGCAAAAAGTAGTTGTTAAAAAAAATTTACATGAAAAAACTGAACAAATTTATTTCACATCAAAACCCGTTAACGGTTAAACATATAAAATTGAAAAGTTCGCATGAAATATGTAAGAAATTGTGCTAAAGCATTTAAAAGTAAAATCAGGCCCTGCACCAAACTAGATCCTCTTTGTACACTAATTCGAAAATCACGTATATTTTAGAGATATTCGATTGAAAAAAGTCAGTTGTAAAGTTTCTTGCAGAAAAAAAATTCATTTAATAGTATGTTCTCAGCAATTGCTTTAATTCGAAATTACACACGCCCAGTGGACCACACCAAGGGAATGGTCAAATCACCCCATCGCCACAGCCCCCAAAAACGTAAAAAAATTTACACCACCGGAAAGATCTCCGTTCAATCATTATAAATCATTATAAATGTAATTCCGTCGTTTACTAGCCATGAAACTCTTCCCAAAATTTAAATAATCGACATACATAAAGTTACATATTGTTTTTTTAATGATCTATAAAGTTCTTCTTAATTCAAAGCGCTGATCCTGCTTTCTATCATGATAAGGAAATTTTTAAAATTCGATCGTTGAGAATGTGGGCAAGTTCAAACCTTTAATAAACTGTCATTTTTGTGCAGAACTTTGTTAAAAATCGTGTTAAAAAAATTCCCGCAAACATAATAAATATTTCAATAAACATTCCTGCGCAATTACTCTTTTCAATTTGTATAGAATTCCATTTTTATAAAACATCAAATGGTTATAAATTATTATATTATTAGACACTTCGTAGTCTGACACTTGAAAGCACTGAATATAGCTTTTATTTTGATTCTACTGAAGATGGACTTTTCCGAAATATATATAGATTTGATCAAAATAAACTAAAAATAACAGTTTTTCATGGGATGCTAAAAAGGCGATACAATAGTCTTGACATTATACTCGGCATTCAGCAAAACAAAAATACAGATCTAAAAAACTTTTGCTTTATTTGAAAATAAGGAAAAATTAAATGATGAAAAACAAATTTCTTAGGCAAAATACTGCACGTGTCTTTACCTCAGTAAAATGCACGCTTGCTAATTACTCAGCTTTAGGGATAATTCTTCGTTATTATTGATAATTTTTGTCGAATAGAGAAATTAGTAAGTAAACGAGTAGAAGTGGATCAACAGCATTTTCCCAGTTTCTATGGGATCCTATTAAGGATCAAAAAGAGATTTGAGGATACTATCTTCCCCCAACTCAAATATATAACTCCACTGTAGTTTCGCAGCAGACTCGGATATATCTACTAACTATGGTTTAAATAGTGTGCTAGTGTGTGAGTGGATATTCTTTCAGTCTTTTTTTAAATAAACTCACAAGAAACTCCCGGAGGCCAAACGTTCTCCACCTCCGCTATATACTAAACGCTGTAAATTTACTTAATAACTACACCAAAGTAATACAATTAATACGTACTAGTGGTCGCCCAGCGGTCGAACCGTGTCGGTTAAACTATTTTGATATGATATAAAAGTACCAAGATTCAATCAAATCTTCCATCATCCCATCCAAATTACAGCTAGATTCATAGCCCTCTAAATCTTTGTGTCGAACTTTGCGTGATTGATGGTCCATCTAATTTTTATTTGTAGGTATTATATTATATGGTATTTACGTTCGATTTTTAAATAAAATTATTTCACCTTCCAAGTCCAATAAAAATATATTAATTACCCATTAGCTACTTTTGCTTGCAATTCATTTCTTTCATTCCAAAATACTTTTCATTTTTGAAAAATTTTCGTAATTTTAACAATGTCTTATTTTATAGGTGTTTGTTTTTGTATCCAAATTCTAAAACATGATGCACTTTGGACAAATTTTTTGGTAAAATTGCCTATATAAAAGTGGTGTCTTTACATTACAACTATTATAATTAATCCATTTTGTTTGATGTTTGTTAAAAATCAAAAATTTAAAGAAAATTATAAAATAACAACAAAAAAAACCATCCCATTTGATAGCATGAGAAGATTAAATTGAAGTTCAAACTTCTTTAGGCGCGCTTGGCGTTTTTTGGATGAGTATAAAATTTGAGTTCGCCTCACCGACATGGTAATGTTAAGAGTATATCTGTAGCATCAAGTGACATTATGAAAATACTAAGGAAGGCCAATTATATTAATGATAATAGACATTTTGCATGACGATTATTATTACGAAAACATTGTTTCCCGCGTTCTTGTCGGCGATTATAATTTTTGAAAAAAAAATTAAGGTAGTAAAATTGAGTGGATTTACATGGGGTTTCATCCGGTGGGTTAAAAATTTTCTACGTTTTCGGCAGTTATGGAGGTGGGGGTGGTAACCATCCCCTTTGGAATTGTCCAATTCGGGCCGTGTGTGATATCAATTTAAAGCTCTTGCTGAATACTATTAAAAGGCATATTTTTTTTCCTTCTATAAGAAAGTTTACAACAGACTTTTTTTATTCGAATATCGTTAAAATGTCTGTTTTTCGAATTTTTCTTCAGAAGGAAGTGGTGTAGGTTGGTTTGTGGGCTGATTTTTCTTTTAAACGCTTTAGCATAATAAACAAATTATGAAAATCGGTTCATAAATAGAAGAGGAAATGGTACTGAACACTATGTCTCTTTATATATAAGATTCGAATGTAAAAAGACTGTTGTAAAGTTTCTTACAGAAAACAAAAATATGCCATTTAATAGTAGCAATCAGGAGCTTTAATTTGATATCACACTCGCCCCAAATTGGACACCCCCAACGGGTATGGTTTACCACCCCCACAACCCAGAAAACTGTAAAAAAATTTTACCGCATCGGAAAAATCAACATTCACTGATTCTAAATTAAAAAAACCCCATGTAAATCCACCTACGTTTACTACTCTGAACTTGCAGTGTATTTTGTTGTTGCAAACATTATGTATGGGAGAATTGACGTATATTTCTACATCATTTTTCCTGTGTTAATGAAAACGCATAAAAGAAATATTTATATTCTGCAAATCTGCATGAAAATACCTTTCTAACGGTTTGCAATTTCTCCTACGATGCCCACACACTGAGAAAAGCGTACGACAATTTTTGTGCTTGCTTATTAATATAAAGAATAGATGTATACAGCAGTATATTAGAAGGTGTTCTGTCTGAAAGATTGTTATTTAATTTCTGATAGAGAAAGCGCAAGACAGCTAAAGTCTAACAATTCTCTTGAAGTATATATTACAGTTTTCGATGAATAAAATTCATTTTCAAATCGCAAAGTCGATTCACCTGACGAGAAGATTCCCACATGTAATACCGCCCATATTACGACTGATGTCGTTTTACGATTGCCCTGAAATCCCGCATGATGTCAAAAGTTGTTCGAAGACTTCAGGAATAAGTAAATAATACTCAACGGCTCTTTTCGCTTTGGAATTTTGCAAAATGTTGCATAAAACGTGCACTAGTTCTCATGGTCAGCCTAATGCGATTGGAGTTATAAAGCAGGCTAAGCGGTCGTTTATAGAATCAGTGCCCGTTCTATGACGAGGCGAGGAGTGGAGAAAAGCGGAACTGCGAAAGTACGCAATAGTGCATTGGGAAATCTATCCATTTGGCCAGTCTTGGACACGGGCAGTGCAGTGTCGAGAAATTGGATTTTGGAGTTTTTAAAGCTTCCTCAACGAAAATAGAATACTTATGACGCTCGGCAGCCCGGCAGGAGACCTTTTCCAATTAATTACTGCGCATTTCATTCATTTTTGTCAACGTGGCCGTTTAGTGGAATCCCTACAATTGCTTCTTATACGGAAGAATTCTCGCGTTTCAATGGTTCCAAGAAAATATTGATGTTGACTGTGGATGGTGATTGGTGAAGTGGGAAATAATGTGAAAATGAAAATAATAAATAGGTATGATTTAGAATCTGTGCAGCAACTGTCTTTATTAAGCAATACAGCAGTAAGTATTATGTTCATAATTTCATGATACTAATGGGTCTCAAATTATGATCTTCCATGCTAGCCATCCACTGCCATCGGAAAACAGCGTCTGTATTGTATGCAGGTATATGAATAAAAGAGCATGGAAATGATTTCACATTCTTAAATTTGAAGATTTTTCAGCGAAACTTATTTCTAAACTTTCTTGTACAATGCAAAATAGATTTGGTTCCATTTTCACGATTTTCTTGTAGGTACGACGAGCAAAATTTACGGGAGAAGAATTTGCATAAAAAAAAAATGTAGCCATCAAGGGACGCCCGGCAAATGTGTAACATCAATTGGTGTGCCTTGGGAGTAAAACCGACTCACTAAAGGCTAATTTACACAAGGAGAGTTTCTCGTATTCGAGATGGTTATCGAATGCGAGAACTCGGCATGCGATTCTTCATAGAGAGTACTCCAATTCATGCAGACAAAGTTTCTCTCTAAACTACATAGCGGCCGAGATATACCATAATTTTTTCAAAATGTCAACCTTAGCCAAATTGAGAAAGAATTTTTCGAAAATCATGATACCGATCTCAATAGGTAGATTCTTGTTCGAAATCTACCTAACAAAACTTTTTCCAGAGATTAGTGCTCCGAATTTGACTTCTGCGCCATCTCGGTGACGTATATTACCATCACGTTAGAGTTAGTTTCCCTTAACCCGCTTTATGCAAGATATTTTCGACTTTTTCTTTTTTCTTATACCATAGCCACACATCGCTTGGTTAACCAACTCTACGACTTAACCAAGAACGAAACATATTTTGCGAGTTCCTTTTTTCTATAAATAGATATTTCGAAAGAGGTAATGTTAGCGATAGAAGTTATGATGACGGAAAATAGCAACAAAAGATTATTGAATAATAATCAAATGAGCTCTCATTTATTGTGCGCTTTGCATCACCATCGCGTGAGTATTTTGCTTTTGCAATTGCTGCACTCCAGACCTCTAAAAGAAGAAATTCGGTTAATTTTGTCCATGCAACTCTTTTCTTAGACATATTAAAATTTAATACATTCCTGTCGACTACTTTTTATTTGATATATTATTTATAAAAAAACTGGCCATACAGTTTTGTTTTTTAATTATTTATTTCGAATATTAATACGTTTTGAATCCCTGTTTGATTTCATCAGTGAAATTCAAATAATAAAAAAAAGAAGAAGATGAAGAATCAAACAGGATTCGAAACGTAAGAATATTCGAAATAAATATAATCAAAAAACAAGACTGTATGGCCTTTTTTTATAAATAAGATATAATAGGTATTAAAATCCATTAAAACTTTCAACTTTTGAACGGAAAACACGAATGACAATGTCAAAATCATCGCAAATATCAGCAACATATTGGAAGGCTTGCTGTGAAGTTTGACGCGGATTGTTGGAAAGTTATTGGAAAGTACTTGGTTAATTCGTTAACCGAGTAACTTTTGCTTGGTTTTTGACCAAGTCACTTGTATGGGGAACCAAGTCGAAACCACTTGATTTGAGTTGGTTTAGCTCTTAACCAAGTCTCCACTTGGTTAACCAAGCAGTGTGTCAATGGTATTATCGCCTTGTCTTACTTTTTATTGCAAACTGTGGTAGGTATTCATTTTTTAATAAATATAAAACATTGTTAATAACTCGCAGTTTACTACATAGACATATACCATGTAATCCATATTGATTGATGCTTGTTAAAAAATAGCTCCATATATCAGTCGATTAAGATGTTTCATTGATGGTCCTTCATGTTCTTCATCAAACATACTGTTTGAGTTCACAATAATTTATTTTTAAAATTTTTTTGTTATAAGAGTCAAGTAAAATTTTTCTTCTTTAGATTCATTGTGAATGCGTCATTTGCAATTATCGCATGCACCACAGTTCACAGCCTGCATCCATAGAACACATATTGTAGCAACTCGGCAGAGAAAATCACATGAAGCGATGACACACAATCGCTTAAAAGTGATTAAATTATAATTATTAGCACTAACAAAAGTCAGAAGTTCGCTGCGATGTTACCATAAGCTCATATAAAGTCTCATGGTGATTTTTGCTCCACTAATTGGATATTTTCCGTGTTGTCTCCAGTGTGTTTCTCTTTATTTTTTATAAGTTTTTTTTCTACCGAGTTTGAATGTGAAAGCAAGCGGTACACGGAAAATAATCCACAGTTTAGCCGAAACAGTGGCGTAGCAAGGGTAGGCGGCCTACCCTGAGTACCAATGTACCATCACTAAGAAGGTGACTAATTAAAGAAGTGTTAAAAGAATTTTTAGAAAAAACATATAATTTTAAAATGAATTTAGCAACTTCATCTTATTAATTACTTAATTACATTACAATACAAATCAACGTTAATAATGTAAGGAAGGTTACATATATACACAAATAGGTACGCACTACAATATAAGATTTTCGCAATTAGCTTTCCGACCATTACGCAATTCCATCTTCCCCCTTCCACAAAATGGCACTCTTCAGTTGCTAACAAACCGTTCCGGTTCCGCTTCCGGTGACTGTTGAGACAGCGCGGCGGTGCATGCCACGGTGATCTCAATTTTTCAACCAATTTTTAGGAGAGCTTCTCCCGTTAGTGGGAGATCGCGTCGACAGTATCGTGCTAAGCCTATTAGTCCATTGAAATGTTACAAAATTTTGATCGAACCTTGCATTTTGGGTAGGACAAAAATTTCTTTTTTGAATGTGTAGGGGAGGTAAAACCCGGTTTTCGGGGTTAATCTCCGCCCATTTCGCCGCCATTTTGAAAAAAGGGGTGCAAAAGTTTTTCCGCGATATCTTAAGAACCATTACTCTCACGAACAATTTTTTAGACTCTTTATGTAGAGAATTAAATTCTCTATAATATTGGTCCAGATACTTTTTACCGTAAAATTAAAAATGAAAAAGATTAGGCAAAAATGTTTAAGAAAAAGATCATTAAATGGCTATAACTTTTTTCTATTCATAACTATTTTTGAAAAAAACACATAACATGTTTCTTGTCGACCATTATATGGTGAAAAATTCTTTTTATTCATTTTTGAAATTTTTCTTATTTCGAGAGGTGTTAGGACCCTGCAAAGGGATCAACGTAAGAGGTAAACATGAAATTTCGAATAATGACTGTGACCTCATGTGCTCAGATTCTTTGGATTTTTTTTCTACATAAAGCACTCGTAAGTAGAAAGATATATTTTCGGTAATTTCTCAAAAATCGCCCTCGTTTTTTTTTCAAAAAATCACTGCTTTGGTGAATATTATTGTATATTAATGCTTTATATCTCATTTTAAAGAAAAGTTCACACTTTATGAAAAAAATACAAAGAAAATTATGTTACGTAAAATGAAAGAAAGAGATAAATTATTAACCGTTATTTTTGAATATCTCAAAATACATAATTTTTATTCTTCTTATTTTAATAATGTTAGAGAGCTCATATCTCAATTTCAAACTGGGGTAAAAATTAGTATGGTAGGTAGAATATTTTATATCGAAGCGAGCTTAAAAAAATTTTTGAAATTAAGTTTTAAATGCGGGCCAGCGGTAAAGGCGTTTTTTTCGTATTAAAAAGTGCGCCAATAGGCCGAAGGCGGTCTTCAAACGAAAACCTAATGCTTAAAACATATTGACAACGCTGAAGCGCGCTTGAAGCTGACGTTTGTCTTCAACTGCCAAAAGCCATTCAAAATGAGTAGCACACTAGGGTGATCCGAAATATTTCCGAACCTTGTAGAATTCTAGTTGGATGGAGTTGCTTCTGCAGAACGAAGTTTCTCCAAACTGAAATTAATAAAATCTTATCTCTAAAACAATATGTGCCGATGCGATGAGCGGCTGTCGAATTTGGCGTTGATTTTCGCCAGTGTGACGCAGGCCGACATAGTGGAACGTTTTTCTGGCATGCACGCCAAAAAAGTGGACTTATCCGCCCCTAGATCAAGTTTGAATGTGGTAAACAATCCACATTGCCGTGAGAAATCAGGGTAAATCAGGGGATGAAAGTTTCTATAAAAATTCGCCATTTTTGAAGTTAAAAATTCATAAAAATTGGTAATTATTGGCGTTTTGGTTAAACATAGAGATACCGTGTACCAGAATTTTGAAAATTTCACCCTCAAACGGAGGAAAATAGGGGATGAAACGCTAACACCTACTTTTTTTAACTTCTAGGACTTTTTCTAGGAGTGACCATTCTTGCAACTTCAGATAAATTCCAATGAGAACTAGCATCACTATCGTGATTCAACCCCCAGAACCACCCTTAACTGAAAACAAACTAACACACTATTATTGTAACCCGACCTACAGGAACCGGTTCTATGTAATATACCTACGTCGTCGGTCTTGTTTGCGGGTAGTTTTTTCAGTCACGGGTGGTGTTCTTCAAGCTATACAACAGTGTACCCTTACACAAGAAAACAGAGAATAATTGGAAACGGTTCCAGCTAGTATTTTATACGAAACGACTCAACCAAATAATCACACCTGACTGGCGTGGGTGTCCAGTTTTAACATCTCGTTGGAAATAATATGTTGGGCCTCTCAATGTTGATAAAAATGTTCCCCCCCTAGGCGGTTAGCTAATTCGTCTACAGGAACAAGCCGGCCCTGTACCCAAACCTGACTTCGCTGCTGTACTCACGAAAAAGTACATATATTTTTCGTTGTGAAATAAGCGAGAAGGTTTGCTCCCCTTTATTCCCATTTCGTGGAAGTGTGGAGCGCGGGAAACTAGGTGCATTGTGATGCGGCGAAATGCGTTTTTTGTTTTGTCTTTGGTTTTTTAGCGCACCAGCGACGACAAATCGTGCTCCGGTTTAACTGTTGGGTTGTAAATAGCGTCGAAGTGGTAATAAATCAGAAAAATTAATGCACTCAAGCATGGAAGGACGGAGAATGAATTAAATATAAAAAGCACATTTATTAGCTTACAGGCTTCGCTCTAATTGCAATTGGACTGTCAATGTAGAGAACTTTTTCTTCTGCACAAGGAGGCTCCGCAAAATGATGGGTATATAATGAGCTGTCCACGGAGCTAATTCACGGTCAACAAGTTTTTTTTGGTGTTAATTTGACTCAGCTATTAAGAAACAAGGATTTTGAGATAGGAACACCAACGATGTCCCTTCTTCCGCCTAAATTTGTCACGGGATGGAAATCGCCGTTCACTTGCTAGAGTTCCATGTAATTTTTCTTGTTCACAATGAAATTTATCGCGTCAGAATAAATTTCATTTCAGAATTACCATAATGAGATTTGGCAATTACAACAAGAAATCCAGGATGATGCTTAGAAAAAATGCTCACCTTAATTGTTATTCATCATACTTAGGTTTATTCTATTATATGGTTTGGCATTGCTTGGAAAAATTCCAATTATCACAACTACAGCGATAGTTTTTCGATCGGAACCTGTTCTATATTTTTTTTACAATTATATACGGTTTCAAGACGCTGAGTGCGCCTCAAACATCCACGGAGCTGCCATTGACCCAATTCCAGCAAGTATTCAGCTAACGTGCAGGTGGTGCTGGCGGAGCTTATTGCGCAATCCTGAGTTTAGGGTCAAACCATTTCGAAAGACATTAAAACGTTTTGCAGGTCTCGGAATAAAGACGCAAGGCGGCTATTGACGTCCCAATTTTGTATGCCAATTTGCTGGACCGATTTGCAGTGTGATAATAAGTGCTACTCTATTAACGTGCCAATTTCAGTCTAGATATCAGTTGGTGAATTACTGAGTTACCACTTTAGAATCTGCACGTGTACACATTGTACAACTTCCCCCTAAGGTATGGCCATATAAGGTATAGTACGTATGAAGTTTTGAAATTTTCATGACGTCACAATTTGTAAAAGCTTACTGTAGTCAATTTGTACTAAACATTGTTAACTACGATTGTTTGTGTTTACATGTTTTTGAAGTGAATTTTGTAAAATTTTCTATAAAGGCTTTTCCATTAGGTACTATCTTAGAGTATGAAAATATGGAGGCGCTATAAGTCAAAAAAAGTGAAGTATTTTTCACGTATACGTTAGTGACAAAGGCGGCGTAATTTTTTGGATAAAGTTAGGGGGTTCATATACATTCTGTTAAAATTTCACAATGAAATTTGTAAAATTAATATGAAAAGACATACATGATTTAGTATCTAATATTTTAAAATATTCATTCGGTCTATGTCACAGTAAAAGAAAATTGAGAGCTTAAATTAAAGGAAATATAATAAAAACAAATTAATGTATTTCCACACCAATTAATGCTGTGTTTGTGCATAGGTAACCAAAATGACGAATATATATATAAATGATTAAAAAATGATTCAAATAAGATATTGTAATCAAACCCCCGCGGGGAATATTTTGTTTCCACACCACTGGGGCAAAGGCGATATTGAGAAATATCAAAAATATGTCAAAAATACAACACAAAACAGAGCACTTTATTACTAAAATATTATTTACCACATAATCAATTAGTGAAAATTTAAATATTTCATTCTTTTTCACTTCTAATGACAATGAATTCACTTATATTTCGCTCATATTTCAGAAAATATTTTTGAAATTTTGTATTTGACAGTTTAGGTTTCACAGTCGTTAAATTTATGATAGAGCGAGAAAGCAATAGGCTTCACTACACGTAGTACGATTTACACGTTTATAGCGCCTCCATATTTTCATACTCTAAGGGTACTATACATTTTCTTTTTTTAATATGAACGCACCCTTAATTGAAAATTTCGATTTTCAAACTGCTGAGTAGTGAGTATTTTAGCAATTGAAACTTTCGATTGTCGAATTATTGAGTATTGGATCAATTGCTAATACTTGTCGAAAATTTGATTGAAAATATAATTATTGCCGAAATCTGCAAAGAGCTACCCACAAACACGACGTAGGTCGGTAGGTATATTAAACAGAACCGTTTCCTCTAGGTCGGTTTACAATAATAGTGTGTTCCGTCATTAATTATATTGCACCTGATGAATAAAATGACAACGAATCTAGAGCAGGGATGAGCAGGCCTATACCCGCGGGCACTCCAGCTTTTAGAGCTTTGAATATGTACACGAGCATGGCGCAAGACGAGAGCGCTTCATTCGGCCGCCGCCGGTTGTCATGCGAGCAGGACCATGTTTCTTTGTGCTGTGCTTTCAGGTACACTGTAAATTTGAAGTGATTTTGCCATGTGGCTCAATATTTCCTTGACAGTTAAGTTGTAAACTTTCTTGCACTGTGCAGAGCTTTGAAAAGCTTTCACACAATCACATTTTGATACTGTGGTTGTGTGAAAGCTTTTCAAAGCTCTCTCCTGCTTTTTATACACTGTTAATTTTGGTGACCTCATCTGTCATGTAAAAGTGAAGCCACATGGCAAAATGACTTCAAATTTACAGTGTACCTGAAGGCAAAGCGCAAAGAAACATAGTTCTGCTCGCATGACGGCCGGCGGCGAATGATGCGCTCTCGACTTGCAAGCTGCTCGTGTACATATTCAAAGCTCTAAAAGCTGGAGTGCCCGCGGGCATATGCCTGCCCATCACTGGTTTAGAGCTAAATTCGATTTATGTTGTTGTATATCAAGTGTTCTTAATATCATATGTATTAGTGTTCAATTTAATTTTATGTTAGTTCATTTGCTTTTAACCGACTTCAAAAAGGAGGAGGTTATAAGTTCAATGCCGACTTTTTTTTAGATGTTTGTTTCAGAATAACTTCCAAACGGCTTAACCTATTTTCACATTTCTTTTTTTAATTGATTTAAAAAAGCTTCGCGGTGGTCCCATGTTATTAATAAGTTCAACGCCTTTTTTTTGGTGCTTAGGTACCTAACTTCCAAACGGCTTAACCGATTTTCATAATTCTTTTAGGAGATAACAGCGAAAAACCGCAGGAACATCCCTTTTGGACCACATTTTTCCAAGATTGTGACCGTTCCCCAACTCTGATTTCTTGGGACTTTTGGTGGGTCACTATGGACATTATTCAGAACAATTTAAACCAATTTTTTTCGTTAATAATTTTGTCCGGGTTAAGCCCATTTTTTGTTTAATTGTACTAGACTAAAACACTAACATGTTACATGTACTAAACACATGATAATATACTTGTACAGATAGCTAAAAATTATTCGAAACCGTTAAAACTTATTTAAACATACATAAATAAACATAAATAAGGCAAATAAACATACATATAATTCTAATTTAAACATAAATATAAAAATTTGCATAAAGCAATATTAATAACATAATTATATTCAAATGGAAATTAAAAATCAATATTAAAAACACAATCATTAAATAAGAACGTTATTTTCCTGAATCGAAAATTTCGCTCTATCAAAAAACGAAACGTACATGATGAAAAAACACTAATCGCGAACGAAACCGGTTTTAGAGAACGACATCCTGAGACTATGCTACAATGCTACATATTCCCTGAAAATTTCATTAACTTCGGTTCAGTGGTTTAGGAGTCTATAGGGAACAAAAAAACCACATCCTCTTTTATGTATTAAGAAGAAGAAGATACATTAAATATTTGGTTCGTTGTATGTGAGACCGGTTTGAAATATGCACATAAAAACATATAAAGTTAAACATGGAGTCAAATGCACTTTGAACTTAAACGATTAGACATTAGATAAACTGTTTAAATGTTTACCTATTTCAATATTCCAAATTAACGGATTTTATCGAAATTTTTACGGATATGAATTAGAAGAACTCAACTGCGGAAAACTTGTTGGTCAAAAATGGTTTAAGGAAAACCACATTGACAAAGTCAGCTTCAAGCCAGCTTCAGCTTTGTCAATGTGTTTCCGGCTTTACTTGTATCAGATGCGGAATGAGTTTCATTTGTAATTAATTACAATTAAGTAATGAAAAAGTTGCATTACAATTACTATTGCAGTAATGGTAATGGTAATTCAAAAAAATTCAATTACTGTTAATGGTAATGGTTAAAGTAATATTACCGAAGTAATTAATTATTTTACAAGTCTGCTCCACGGATCAGATGTAGACAGAAATATGTAATACTCGTTTAATTCACACAGGTATCCCAATCAAAAATCACTTCTAATTCTATTTTTCTACAAAGAGATGTAAAGAATGAGTGACAGAACGAAACTTTGAGGTATCAAGACAGTGAGTATTAGTCAGATGTACTATATCTTATGTTTTTGTATGATGATTCATGGAATAACCCTACTTCTTGAGAGAGAGGCGTAATTTTTCCTACTGCGCCGCGCCGGGGTGCTTCATTCCAGGCAATTTCAGATCTGTGCTACATCGGTGATCGCATTGCAGCTGAACCAGTTTCTAGCTCCATGCTCCATTGCAAACTTGATTCGCACTGCAGTGCGAAGATATTTCTTGGAAGGAATTTTTAGCAATCACGCTGGCTCTGCACTCAGTGAGAAAGTTGCGCAGGTAAAGCTGCGCAACTGACCAATTTTCACGCACTGATGCTTGTGACGACGGAAGGGGCCTGGATGACCTCTCAAAAGCAACCTCGGTCCTCGATTACTGCCGGTTTCTTTGGCTCTGCAGTTACGAGTACGACGAGGCACGGCTGTACTTATGAATTGCTCGGAGTTCCGAGATTATCCTACTTCCAAGAATTTTGATTGCTTGTTGATAAGCACCGATTTGGTGCCTGGTGGCAATTTTTTCAAGGCTGCTGGGCCACGTGGGAGCACTAAATTGGACATGAGGAGGTATCGTCTTATGAAACTTCCATTTAGCTTAAGTACGCATCTTATTACAAATGAAAAACGCTGCAAAGTCTTTACACATGGGTTTATTATTTCTGACTGAATACAATAACATTGGTAATCCTCCCAAGCAGCATTTATTTTATTTTATCAAAAAAATTTTACAATTTTTTAATTTTTTTTTTAATTCTTCACTCTTTCGACAAAATCGACTTCATGTTCGATCTCCTCACCCTAAAAAACATAATAAAAATACCCCACATGCCCAAGTTCACAAACACTTTAAAAATGCCTAATTTTACACCCCTTTTTAACCCCTAAAACCCCAGGGTGTATTCCGATCAAGCTGCCGAGCTTCGGGACACAGTTAGGGCCCAAATGTAGCCTATGTGCGAAAAGCGATTTGTTACGCCCCAAAATTAAGGTAGATATCGCTGACGCGGCGGTCGGCGGCGGACAGACATTGCAATTTTGGACTCTACGCATCTTGAAACATTAAGGAAAAAAATTTGAGGGGCTGTTGAAAAAAAATTTTCCGAACCGATTACAAAGGTGTATTATTCAGAGAATAATAAACCAAAACTAATTTAGCCAGGATTCCACTTTACTGGAATTCGCATTCAGTTCTGCTATAAAATGACGGGTGTAGCAGTAAGAAAAAAAGATTCACTTAATTATGCTTTACAATTTTTATCTATGTCTTTCATCGAACTTCTAATAATAAACGTGAACAAAAAAAGAAACAAAAATATACCAAATACTTAATATCTATACAATATATTAAACAATGTCTATGCAGGTAATTAATATATATGTGTCGTTTATATTTGTATTGTGTAATTTAAATACCATGTAAAGGTATAACTTGACTTATGATAATTTCTGAGTATGTGGTTTATAATGATTACCAATCTCAATTTCGGATTTTCGATCAAATACTCTTTTCTGGTATTACTTGATCCGTCCACAATCGAAATAGTGATGAGCTTGAATCGAATGCCTGCCCCCTTTTTATAGGAAAATTTTATCCCCACTCCATTTAATAATATTTATACCAGGCGTAATGACAACAAGTAACTAATTTTCACAAATTCATATTATTTTTACGAAGTAATTTAAATTCTAATAATAATTATACGTATATGTATATATAATTATATGTATATGGCGAGGACAGGCATAAAGATTCCGAATGAAAAACACTGCAAATTTTACACAACGGTTTATTATTTCCAAAAAATGTGACATTTTTCAAGTCACGGCTAGATGGCAGTAGTGATCATGTGAAATGATTTCACGTTTTTTGATCCACCAACAAATGGAATAATTTATGGAGATTAAAAATTTCAAAATTCTATTACTCAAAAACCAATTGATATAAATCCATACAATAAAATGTGTTCTATTGAGTAATATTAGAGCATTGTATATTCCGAGTTTTATGAAAAAAGCTTGAACGGTTTCGGAAATATGATTTTTTCAATATTTGGTTCCTCAATTTCCCCCCCTCAAAATACGTCGATCGGACCCACGAGCTGTTAGGACCGTTGTCAGATGTCACTTGATTTTTGAACCAAATTTAATTAATTTATCTCCAGTAGTTTCCGAGAAAAAGCCTGGACGGCGGACGGCTGACGGGGGACGGTGGACGGGGGACGGCGGACGGGGGACGGCGGACGGACGGATTTTTTTTTATTCGTTTTTTGAACTCTACATATCTCAAAACGTAAACTGACAAAATTTCAGGGGGGGTTATAATTTTTTTTTCCGTGTTCGATTACATAGGTTTATTATTGAAAATAATAAACCAATATTATTGAAAATAATAAACCAAAATCATCCCTGATAACCTCAAGTGAATTTCTTAACTGCTCTGGCCAAGTATTTCAGTGAGAAAAAAATTAGATTTGATTGGACTCTTGGACTAAGCAGTACATTACTTGTAACATCGACGTTATGAAAGCTGTTGTATTTTCACTGGGTAGGATACTGAAGCAACTGTCGATACGGTTTGATTCGTAGATCAAAGGGTACTTGGTCTGCTATTTGGATTTCACTTATTTTTTTGGTTTAAAGTTTAGTTTTTTGATTCATTTTATAAAATTCGTCGTTTCAGTTTTTTCATAAAATTCTTTTATCTGAGTTTTTCCAAAAATTATTTTTTGTAGATTGCAACTTTTTCATTTGCTTGGCTTCCGTTTTTTTACTTTTTTAATTTTTTTTTTATTTTTAGTTTTAATACTCGAAGATTTTATATCATGAAAAACAAAATAAATTTGAGCCTGTTAATTTTAAACGTCTACTATAAGTATTGCATTTGGGTCGGTTTGAACACTTCCAATATGGTTCTCTAGTCTCTATATTGAAAACAAAATTTTAGCAGTATGTACATTATAATATAGCTCGGTGTGAACATAGTATGAGCTTACAACATATGAGTTTACATGTGCTCTATCATGTGACTTCTCAGATAGTGTTAAGGGGTCTTAACTCGTCTTCTCATGACAGTTGTAATCCAAAATGCTGCACTGTTGACTTAGCCTAACTTCACATTCATTTGCATGTGCTATACTTATACTCGTAATTAACTTCATCTGCTACAAGTGTTTTCGAGTTATTTTGATGACAGTGACTGAGGACCGAAGGGGAGACAAAAAAACAGATATATGTAGATAGATAGACTCTTGTTCCTTGATTTACATGGATTTATTTGAGTTGCGTTTCCTATTTGACCATTTGATTGTAATGATCGCCGGAAACTTAATCCTCATAGTAGGCGTGATGCCCGATCGTACCCGTTACCATATTTCTGGTACCTACTTTGTTCGCATTGCATATTTATAAGTAATAATACCCTAATTCTGAAATTTATATAGTACCTAACAATATTTGTGTATTATTTTTCAGCTGGAGAACTTGGAAATGCTGTACAAGATGCTTTCGTCATCGCTGTTGAGCAGCAGGCCCGTGAGAGACTACAGCGCTTGTCAGCTCTTAAACGGGTCACGCCGGTTGATATGTCACAATTATCAATTAAGGTAATTTAATTTATAATTTGCCAATAATGATATTATTACAATGTTTTGGCCAAACGTCTTTATTTTGGGCCTATACGGCTACTTGCAGATTCTAGAAAGTGTAACGGTAACATAACTATGTACAGCAATCTTAATCTATAGTTCTTCACTGATTGCTGTCAAATTTTGACAAAACGATGCATTCGAATACGATCGGGTTTTTACATACTTTTTACTTTTGGGCTGTGTGTGATATCAAATTGAAGCTCTTACTCAGTACTATTACGCGCCATATTTTTTTTTCTTCTGTAAGAAACTTTGCAACAGACTTCTTTCATTCGAATATCGTTAAAACGCGTGATTTTCGAATTTGTCTATTGAGGGGGAGTAGGTTGGTGCGGCGGAGCTGATTTTTCTTTTAAACGCTTTAGCATAATTTCATGGGAACATTTCAATTTTCTATGTTTAACTGTTAGACGGGTTTTGATGTGAAAAAAATTTGTTCAGTTTTTTCATGTAAAATTGTTTTACATGGAGGTACTTTAATTAAAGTCCGATAATCTTTTGAACTATTTATTGCAGAGAAAAAAATTAATTGGGCCAAAACGAGGATGCGATTTAATATGCATATTTTTGATTGATTATATGTGCCGTTATATGAGTTTTTAGCGAAAATATAATGATTACCTAAATACCTTCGAGTTTATCTGCATTTTTCATCACGAGTTCAAAATAAAATATATATCGGCCAAGTGACATTATGAAAATATTAAGGAAGAAGGATTAATTATAATAGTGATCATGTTTCATGACACATTTCGCCATGTTTTTGTCGGCGATTTAAATTTTGGGAAGAGTTTTAGGGTAGTAAAACTGGATGGATTTACAATTTACTTATGGTTTTTTTAGTGTAGTTTCCATAAGCGTTCTGCAAAAATTGCGGTTGAACCGCTCACAAAAATTCGACCTCTTTCCATTTGCGATTGAACTGCAGATTTGAAATCAAAACTTAAATGAAAATAATTAATACAAGAAATTCACTTTATACAATGCAGAGCAGAAGTTTACCTTGCCTTATGAAACAGCATTGCTCTAATCAAATTTTATAAATTGACAACTGTTGAGTTTACATAGTGATTGTGATTGTCGAAATATAAAAAATATAAAAAACAATATTGTGGATATTGCACGACGAAGTTGCATACATAGATATTTCAGCTTCGCTATAGTTCGGTCTTGCTATAGTTAACATTAATAAAATTAACTGATGCCTTTCTCAAGTTTATTATTTTAGTTTTGTACAATAAACTTTTCCTTTTATTTGTATTCTTTTTATTTAGTTATATTGCATCAACATTGCAAATGACTTCTTTCATTAAAATTAAATAACAAAAAAGCGTTTCAATCATTTTTGTTTAAATTTTAATATTACGAATACAATATTTTGGGCACTTAAAAAATCAAAAACCAATTGTCAAAGAAAATTAATTTGAGACCAATGTGAAAAGTTGCGTTGATTTGAAAAACACTTTCCACAAAGGTGGGTTTTTGGTTCAGTGTGAAAATACTATTACAGTAAAGTTTACTATTTCTTGGGCAATAACGAAGCATTGCCGGGCCTGCTAGCATCGTTTATACAAATGCAACCATACGTTTGACGGTTTGAAAGAGCTCATTCTCTCATAATCTATATACATATATAAAAAGAAGTGTACATTTTGATTGTGACTTTATAACTTAAGAATCGGTCGTCCGATTGCTATTAAAGTTTTACTGTATGTTGGGACATATATGTAGATGGTTATAGTGAAGTTTGTACAAAGTCGTTCCACCCGTTCCGGGGATATGCCATTTTGAAGATTTATGTGCATTTAAAAGGGAAAAAAATTAAAAAAATTGAAAATCGCCATATCTCAAAAACGGCTAATCGGAGAGCGATAATAAGGGTCAATAATGTTATGTATTGTGGTATAGATGGGTTTGGAAAAAAAGTTTTGAAATTGGGTGACAAAAAAATTTTTGGGTAGGGGAATTTTTTGAAAAAAAACTAACACAGTTCCATGTAATATACGTCGCTTTTAGGGATAGTTGCAATTATTCAAAATGTAATATGATATACATTTATAATATTATGGTTTTTACCGTCCCGTGTGAAACCGGGTAGATCTGCTAGTAGAGTTAATAAATACAGAGATACTTATATTGCAAAAAACGAAATGCACTCCATGAAAGAGAACGAACCAGTGTGAAACTATGAGTATATTCCAAATAAATTTCCAAGTCACGAACAACTTTCCTGGCCAGTTATTTTATTTCAAACGGCAAGCACGCGAATATATCAAACAAATGATTGAAAGTAGGTAGCAACATAAGGAGTGCCTTCTCGATGTATTCGTCTCCGCTTGATCTTAAATTCTACGTTTTCGAATAGAGCAAACTCTGGTCGCAATAATTGTCATATTTACAGAAAAGAATAGTGTGTTGTGTCATTAAACGTCGAGACTTCCTATGTAAATATGTACCTATGGCACTTGTGAGTGGGAGATATTGATTGTATATCCAATTACATCACATTGTGTGCTATATGCTTTTCAAGACAGTTTTTCGTTTTTTGTATTATTTGCAGATTTTTATAATTGCTTTCCGCGCAGTTGAAGCAAACGTGCTTTTTAAATTTTATTTTATTTACTTAACTTATTCTTTTAAGTACTCGGTAGACTTTGCTTCTTGTAGGACTGACGTCGGCTCAATTTTTTTAGCTTGCTCTTACTTTGCATTCTTGTTCAATTACAAAACATTTAATGTTTACTGAAATTGGGTGCTTTGCTGACTATCAATGAGTTCATCTTAGAATATATCAACAGCCGAGTCAACAGCAGTTTTGATTATAAAACAAACAGAAGTTTCGTGATAAAATACTAATTTGCCATCGACTTAAAACCTTGTAGAAATGAACATAAAAATTATGGAAATTTTTAAAAAAAACTAAACACATTTGTTGCTATTCATAATTTATAATATAATATTCAACATGTATAGGTACATATTCCAAGACCGTTTTAAATTCCAAGGGCTGCATTCACATATTGTATAAGTTTGTCATTATATAAAAGTGATAAATTTATGTACCTATGTAGTATATATGTGTATGTGTTCATTTCAGCTTATGTTCTGCTCACAATGTGTCATTACTGATTTAGACAATTGCACGTGTATTATTATGCGTTATTAAATATGCAGTAAGAAATGTGTTTTGCTAAGGTGTGGTTATAATTTATTACTGTGTATAGCAGTTCAGTAACCACTCCTTTTGCGTCGCTTCTATAAAAAGGTTTGTAGTCCTTGCAATTACGACCAGAAACCCCAAATTGGGCTATTTGCAGAGCATAGGAAAGATCCAAAGTCAAAATCATCTTGGCCTCGTATTATCTGAAATCACGGATAAGTGCTTTCTTTACGATGTACAAACCCATACTGTGCATCTTAATACATTGTTCAAAAATTCGCCGCCAACTCATACGTAATTTCATTTGAATGATTTTCCAAAAGTATAACTCTGAGCTTTTGCTACACTTTTTCCTTTTATTTAATGAATATGTAGGTAATACGAGTTCAATTTTATATTTCTTCGTGACTACCTACTTCATTTCAATATTTAGAACAATATAGGTAGGTGTACAATTACACATATTATGTAGGTAAGTCCCGGTTTGAAATTGTAAGGAGTCGAAGGAGACATCAAATATTGTTTGGTAAACGGAAACCTTTGAAGTCAATATGTCCGTAGTTTTACCGACAAAAATAATTTTAACAAGCTTGTACGCCAAACAACTGAACTTTCTTCTTCGAATAATATAATAATATGTGTATGGATGAATATTCCAAAACATATCGCAGTTAAAAATGGTAAATCAATTGTTTTCGTTACAATAATATTGAAGTAAATACATATGTAGGTACATTTATGTATAGTGGAAATTTATTTAGTATCTACATTCTACATGCATAATATTCTGAAAAGGTGCATTCATAAAAGTTATTATTATGGGATATTTTCAATGTTTCAACTCCGCTAACTCTCATAAAGATACCATAACAGAGTACTAGTTAATAAGCAGTGACTTGTTCCTCGTTTAGAGCAATCCCACAACAAAAAGAACAAAAACAAAAAATGATTTCGTTAATGCAGTTTTTTTCTTTCGACGTTTGTCCATGCAACTATCACATTTTCTATGAAATTGCCAGAGGAAGGACATTGCAACATATTTCAGTTAACAGATATTTTAAAGAAATAAACAAGCATAGCGTATTTAGTATTACTAACTTTCCATTTCCTTTCAAATAAATCATAACACAAGAACAGATACAAATGCAATAGTATAAAAATAAAGTAAGAAAAACTAAAACCCCACTACGGCTTTAACTGCCTATTCAAAAGTTATAAACATGACTTAGTAACTGCTAATTAGACCTCTATTAGTAAAAATACCGTAGTCACATGTTTTATCTCAATTCAGATAATTATTTATTTATTTATTCACATACTACAAAAAAAAAAAAAAATTAAATAATAAATCAACCGCAACGAAGCTGATTCTTCAATTTATCCCTCGAATAATTGAAATCGAAAGTGTCATATTTCAAAATATAGGCGCGCGACATTGACGTAAGAGGCCATAATTGCCATAATTCGTTTGGTGAAATGGAATATGGAAGAAAGAGTGCTCTCTCAAAGAGCGTGTGGGGACAGAAATCTTGAACAAAGAAACAATCATGGGTGAATTTATTCTTCCCAACATACAGTCGTGAGCAAAAACAATTCCAGCATTGGTACGGCGTTGTTCTAGAGACTGCAACGAAAGCAGTTTAAGGCGATCCTCATAACGAGGCAGAATGAGAGGATTTGTCCAAGGAAGACCTGTAAGGGAAAACCTAAGAAAGCGTCTTTGTACCGCCTCAATACGAGCCACCTGGGTCTTACACGAAGGACACCAAACTAAACTAGCGTACTCCAGAATCGGCCTAACAAAGGTACAATAAAGCCTCTTCGTGACGTAAGGGTCATTAAATTCCTTAGACCAACGCTTCACAAAGCCAAGGGTAGAGTTTGCTCTACTGACTATGGCATCTATGTGGTCGTTGAAAGAGAAACGATTATTTAAACAGACACCGAGATCCTTGTAAACATCGAGTTCTTGAAGCGAGCAACCGTCAATAGAATAATTAAAGCTTACTAAGTTTTTAGAGCGTGAGAAACGCATGAATGAACATTTGTCAATATTTAAAGGAAGCTGGTTAAGAGTACACCACCTAAAGAAAGTAGTGAGGTCAGAATTTAAAAGAGTACAGTCATGCTCGCTAGAAATAGCTCGAAAGATCTTCGCATCGTCTGCGTAACACAGGATTCTGGAATTCGGCAAAATCAAAGAGACGTCATTAATGAAAATAATGAATAGCAGGGGGCCCAAGTCACTGCCCTGAGGAACGCCAGATGAACTAAAAATTTCGCTGGATAAAGCGCCACGTTGGGAACGATCACAATGGTAGGAACGAAGCCAATTGACGAAAAGCGACGGGAAACCAAGCAAAGATAATTTAATTTTATTAATGTAGTGTTTCCAGATCTAACAGCTTGGTTTAATTCGTTAGATAGCAAAATCGTCGAAAGGGTGTAGTCGTGGGAGGGGGTTTAAATTGTATAAAAAATTATATCTTTGACTCTGTGAAGTTTAGAGAGAAACTTTGTTTGCATAAATTATAGTACTCCCTATGAAGTCCCCTTTGGTGTCACCATAGTTTCCCGTTCTGTGCGGAATCGTTGAGAAGCTCTTAATGAGTTATTTATAAATCAACTCCATGCCTTTTTGGCGGCCGTCACTCTGGGTCGTTCGAAAAAATTTTTGTGCGTTTTTTACGATTTACGGAAAAATGTTTTTTAAGGTATGTAAACTTCATATTTTTGGAATGTGCGTATTTAAACCTTTCATTTTATACCAAATTCGATACATTTAAAAATATTTTTTTATTTTTTGGGTTGGGTTTTTTGCGTTTTTTAGGAATCATATTCAATTTAATGTGACGTCATCTAGCCTATGTTACGCGGAGAATTTATACAAATCCTACGACACCTCATTTGTCCAAATCTGATAAGTAGTTTGGGAGTTATGAAGGAACAGATGAACATCCATAGCCACATACATAGACTGCTAAACACATTACCCGACTTCGGCAGAATCCTTTTCTGCCGAAGTCGGGTAATGTGTTTAGCAGCCTATGTATGTATGTGGCTAATAAAAAAATAATTAATTATGTAAAATTTAATAACCAGAGGAATGACTTAGGATTATCGTGGAGCGTGTAACACGATCACATGCAGTTGCGTCTGTTGCCTTTATATATATCGATATAAATGCGGAGAAAAGTGTGGACGATATGTGGATATAAAATATGATGGTGATCCGTGTAGAGATTTGATTCACGTATTTCTCCACCAAGAAATTTCTATTTTTCAAAGGATAAAAATTGACTGTTCCTCCTATTTTGGCGCTTTTTTTCAAACGTCAAAATGATTCTTGATGTATTTACCCGAAATTTTTATTAAATCGTCTGCAATTTTTTGATAATGATTGTTAAAAAAATTATAAGACATTTTGAGGGGTTAGTTGGAACAATACCAACCTTAGAGAGAACGAAATTCCCATTTTTAGTCAAAAAAAATCTCGTTTTTATGTATAAACGCATTCGACTTGATCATTTTTTGAGTGAATATATTTCATGTTCCAACTTAACATATTGTCCACTTTATGTTCACCTAAAATATAGGGTTTTAAAATGGCGGACGAAAGATGGCGACCAGCAAATTACAACTTCAAGGGATTACCAAGAAAATTTAAGTGTACCTGGGGATTCTCGTAGTAGATTGTAGATAGATGCTTATTGCAAATCCAACTGCGAAATTTTGAAATCCAAAGTGACGCAAATATTGATATTGCGACGGTAATTTTACAAAATGAAACAAATGTAAATAAATTTTTGTACTGACGCTATTTTAAAGCCATTGATTTCTAATTTCCTATTCAAATTTGAAAATTAATGATGGCGGATACAATATGGCGTCTGAAATTTTTCGTAATTCTACGATTTCGGGGAAAATTTAGTACCTATACTAAAGATATCTTGAAGTCACTGATTTCGAAACTACTATTCAAAAAAAATTAATTAATTAAAAAAACAAAAACCAAGAAAAACAAGTTATATTTAATCTATAAAAAATTGTAAAAGCAATGTATAACACAATATAAAATGTTTATGTCTTCGATACCTCCTTGGCAAATAATAAAATATAGACTATGTATTATGTAAATATAACTTAAATGTTGGAAAGCATATTGCAGTCGGGGACAACTAAAAAATTTCAAAACAAATTTGTAGTAAAAAATTTATATATTTTCACTTAAAGATTACCACTTGGACTATCCTTGTCACTTGTCCCCGCGTGGTAGAATTGGTTAACAGGTAAAAATTTAGTGGGTGAAATATCTATCATCCCCTGTTTTATACCTTTGGAGGTGGAATTTTTTTTCAAATTTAAATTTGAAAAACTACGAGGTATACCCTGTGCAATAGAAACAGAATCATCGCAATCGGATAACCCAGTACAAAGTTGTACGTGGTAACATCTCGTACTAGGTAAAAATACAGTGGGTAAAAAATCAATTTTCTCCTTTTTAGTACCCTTGGTGGTTGAATCTTGTTTTTGAAATTTACATGGAACCAAACTGGTGGCATATATTATGCAATAATAAAATAATCATCAAAATCTGACTACTCAGTAAAAAGTTATGCGTGGTTATACATAAAATAAAGCCACACATTGACTTGAGAACCTCCTCCGTTTTTCGTCGGTTAAAAATACTACTATATAAGATATACTGCATCACATTGAACTTTTCAATAAGGCTGTATAACTTTCGTATTGTGTTTTAATTTTAAGTTGCTTAAAGCCTGGGTCAGCGAAGGTTCCTGTTTAGGAAAATTCACCCATATAACAGCTATTATAACAAGGGTTAATCGATTTTCTTTCTTTCAGTTAAATCAACAAAATAGCACGAAAGGTGGATCCACAACACAACACGACTTAAGCTTCCTAAGGGAAGCATCCCCGATATACGTAACATCCTTAACAAGTAATCATATAACTGCGGGTACGTCAACTATAACAACGGCCACCAGTTCAGCAGCAACATTAACCTCACTTTCGATATCTGCGCCAACCGCCCCAACGGACTCATCTCAGGTTGAAGGAAATGCGGCTAGTGGGCAGAACAACAACGTCAACAGCAACAATAACACTCCTCACAATTCGATTACTACACTAACCTTAGCCACATCCAACACAATTTCATCGGCAGCTCCTCAACTCAATAGCATTAATAAATCAACATCGGCCAGCTTTCAAACGACAACAGCGGTTGTATCATCATCGTGTCTGTCTTCGGCAATATCCTTGACCGCGGTGAATTGTCAGCCGGCTGATCATAAGGCTTGTGTAACAAATGCAAAACGTCCAGAGAATGCAGTTGGTGAGATTAAAAATGTTACAAATGCGAGTAATTGCTATCAAAATCAAATTAACAGTAGCAGCGGTCAACAAAATTCAATAAGTAACAGTAGTGATACTAGTGTAATTCAACCGGGCAAAACCGTGTCACCCGGCACTACAAGTCCCGCGAGTGTAAGTGTCAGTTGTGGTGGTGTTAATAGTAGCCTAACTACGACCAGTGGAAACGCAAATTTCAAACATCAACTAAATTCTACGAACAGTCAGTTATGCAACTATAATAGCCTTTCTAACAACGCGCGCAGTTTAAATAATAACTTGTTAATAAACAGTTTGTGTAATAACAATAATAGCAATAATATTAGTAATTGCGGTGCTGGTAACACTTTAACTAGTTTTAATAGTTATACAAGTAGTGATTGTGATTTATTATTAGCCAACGGCCATCCACCAAAGCGAGAGGTAAGTTTTAAATGTCCCAATTTTATCCTATTTTAATTGCACTATAAAAAACGTAGAATATATTGAAACTCTTAAATAAAATATTTTAAGCTTATAAAATCCCGGCTAATTGATGTTTAGTAACATTCGCATCAGCACTCAGAGCGCTCAATACCGGAATTTACCGCTTCATCCCCTAGTCCCTAGGCACATCGAACCCCTAAATGCCCATTCACGCTCAGTTTATAGCGCAGTTTTATCTGCGCAGTCTTATCAGGTCCGCGCGATTAAAACGTGGCGTGAGTGTGAAAACCAGAGTAAAAAAATCGTACAAAAGCCCGGCTTTTCGTCATTATAATGATATGATGTTTTACCATTATTATTAAACTAGCAGGTCTACCCGGTTTCACCCGGGACGGTGAAGAGTATATAATAGAGTGTACATCATATTACATTTTGAATAATTGGAACTATTCCCAAACGCAACCTAGACCGGATACCTATATGTTGATAGTTCTCATTCACCGATTATAATTCATCTACGAGTATATATAACTTCGCGAAAACTTGTGTATTAGTTTATTTGTGCATTTGTGCCGGTTTAAGGAAAACTTTTCGACGGTTAATTAACACACTTTCCGACATCTAATCGAAATTTAAAAAATTAGGTCATGTATTTTTCAAATTATAACGATTCAAAGGAAAATCGAGAAAATGGCTACCCTGTGATGATCTTTTAAGTACTGTGACTAAATCTCTCTACTTTTCTTCACTTTTTTTTTTTTGGATGTAACCCTGACAACCCCTGTTAGTTTTTATAGCTTAATTTCAACTCAAAAGGAAAACTCAAATGTTAATTAAAACAACTTAATTTATTTCACAAATTACTTCGCCCTAGTCGGGATCTCAAGTGAGAGTTACTAGAAATATTGACACTAAGAAAAAACTGCCCAGTGGCGATGTCTCCTAGTCGGAGGTTCAAGCGAGAAGAAGCTGGCAAACTTTGCTAATACAGTACAAAAGTAAACGGTAGTAACTACTGTTAGAGATACATTCAAAAATGAGTGCCAAATGCACTTTACAAGGTTTGAGATCAGAGTAATCTAGTGAGTAATTTAAACGAAGAGTGTCCCTCTGTTTTGGGCTGGAGTTGCCTGCTGCGTTGAGCGTAGTAGAATCGCTAACAACCCCTTCTGTAAAGTCCAGTCTAAAATTAAAACACAAGTGCCTCAATTTTAAAGAAAATATCACTTTTATTCCTAACCACGTAATCAAAATTATTTCATGGTTCAACTTCAACTGACTGACGGTATTTCGGCAAGTTCCGTAAAAAGTTGGCGCATTTAGTCCTGATTCCATAATTGTATGACACTTGATATAATATTTCTTAAATAAAGCTAAGGATTTTTTTTTCGTAAAAGAAACTTCGTAAACTAATTATTTTGATCACATTTTGTTAAAATGGTTCTGCTGCTGTTGGGGAAGGTGTGGGTTTTTCATTTTTTAAAAAATAGTAAATTTCAACAATTTTGTCTTACAAGTAATCTGGGCTAGTAACACCCTTCAAGCATGCTATAGGAGTAATTTATCAAACGATTACTTTTAGATGGAATATATATTAGCTCTTCTTAGGCTCTTGTGGACTCTTATAAAACCAAAATTGTTAGTTGGCCTGGAAGTACAGAAATTTCTTTTAGTTCTTCTTTTAGTTTGAATACTGACTCTAGTAAATGAACAATTTTTAATTTCACTATCGTCAATTTACAAATAGTTAGATTCTGATGAAACGAAAACTTAAATTTTTTCAATTTAGATTTCTTCTGCGGCCACAAATGCTCATATGTTGAAATGATAAAATATGTGTATAGTCACAGTTCGATAAAGAAATTTTAGTTGAAGTACCTACTTCAAAGATTGTGTCTTGCTTCTTGGTTTAGTAAAACCAGTTAAAAAGTCCTTTTATTTTAAATTTCATCGCATACGAAAAATTTGCATTTGTTTTCTATGTGAAATATGATATTTAAACTTTTATAATTCTGTCACTTAAACGATATTTATTTTTTGGTCTCTTTCTTCAGCTGTCTACACTTTCGGAAGTTGATAGTGAACCGCTGGATGACACCACTGCATCATTTTACGATCATCAACACCAACTGAGCAACAGCAATAGCAGCATATCAAAAGGACGAACAGAGCTCCTGCTTGGAGATCAGACCCTACGTCAGGATACAAGGTACAAAAATATTGTTACGCAAATTACGTATCTACACGTAGTTACATAATTATAAATATATACGTACTGGTATTATATGTATATTGTATACATATTACATATTATATAGTTTATTTTTAACTCTATACCTATACTCAAAAGTTAGTACGGCATGAATATTTGTTTTATAGGGCAATATTAGGAAATGCCCTAGATAATATATAAAACGGCACAGGTTTAACACAGAAGTAGCATTTGTTAAGGAATCGTGTAAGAATATGTGTAAAAAAGAGAATTTTTTTCTGAGTTATTTAAAAGTCATGTAAAATTTTTATAAGCAACTCCTACAACCTTCCGAAAAATTTGTCGGTTTATGCGATAAACACCCTGTATACAATCAGGAGTCTTCAGTATTTTGCTCATCTTCGCCCTTTGAACTCTCAATTTTAACGTAGTATTACTGTATCAAATTTCAATCTACTAGCTACAAGCGTTCTCGACTTGTCGTCTGAACGGAAAGAAAACAGAGAGACGGATGGACGTATACCATTATATTTTCTTGGCTCCGCAAACGTTCGCTTAAAATTAATTTACCATACATTTTGGTTAGATCAGGGATGGGCATGCAACCACAGTCTCAAATTGAGATTGCGTGAACGCTTTTCAAAGCTCTCAATCGATTTTTGCACAGTGCAAGAAAGTTTACGGCGGTCGAATGAAGCACTCTCGCCTTGCGCCTTGCTCGTGTACAATTGTACATATTCAAAGCTCTAAAAGCTGGAGGGCCCGCGGGCATAGGCTTACCCATCCCTGGGTTAGATTCTAAGGTATAAAAAAATCAAATTTGACCACAACATTGCGTTTCGGCCGAGTATCATCAGTGGCATTTTGAGTACATAATGGGGTCACAGACCAGTGGATGATGATGGTGATACGGAGATTGGGCAACTGAGGCAATTAAAATCCCATGACTGACAATCTTTGTTTGAGGGCACTTCTGCATCCGGCCTTCCGTAACGATGATCTGCGATTTATTACCCTGCATTATAGTAGCACTTATACTCTTCGAACTATTTACATTACAAGTTTATAAGTCATCTATTTATGTACGTTACCTTTGCGAACCATCCATTGAAAGCCCTTCGAAACTGCAGCACTAGAATTAAGCACACGGTCAAGTTGAATTTTGCACAAAATTACACATTTTGAAATATTTGTGAAATTAGTTATTGAGTTAATGCGGCTCAGGTGGGAAACCTTATTAATAACATCGTAACCACCATTAGCCTAGAAAGTGCTCTCACATCCGCACAATAAAGTTTCCTTTCCGCTCATCAATCTTTCGGTGTCATGGAAGAAAATCAACACGCAAATGATGAATTCCTGGTTGCACAGGAAAAGTTGAGTGCATGATGCATGTGTAATGCTCTTTTGTGCATAAATTTCGCGGCCAATCTACGTTCATTACTTCATCTCCTTATTATGTCCAGTCGACGTAAACGTGATTTTGCAGCAAATCATTTTTCATTATGAATTCAAATATGTATACGTTATACGCATAGCCTAAATATATGATCAATGCAAATGGAATTTTCACACTTTTATTGCTATGTAAAAACTTCAAACAGAAAAACGTTTTTGCGACTGCAAGAATTCGTTTATAATTAGTGAACCATTATTAAATACATATTACTGACGATATTATACTCTACATAGATGTAGGGTATATTAGTTTTGAGGGAACGTTTGCAACGCCAAGAAATAATGGTAATAGAATAAAAAGAATTATACATTCATGATTGGGAAGTGAAAAGAAACTGTTTTATGCATGTCCATTGTCCGTCTGTTTATCTGTCTTTCTGACCAGACAATAACTCGAGAACGCTTGTAGCTGGAGACTTGAATTTTGTTACGATGATACTTCGTTAAAATGGTAAGGTTATTTTCGAAGAAGAAATAAATCAGGTAACCCCTTCTTAGTGTTGCCATATGAATCGTTTTTATACAAAAATGTTGATTTTGTTTACTGAATGTCTACATTTTGAATTTTTTTCGTTAAAGTTTGTTATGAATACGGATTACAATTAATTATTTGACATACATTTTCTTTATATGGTTTTTTTTTACAGAATATTAAAATTCCAGAAATAGAAGAAAACTTCGGCAGTTTTAGGGTGGTAAACGTGAAGGGATTTACATAGGGTTTTATGATTTAGAATGAATGAATAGAGATCTTTCCGGTGGTGTAAATTTTTTGTACGTTTGTGGGGTTGTGGGGTGGAGGAATCATGCCAATATCTTTAGTATATCAGGAGATGTTAAGATTTTTGTGGAGTCATTATCAAGATTTTGTGGGCTCAGTGTTAACAGTTTCTACACTGAATGCATATTGCAGCAATTTTTTTCCAATTTGGTACTCCACTGACTGCACAAAAATGTGAATAACTCTCGACAGACTAAAGATATTGACATGATTCCTCTTTTATTAGAAAGATAACTTAAGGATCCCTTTTTTTTAAAAAATATATTCTTGTTATGCAGGAAATTTTTAAGGACGACGTATAAAAATGTAAATTTTTAAGCAAAATTTTTTCAAAATTTTAAGTTTGAACATTCATATTTGCCACATTTGCCGTCGGTTCGAGACAGATGAGACACTGTTGGGAAGGCTATAATTGCGTACTTTTTATTGACACCATGTTTGTCCTTCTGCCGTATTCCGAACACAAGTTATAGCGTTTTTTATGAGCTCACCTCACGAGCTGCACAGACGAAAACTTTCATCCCTTAAAAAAGGGGTGAAGAAGGGGTTGTACGACAAAATGTCTCATGGTAATAGTTGATCAGAACACTTCAAGGAATGGATTGGTGTATGTTGGAACACTTACTAGCGAAACACCCTGTATATACATACATAGATTTTCGAACGGGGGGTGGTTTCGTACTCAGGATGGCATGAAACGAAAAACTATGAGAGAATTTTTCGAAAGTCATGACATGGTATACATCTCAATAGGTAGATTTTACTTCGAAATCTATCTGAAAGGTTAATTTGATTTGAAAGAGCTCTTAAACTTTTCCAAGCACCCTGACGAAACTTGGTAGTTATAAATCAGACTTTGTAATTTGTAGTACACTAAACTTATCGAATATTTTAGTATAGTACTTTGAATAAGAGCATTTGAATCTGTGTGGGGTAACAATAATATACTATATCAAAAAAGCTTCAAGGTAGTATTAAAAAATAAAAATATTTCGATGTAGGTATTCTTAATTTATGGAAGAATCTGTTAGGCGTATTCATTTATAATTCACACAATTTAAAGTTTAATCAGACTCAACCAAAAATTGTAAACAATCGTTATACCAAGTGCAAGGGCAAGTGGAATAGTGGTACTACACTGGCGTCGGGCCAAGTATTGCACTTGCCCCGTACAGAAAAATATGGAAGGCAAGTGTAACACCACCTTTATTTTTTTAATTTTAAGGATAAACCAATTTTTAAATTTTCTATGGATTCAGCGTACAATTTTTTTTAGGGTAACACATTTTATTCATTCCTAAATGATTTCATAATTCCTGAAACAAAAAAAGATAAAACTATTCCGAATTATGTTTTCAAGTGTAACTGTAAAGCCAAATCATAACGTGAATAAAACTGCGTATAATGCGGTTTTCCTAGTTGAAAACAAGTAAAATGTTTAAAATAGATTATATTTTAATATACTACGTCATTTATGTTAATTACAGTTGATTTTTAGTGCTTACAGGTAGCGATATTGCACATACCACACTACTTCATCCTATATTAATATCACAATAATATTTTAATAATAAAATGTATTGCTATTGATTTAAATATGTAGGTTGTATGTGCCTACTTATTGTTAGTACTTACATATTATGAATTGAACGCTTAACAAATCGATTAACTTCAATAATAACTAGTACGGAAAATGCATAATTGGTTTAGGCCAATTATGAAATGAACCCTAGATGTAAAACGCCACAGTTTTAGCACAAAAGAAATGGAAAAAACCAACCCGTAAAAACGATGCTTTTTATAATAATTCATCTTCATAGCATTTTCAAAACTCTGACAATCAAAATTAAATAAAGAAAGGAAGAGTGGCTTGATTTTATGATAATTGTTTTTATGCTCAATGCAAAACGCTGTCCTTTTTGCATTATTATTAATGATTTTATCAGTTTTTTCTGCGTTAACGGGAAAAAAGTATGTTATAGAATGCATTGTCATTGTCGTCATCGTCAACGAGTGTATCTCTAAAGTTTTTGCCCGATTGGATGAGGAGAAGTGTGTTAATTAAACGGCAGAAATACACAAATTAACAAACAAGCAAGTTTTCGCTAAGTTAATATTATGTAGATGAATCAAAAAGAGAAGCTTGCTCAAAGTTATTAAAAAGGCATGTAAAAAAACAAAGTGTATTAATTCTGTAAAATTTTAAGTTCGTGTAAACCAAGACTTCGTCAAGGGCGTTTCGAATTATGAAATTACAAAACAAAATATAAAGAAAAACTAGTAAGGAAGCAATTGGTCACACTAATTACGTGATACCCTAGATGTAGAAAAATATACTCATTCTTATATCAACATTTTTGTATAAAAACGACTCAGGCTTATATGGCAACACTAAGAAGGAGTTGCCCGATTTTGCTCATCTTCGAACTTGACCTTGCAATTTTAATCAAATATTATTGTACCAAATTACAAGTCTCTAGCTACAAGCGTTCTCGTGTTATCGTCTGGCCAGACAGACACACAGACAAACAGACAGACAGACAGACAGACGGACATGCATAAAACGGTTTCTTTTCACTTCCCAATCATGAATATATAGTTCTTTCTTTTCTGCGACGATTATTTCTTGGCGTTGCAAACGTTCGCTCAAAACTAATATACCCTACATCTAGGGTATAAAAAGGAAAACAATTTTGCAGAGATTATTTGATTAAAATTATTTCGAGCATTTTTTCTTTAAAACAAATTGAAATGAAATAAAGTCATTTTAATAAACAAAGTTTTTATTTTACATAAACTATTAAAAACTTACACTATGTATGCTTAATATTGTTATAGTACTCTGGCCGGCGAGCAAAACTTCTTCAAAGCTTGCAAGTCTGAATTTTTCGGCAGAAATCGGCAAGGCATCTTAATACGCAAGCCCTGGCAGAATAAATTCTTTATCCTTTTTATTTATTGAAATCCATTTATCTAGTTTTGGATTGATCCATATTATTTTAACTATCAGGTTAAAAATTCCAAAAATGTCGATGAGCCCCTTTTATTATTCCTGTACCTTCAAAGAACATCCAGCTCTATAAGCTGTAACGAATCTCCAAGCACGCAGATCTGCTTCTCTTTTGATGAATTTAATAATAAGGCTAACAAAAAATTTGCTAAGCATCCAAGAAGATTATGCCTATTTATATTGATTTTCTTTTTAAGTTTTATATTGCATATTGTACCTAATTTGTTATTTTCAAATATAAATCATTTCACTTGTATCTACATTCTACATAATATACTCCACATCCACTTATCGTGCAACCATTGTCACAATGGCAGGCGATGCCGTCGGACCTTGTAAAACAGTTACGTGAAGATGATTGTAATACGTATTTCTAATAATATTTAACGAATTTTTTATTCAGTAAACGTAATCAACAGTTTTGTAGTTAAAAATGATTCAGGCTTAATTTCAACACTAAAAAGGAGCTGGCCGAATCTTCGAACTTGATCTTACAATTTTAACTAAATATTATTGTCCTTAAATTCAATACTCTTGCTACAAGCGTTCGCAAGTTATCGTTTGGACAGACAAACGGCCCTCCATAAACCGGTTTCTTTTTACTTCTCAATCATGCATATTATATAATAATATATTATATAGGATGTCCCAATTCGGCGCCATGTTTTTTGTGTTGCTAGTATAGCGTTGTTATTTGACAGGGCTGTTATGTAGACATTGAGATTTGAGAATTACATGACCACACAACGCATAACAAAGTGTGAAAATCCTCTACCAAAACAATGAGATTTTTTTGGAGACGGGTCGACCGTCAAAGGCGTTCCTTACTGTAAGGCGATAAACAACTTTTTCTGGTCTCAATTTGCTGTAATCTTGGATCTTGAAGATATGTGGTTTCAACAGGACGGCGCAACCTGCTACACAGCCAATGAAACAAAGGAGTTGTTAAAGGCGAAATTTGTGACGAAATGTGAGTTGGCCATCAAGATCATGCGATTTGACGCCGTTGGGTTCTTTCTTTTGGGGTTTTTTGAAACAAAAGTTGTATGCCAACAACCCAAGAACAATTCCTGAACTAAAGGATTAGATTCAACGCGCCATTGATTAAATGGAGCCGTAACTATGCCTAAATGTCATTGAAAATCTCGTCAAAAGGACTAATGAGTGCCAACGGTCACGATGCAGCCGTTTATCGGATATTGTATTCCATACAAAGTTTCCATGTCTAACACTCTATAATAAAATAAAAACATCAGAAGTTTTCAAATAAAAACTGCGTTTCTTTGCAATCAAAGTGGACGCTCTTGTTTTTGGCGCTTGGTACACTCTTTATTATATTATATATATATATATTATCATTATTTTCTTGGCTTTCACACGTTCCCTTGAAGCTAATATACCTTTCCTACAAATTCTAAGGTATAAAAATAAAATAATTGAGGTAAAGAGTGTAGTAACTTTCGCCCTACAAATTCTATTTATTTTTACTAATTCAGTGACAACATAATAGGCTTATCTCAAACACCTTTAAATATTTCTTTAATTCCTTTGCTTGCATTAATAAAGGAATTTAGATTCCTAGTTACAAAAAAAATTCCATTCAGCGCAAATAAAATTACTGTAGTGATATTAATAACATAAGATATGCAAAAGATATTTATAATGTGTAACATAAATCGTCTACGTTCTCCACTTTTTTTTAAGGAAACATTTTAAATGTATGTATGTTGTTTTTAGATAGATCCAGTTGCATTTACTTTGGAATGTGAGTTAAACTTATGTTTAGTAAACAACTTTGTTACGACTGGTTTGTTTTCATCAAGAGTCTACGAGTTAGGACGAACAGTATACATACTTCAACCGTCTTTGGACAAAAAACGAGTCAGTGCAGAAAACTTTTTGCTCATTAATTTAGTCATTTTACTTCGCCAGCGACCGACGCCGTGAGGCGCGGCGCCGCGTAGTATCAAAAATTCTCAGACGCAAATCATCTGAATCAACCCATGACGACGTATCCGGTGGCCGACCGGCCGGCAGCCTGAAAAAAGTAGCTTTGGACAAGATGCGATTAAAACAAGCATTTCACTTGGTTTTGCAAATTTTCATGTGCATTTTTGCCGTAATAAGATCTGGACCCTATGACAATATATTATATTATCTTGATAAGTATAAAGCGAAAATGTAAGAGGCGAGAAAAATACGAGTAAATACAAGATCTAGAGAAACGGTGCAAACGGATCAGCGGATTGAGATTGCAATCTAGAAAGCAGCCGCTATTTGTGCAATATCTTATTATTTTTGGTTATATGCATGATACGTAAAACTCAAGGTCAAGATTTTTTTGATATCTGTCAGCTAACTGTGACATCACTCCGTTCACCTTTGGTATGAGAATTTAATTAAATTCTAAATAATAAGTTTTACGCCGCACTTTGGCTACAAAACGGTAAAATAGGAGAATACAAAAATGAACGTGTGACTGAACATTCCGTGAACAATTTATAGGTCAACAAATGAGAGTTCATCTTTAAGAAAATTTGGTAAATGAAACAAGCACTACCCTCGGTAATTCAAATCATCTCAGAAATTATTTAAAATAACTAAAAGTTTTATTTTTTTTTTTGTAAATAATATAATTTATATAAATAATGGCAATACGTTATATTAGATTATTTTATTGTAAGAGGAGGATACACCAAAAAAATTTTCCGAGTTCAAATTTTGATCGCCACACAATCGCAGGACGCAGGTCCCTTTTGCTTGTGACTGTAGCGACGGCCTTTTTGTTCTCCTGCTCTCTGGTTTTAGAGGCACGCAAAAAATATCGATTTTGCGATGGTGTTTGCCGCCTTGGTGGCTTCTGCTGTGCTTCTGGTTATCTTTCGCATCGTTCGGCTAGTACATGGCCCTTCCTAAAAAATGATTGTTTCGTGATGGTAAAGTAGGTAGAGGACGGACGGGGCAGATCTTTCATTCTGTCGTGCCTGGTTTTTAACCGACTTCAAAAAGGAGGAGGTTATAAGTTCGACCGCGATTTTTTTTTTTTAATGTTTGTTCCAGCATAACTTCCAAACGGTTCACCCGATTTTAATAATTCTTTTTTTATTTGATTTAAGAAAGCTTCGCGGTGGTACCGTGTTACTAATAAGTTCAACGCGTTTTTTTTTTTTCTTGTAGCATACCTAACTTTGAAACTTCCAAACAGCTTAACCGATTTGCATATAATTCTTTTTCTATTCGATTCAGGTTCCATTATAACAAAAGTCATACTTCGCCCACCGATTCTGCAGAAAAACTTCAAAAATCGCTAACAACTGATGTTTTTTTATTTATTAAATGAGGATTAAAGAACTGTGATACGCAAAATAGGAAAAGATGAGACGAAGGCGACGTTGCACTCTACCCTGAATTGGAAATGTAGATCGCTTCTGCGGGTCCATTGTACTTTAAAGGTTATAAAGAGCGGAATTGATTTTTACAATTTTTTTTATATCATTCCGAAGAACTCCAATTTGATCACAGTTATGCTTCGCTCACTTGTACGCTTGTACGTTGAAAAGAGAAAAAATAAAACTCTTTTTAAAAAAAAATTGAACCGACTTCAATAAAACTTCCACTTAAAAAGTATAAAATAATTTTTATTTCTTATATAACAAAAACCCAAATTTTTGAATTCGGCGCCTATAAGTAATCCACCATATATATACAGAACCTAATATTTACAATTCAAACTGAAAGAAGCTAATCTCTGCTAAATCAAAAGATAACACTTATAACTACAGTAGCTCAAAGCTGTGGTAGGGACTTAATTGACTAAGCTATCATTATATCTTTATCGTTTTCCAAAAATATGCAGATATATACCTATGTATAATTTGTAGGTTTATTGTAATGGATAGATAAATAAATAAGTTTTTATAAAATTGGTGATAAATTGGCGCCGACTTCAAAAAGTTGGGTTTTTGTTATATAAGAAATAAAAATTATTTTATACTTTTTAAGTGTAAGGTTTTTTGAAGTCGGTTCAATTTTTTTTAAAAACAGTTTTATGTGAAAGGAGAATGAGCAAAATTGTATGGAGCGTGGGCTATTTGCGGCCAAGATTAATTTTGATATTTCTTGATATAGTTTGGTCCTACTATTACTATGCAGAAGTTCAGTGGCGGATTATGAGCTCAGAGGCCCCTAGGCACTTTTCAGTTCACGGCCCTTCATAGGAACACGAAACCACAAATAAATGGTAAACTTGATATCAACATTAGTTAATAAAGAATATTTTTAAAACAAATTTAAATCAATAGAGAAAAAAAAGTCAATGACAATGTTATTATTGAAATATGAAAAACTGAGGTACCTATACGTTTAATAAACGCTGCTACACAGAAACGTTTCGAGCTTTCACTGATAAAAATTCTTTAACAATATCATTAAAGTTCATATCATTCAACAATTCTAAGCTGAACAATCTGGACTCTGTTGCTGAATTACATTGATAGTTTTCCACTCGTTTTAAGATGCTAAATGATCTCTCACAAGACGCATTTGATAACATCATAAACAACAAAATTATCAACGCAGCCAGTGTTGATTTTTGGAAAAAGAGTTGTCAGTTGTTTTTGTTGAATAAATTTCAAAAAATCGGCAAGCAAATGGTTATCCCCTGTCTTTTCTTTTTCATCAATAACCTCATTGCCTCAATAGGAAACGACTTGAAATGGATAAACTCTTCTCCAAGATCTGTATTAATGTCAGATGGATATTTCTCGAATAAAACAGAAGCTTTTTCGCGAATTTATTCACTTTTCAAGTTGTACAGATTGTACATTACACCAAGAATTTCATTCTGATCAGAATAAATTTTTGATTCATTAGTTATATTGTCAATTATGACATAGAATGTATTGACTACCATGTTCCCTGTGAATCACGCTTGCTGTTATTCTTTTTATTTAAACCTTTAACTATCGCCTAGAATTTGGCGAATAGAATTGTATAGTTTGCTTTTGTGAAATAAATAATTAATCTAGAAGTATTTATTAAATAATTAAGCAAAAAAGATAAACCATCGCACAGTGCACAACGACACAAACGTAACGACCCTCACGCCACCGCACATTAGTGCCGAAGATTCATTTCTTTAGCCAAAACCTCTAATGTGGTTAGAATTGAACGAAATCGGTGTTCCGTAGGTTTTTCGACATGCTGAGTCGATTTTTGAGGCTTACAGTATAGTATGTCTGTCTGTTTGTCTGTCTGTCTGTACGAACGATAACTCAAAAACGGTTATAGTTAGAAGATTGAAATTCGGTACAACATTGTTTCATTGAAAGGTCAAGTTCGAAGATGATCAAAATCGGCTAACACCTTCTTGGTGTTGCCATATAAGTCTGACTTTTGCTCAATGCAATCTTTATATTTAAATATTTTTTTTTTCTAAATGAAATACAATGTAACGCCCATACCAAAAGTTGTTACTAAGTGACAGTACTTTCATTTGACACTAGTTTTATGGGTGGCCGCCTATAGCCCAAAAACGCCCATACTCCTTTCATTCTTGTATGAATTTTACGCTTGTGAATGCCCGAAAGCAATTTTGTTTTCAGGGGTTTGTTTTCTTTTAGTTTGATTTTTTCAAAAATAATTTGGAAACTTTAGAATATAAATAATAGTACCATCACAATTTTATGATTTTGCAAGATTGTTATGTAATTTTTATTAATTAATTATTGATAATAACATTTTCTCCCTCTATGAGGGATATATTTTTACATTTTACCTGAATTCTATGATTCTACTTATGAAACATTTTCATTTAACTCTACTATACAATTGATCTAATTGGAGTATGATTTTGTAAAGATTATTATTTTATCAACTTAGTAGAATAGAATTAGAGAGAGGTGGCGATATTAATTGACATACTAATTTGAAGGTAAAAAATAAACTCATGATCACATAACAACCTATCCATAATAAGAAATCACCCAATCAAGTTCACAGCCTTGATTAATGAAATGAGTAGGGTTGATTACGAATTCTTGGCGCACACTGAAAGCAAATCGTAAGTGCATGCAACCCCCTTAATGAGTAATGGGTACTAGTTTCATGCATTTTGATTTTACTGAAATGATTTTCGGGAACAATCCAAATTTCCTTTTCAAGGGATTATTTTTCCAAATGTGTGCTTTCTCTTCCTTCCTGCAAAAAAGTTATAGTTGCAACAGAATTTTTTTGGATTTGTTCTTTTTTAAATCAGTCATTTGGCATTTCAATAATTTATCTATTTGCTTATTGACCATAAATTCATATCAATACGGTGAGTATATTTGCTAGTGGGTCATTCCACAAAATTTCGAGCAACTTTAGTACCTACATTTTGCGATCTCATGGGCTCCAATCTTTATAATTTTGTTTGTTTCTTTGTTTTACATTTAAGATTTAAAGAAACAGGTTCAGTTATTTCTCATAAATCGTCCTCGTTTAGTAAATAGCGGGACATGAAAATGACAAAATTTCGCAAACGTGCATTTTGCAAAAAATCACTGCTTTCGGGAATATTATTGTATATACATGATTTGAATCTCATTTTAAAGGAAAATACTTGAAATTTTAGAAAAAAGTACCAAGAAAAATATGTAATGTAAAATGGACGAGAGGGAAAAATTACTAACCGTTATTTTTGAATATCTCAAAAACCTCATCTTTTATATTTTATTTTTTTATGTTATATATAACAATTAGAGAAAACACTTGTATTTCAATTTCAACTTTGGGTAAAAATTAGTTTGGCAGGTAGAATTTTTCATATCCAAAAAATCGAAAATTTTGCGTCGACCTCATATTTTTAAAAATCTATAACTCAGAAAGTATTTTACATAGAAAGCTCGAACTAGAATCATTTTCTTTAGTTTTCAAAAACCTTTATTTTGATATACACTATTATTACATGCTAGATTTTTTGAAGCTCTAAACGGCTTGCTCTCACTTTTGTTTACATTTTGTACTGCGTGCTTTTTGAACTGCTGCAATTTCGAGTTTCGACATCACTCTCAGTCACATCCATTTTCACTTTAACACCAAATTTCTTTTTAAACAACAATTTAAAAACAAAAATACTGATTTTCACCTCACGAAGTCAGACTGTCGGAACAGCTGTAAATGTGTTGGTGAAGCTGAAGCCCAAGCCAAAGCCAACTCCAAGCTCGCTTCGTCTGTTGCAATGTGTTTCCGGCTTTACATCTGTAGTATTTCAAATTATGGGCCTTGTTATAAAGGGTGATTTTTTAAGCTTTTGATGTTTAATTAAAATTAAAAACAATAAAACAATTACTTGCCATTTATGCTTTAAAGGTTAATTCATTTAAATGTTGATAGTTTTAAGTGGTCCATTCGAAACGTCCAATTTTGAACCACTCTTTCGAGCATAGCAAATAACCGTCGATGGCGCCCGCTATCGTTCGATGATTTCGAACTTTTTTTACCCAAATGACACGAGCTGAATCTGGTCGATATGATGCTGTAAAACTTTCAAAAACACTCTCTGAGCTGGTAAACCAACGTCAATTGCAGTTTTGGATAAAAACATTACGAGATATCAGCCGACATGCTCGAAAAATTGGTTCCAAATTAGACATCTTGCATGGATCATGTAAAACGTAGTCGTGGTCAATTTTTAAATAAAATAATCTTTAAAAAAATTAGTCAGCATTGATTTATCGACTGAAATATCAATTTCATAAATTTTTGCTTCTGGCTTTGCTTTTGGCTTCAACGGCGAAGTCTTTCAAAATGAGAAGCACACTCAGGTCAAATGAGTGAGTGGCACCAAATCAGTAAAAAAAACGTTAACGGCGCACACTACAATATTTCTCGCTCGTCATATTTCGCTCACTGCTCACTGATACGCTAGTAATTTAGTAGTAATTTATTAAGGACTAATATTTTGTTGTTCAATTACTAGCGTAGTGCGAACAAGCATTTAAGCCTTTAAGCAGTGAGTAGATAGAGCTATATTTTTCGTCTCAATCCGAAATTAAAAACAGAGAAGGAAAGAGTGAAGAGGGAATGAGTGATTAGGTATGGTGAGTTTGAGTAGTGGACCCGAAAAGGGACCAAAAAAAAAAAAAAAACGGTTTCCCTTTTTCCCAAGAGCGCATTTTACTGGTTTGCACAGGGCGCAACTTTCGTCTAGCACGGCACTGTGCATCTGTCAAGGTTTGGATCCACTAAACGAACAAACAGCTCACGAGATGTTTTGAGCTAATGTTGCTTTAGTAAACAGAGTCGCGTGGGCACGTGCTCGCGAATAGTTGACGGACATTTAACGAACAGCAACAAAGCGTTTTTGAAGTTAATTTTGCTTGCGTACGTCTTAAAAAAACGGAAAATATTCGTCGTGTTATTCACAGAAATGTTCGCGAACACGATGCTCGTGGGTTAAATTGCTTGGTGGATAAGCGTCCACGAACATGCGGCGAACATTCAATGTTCGCGAGCAAACATTGCTCGAAAACTGCAAACATTTATTTCATACGGCAAAATTTTGCTCGCAAGCAGTTCGCGCGCTGCACGTTTGGTGGATCTATATTCTATTCTAAAGCTATGGTTTCCGATAAAATGCGCCGGCGCAAACACACGTCTGAATCCAATCCAAGCGCTGCACTGGGGGGAAAGATATTTGTTCACTGCGCAAATTAAACGAAAAATGACGTGGTTTCAAGCAATGAACTTTGTACTTCCGCGTGTAGGTTTTCAAAAATGCCAGGTGACTAGTGCTTATGTTTAATAGTACCTAAAGAGGAAAAAAAAAAACCAAATATACTATCAACAAACTTTTTAAATGTAAGCAGTTTAAAATAAATATCTGGAATGCAAATGTTTACGGAAATAATGTTATACTATGACGTGATGCTTTATTATCTTTTACACGGTGACAATTTCGCATAAGTAACAATGAACCGAAAGGTGAGAGTATCGGACACCATAGCATGAAAAGTATGTATAACATATTCATATATGTAATGGTGTACTGCATATAAACCTGCAGACGACTTTCCTTGCAGCTCATGTATCGTGCCATTGAAAAAGTAAAATTGAGACAGAGGAATACCATCTTCGAAAGTGGGTCGAATTAAGAGAACAGACTACCTGCTTAGCGTGGTTGGGGTCGGGGGAGTACTCGATGCGGGTAGTTTCCCAGTTAAGACACATTTCAAATATGCGCCGTTGCAACTTTATTTATTTAGAGCTTAATACAAGCTATATAAAATATAAAATACAATAACAATATAACAATAAATAACAAAAAAAATTTGTACTCATGTAACAAATGACACCACTTAATATTAACGGGAAAGAAGAAAGGTCAAGTAGGGTGGAAAAGAAGTCTTAAAGATGATTTGGTATTGTGAAAGTCAAAGGTAGGGAGAGAATTGGCCTTATGAAGCATCCTGGTAACTGGCTCGTTTAGATCATACTATCATAGTTTGTTCGGTGAGAGATGGGGCGGAAGATTGGAACAGATCGAAGGTTACGAGGATTGATATTGAGGTAAATCTATTGTAATAAGAATGAACATTGGACAATCAATAACCCCGGAAAGAAGTTGGTGCAGGAAAATGATATCCACAGAATCACGTCTCTGATGCAACGGTTGCTAATCAATTAAGCGCAGTTAATCCTCATAAGCTGGAAGGCTAGAAGGATCAGACCATGGCAAGGCACGCAAGGCAAAGCGAAAGAACCTACGCTGGACTGACTCAATCTTATTAATGTAGCTAGATTGAGAAGAGCACCAGACCTGGCAGGCGTATTCCAGGATGGGTCGGATAAGCGAAATGAAGAGAGTTTTGGATAAATAGGGGTTAGAAAACTCTCGAGACCAGCGTTTCACAAAACCAAACGTGGATTTAGCTCTGGCTGTTATGTGATTAATGTGCGAGTGAAAGTTTAGCAAATGGTTTTTAAATACCATTTTCACGTCGGAATGTAGTTATCATCGTAAAAAACCGATTAGGGTGGTTTGAACTTTTTAAACAATTGGATTTAGGGTCGTTGCCACTGATTGAGAGTGTACAATGTGCATATCCAAAAGAAGGCGGATTTATCCCCTAGCATAATTCACCTCATGTCAGTTTACCTAACTAAAGGAAAATATTTAGAAAGTAGTACAAGCTGACTAAATAAGGAAACTTATCTTGCGTTGTTTTTCAATTTAAAATGCAATACATAATAACAATGAGGTTGAAGACTGACTCGAAGAACACCCTCCTGTAAAACCCCCCGGCTAGAATTAGGTAAACGTGCATTGTGCAATGCACAATGCACATACATCCATTGCACTGTGCGGTAGAACTGCAGAAGTTTCGGAATGGTTAAATTTTAGGTAGATTTCGAATAATAAGTTTTAGCCAATTACTCTGAAAACATAAACAAAATATTATCGAACTGTCATCTCGTCTGCTCAAACCGCTAGCGAACCTGGGTCGAGTCGAGTTCGACCAACAGATAACACGACCGGAGCAGTTAGCTCGCCATCAAATGTTTGTTAATTGATCTGATTCTTGTCTTACATTTTTATTATTATTTTTATCTTGTATTGTAGTCATGAAAGTGTTGTAATACTACTGTAACTACTACTACTGCTACTACTACTGCTATTGATAGCATCGGGTAAACCTAAATCGAAGATATCGTGAAAAAGTCACGCCTAATAAAAACAAATAGCAATATCACTCACTTAGCCATCGAATCTAATAGTGAAATATTTACAGAATTGCATCAATAATTAACATTTTCAGCTTCATCCCATTTCTGTTCGCTCTGGGTTTGTTTTGAGCAGTGTCCTTTGGCTCAAACTTAAAGTATTAAGGGAAATTGTCTATGGCAAAAAAAAAAAATTATTTTCTTTTTTTGTCCATTTTCACAATTGTTTAAAACTTTCAGAAAACCAAAACGTTTTTTTTTTATTTGAAACATCTATTGGCGCAGCGCGCCTTAGGACCAATTTTCGGCTGACGGTTGCTAAATTATGTGTGGCGTGTAGAAATATAAGAGTACGCGTAGTACATTCAATTTTCGGTGCAACAACTATTTCATAAGCGCGAACGCTGAACGGCGTGGGCGTGGCTATGATATTGAAAAACTAGTTTGCATTGTCATTAATGGATTAGTGATAATGCGAACTGATTTTTCAGAAACATTAAATTTTAAGGCGGCTACTGACGTCCCAATTCGGCACTCAATTTGCTGGGGCGATTTGCAGAGTTCCTGCAGATTGCCATGTGAATAGGCCCGTTGGGAGTGCTACTCCCGGTATCGGGCGATCGGGTCAACCGGGTCTTGATTGTCCCTGTAAATTGCGATGTGCTGGTGCGTAGCAGTATCTTGGCAATTTCAGCTATAAATTCAATTGAGTTCTGTGTGATTCAGTGTGCGCGATGAACGCTTAAGAAAAAGATGTTTAAAGCAATAATTATTGATCTCTACCGGGATTTACCCAATTTTTTGGACAAACGCCAGTAGCCGCCTTTAGAGCTAATCCTAATGCCAATTTAATGTTAATGCGAAAACACCCCACCCTGATAAATACTGCTTCCCAGTCGTGCAAAATAGAATAAATTCTATAAGAATATCAATTCATAATTAATGTCAAAATAATCAATTGATTTCATTACTGCTTCCTAGGAATGTAGAGGAAATTAGATTGCAAAACGAGGCTTTTAGCTTTAAGCCTGATTTACACAAGCGAGTTTCTCGCATGCGAGCGGAGAAAAATAGTATTCGAGAAAATAATCGCTTAGTGTAAAGAAAACGTGCGTGTTTCGGCTCTCGGAACCAATTCTCGCCCTATAAACTCTCCTCGGTTACCGGTGTTTGTAAACATAATATTGGTATGCAAGTCTCACATTAAAAACAGTGCAGACCGATTTTTTCGTACCTCGCATCGACACTTGCGATTCTCGTATAAGCAGTGTTTACACAAGTCGAGAAACGTATGCGAATATCGACCTTCGAATTCTCGCTTGTAGTGTGAACAGTTTGAGCGAGGCGAGTTTCGCCTGCGACACTCGCATTCGAATATCGTCTGAATATTTCGAAATTTTATCCTAGTGGAAACAGTCGTAGGCGAGAATCGCCTTCGATATAATTAATCGTATATGAGTTTTCGCCGCTCGAATAAAAAAACTCTCCTTGTGTGCATCAGCCTTTAGAGGATCGGTTTTACTACCACGGCGCACGAAGAGATATTTCATATCTACCGGGCATCCCTTGACGCCTACATTTTTAATTCATCTATATTAACTTTGCGAAAACTTGCTTGTTTGTGGATTTGTGTATTTGTGCCGTTTTAAGGAAAAGCTTTCGACGGCTAATAACCACGCTTCCCGTCATCCAATAGAGCTAAAACTTTACAAATAGGCTCGTTGTATGCATTCTATCAAAGTTTTATCCCGTTATCAGAGAAGGAACGGATAAAATCTTTAATAATAATGCAAAAACTAGTAAGGAAGCAATTGGTCACACCAATTACGTGATACCCTAGATGTAGAAAAATATAATCATTCGTATATCAACATTTTTGTATAAAAACGACTCATGCTTATATGGCAACACTAAGAAGGAGTTGCCCGATTTTGCTCATCTTCGAACTTGACCTTGCAATTTTAATCAAATATTATTGTACCAAATTACAAATCCCTAGCTACAAGCGTTCTCGAGTTATCGTCTGGACAGACAGACACTCAGACAGACAGACAGACAAACAGACGGACATGCATAAAACGGTTTCTTTTCACTTCCCAATCATGAATATATAGTTCTTTCTTTTCTGTGACGATTATTTCTTGGCGTTGCAAACGTTCGCTCAAAACTAATATACCATACATCTAGGGTATAATGACAGTGTTCTGCACTGCGCATAAAAAAAAATATATCATAAAATCAAGTCATCTTTCCTTTTTTAATTATTATTGTCACAATTTCGCAAATATGTAGATGAATTAAGTGGAAAACATTGTTTTTACGGGTTATTTTTTTTTTAAAGTTAATGTTATTTTGTTATTATTTTTTTGTGCTAGTAGTTAATTAATGAAAAAAGTGAAGATGTAAAAAAAACTTCCACATTTTCGGACTTCTTTCAGTTTTTCGCTTATAGCTCGTAAAATAAGCGTTTTTCGTCCCAATATATTTTAAGGTGCGTATTCACTTGAGCACGAACACGAACACGAACGAGGCAAGCCGAGGCCGAATGAGCATACGTTACGTATACTTGTTATTGTGCGACCCCTCGTACCGCGACATCGTTTGGCCTCGGTTTGCTTCGTTCGCGTTCGTGCTCAAGTGAATACGCACCTTAACAACGTTGTAGCGCCATGCCCCCCCCCCCCCCCCCCCCCCCCCCAACCACCAAACGAATTGGAATTGTTTGAATACAGAGACCCATTTCGCAGGCGATGCCAAGTTTTAAGCAGCGAGCCACTGTTCTACGGTTTCGTCCCAGGCCCCAGCATTAAATTTTACCTGGCAACAATCGCTGCAAGTACACGCCACATGTGACATGGCTCATGCAGACGGTGATCCCCATCTTCGTTTCGAAGTTGGTTGGTCGCACTCGCAAGTGCCATGCTCTGATCCAGGCACACTGATCGTGAGCGTGTCGCGTACAGATCTTCATTCTTCAGGCGTCTGGCGTATCCGTATGTCAATGCAAGGTGCGCCGCGCGGGCTCAACCTGTCCTGTTCTCAGTTTCTCACTCCTCAGTCTCCGGTGATCGGTCGAAGTAGTCTAACGTGTGTTTTTGGACGACGTTCATTGCTGCTACCGCGATCTGGAAAACTTTATCAGTATTTTCAAAACTGATCGCTTCGCGGAACAACCAATATCTTCCGGCTGGAGTGAGTGCACAATTACTTACGTGCATTGGAAGTGGAGTGCAATGTTGTAACGAACGTCTTCGGCAACCGCGAGGTTTATTTTTGACTACGAGCAACTTTCGAAAAATATTGAAAAATCGAAAATAGTCGTATTTGGGAAAGTTTCAATAAAAGAGGCGCAGTGAAGTGAAAGAGTTGAAGGCGGAAATCTAGATCGGGGTTTCCCAAAGGTTTTTAAAACTGCATTCTTACCTGCAGAAGAGAAATGCGACTTCTAAAGAAGTGGTGAGGACTTGTAAAGTATAATAGTTAACTCTGGAATTTACCTTATTTTCATTTTTTGTCTATTTACTGAACTAACTATGAAGTGCACAACTGCACAGTTGCATACGTCTAACAATTCCAGCATACGAGTATCACATCAACCATGGGCCAATGGGAATTTCCATTTTACTTCTCGGAGTCATTCTTCACATATGATTCAGAGATTCTTGGAAGCTCCTTTTGTTTCCCTTCCGCTCTTACCTGCACTTTGTTGACAATTGGATGCACCGGTTCCTTCCTCCTCACTTTTGACATCCGACTGCTGTTTACCTAAGATTCCATTTCCAATTGTACTTGGACTTGGACCTGGAGTTGAAATTTCTCTTGCCACACCATTGCCACTGACGAGTTCTCTCAACGTTTATCCTATTCTTTTATAGCTCAAGAAAACGAATCGCTTTCAAGGTACCTGTTGAGTGTTGTGCATGTACCTGTGTCGTTTTGAAATGAAATCAAACAACGAACTTGAGGAGGGCGTCGTCGTCATGGGAAACGACAACTGAAATGTAAGCAAATCGCCAGAGGGGAAAGCGAAGGGAGAGGTTTTTTGGTATGTGAAAACAATTTCCAGGAAAGCAACGAATTCGGTGTAATGTTGCTCTAGATTCTAGAATACACCGATTAATGAACCTCAGGGACAGGGACAGTCGATTTCAGTTTGGCGTTTATTATTATCTTGAGAAAATAATACTTAAAAATACAAACAAGTTGAATTCTCTGCGAGCGAGGATTTCATATATGAGTTCACAAGCAAAGGCTATTGATTTTTCGAACCAGTTGTTTTCACTTATAGAACCTTAATTACAATTAGATACTACTGATTACTTGCAACTATTTGTTTGGCAAAGAACACAACTTGCAGTATTGTAATGTCCTCTCTATAAAAAGTAGGCTCCTAAATATTTGTTGAAGAGTAAACATTTATCATGTACTTAGACATTATATACAAATAATATTGTTTGTGTTTTTTAAGCTTTAATGTATTCTATAAAACCAGTAATTATCCGTTAAAAATGACATGGCTCGCGGTTCATTCGGTTTCTTCTCTCTTGTTTACTTGTTATATGTAGTAATGTATAGTATCTACATTATATATTTTTACCTGTCTCCCTTTTTGTTTATGCTCTATAGGGTATGAAATTTCACCGCGCTTAGCCACCTACTACTGAGTACTGACAGGATTAAATCCATACTTTCAATCACACGAACAAACTCGTTGTTAGTTATTTATCTATGTTGCTAAAATTTCAAAACGGAGAATGATAAAATTGCTTAGTATTAACACAACTAAATGAAAATAGTTTTACTTTGTATGTACATTGTACAATGTTTGAAAACATAATAATTTAAGTCTTTTATTCTTTGATCCCAAAATAGCATTTTCAGTACTTTGTTCTGTTGCAAATAGACTCCATATAATTACTCTGGAAAGAATAATATTGGTATAAGCCTTACCAGGAAACACCCACAATAACGGAAAAAAAAAATAAATTTAAATAAGCATCAATTGAAAGTCCATTAATAATATTAATTATATTAACGTAACTTTAGACATATAAATTGCGCGCTGTTAGATGGGTGTTTCCTGGTTAGATGTAGAATCACACAAGTTAAGCACGGAAGGAACGTTTGTTTGAAAATCGTGCAAAAAACCGTGAATAAACAGTTCCACAGTAAAAAGACAGATTAGAACCTAAATTAAAAAGAACAATTTATAAAAATCATTAAATTATCATTAATTAGGAATATAAAAAAGAAAAATTTTTGGCATCTGCAAGATTTCTTTTTCTAGATCGTGTAAAAAAGTTCCATTCAGATACAGGGTGTCCCAAGAAGTAGTGTCAGGCGAAACTCCAAAGGTAGAGAACCTCGAGGGCTACCCGAATCATCCCCATATATGTTCTAATATTGTTGATTGTTCTCAAGTTATGAATATTTTTCGAGATTTTTCATGAATCTACTAATTCGAAGACATTTGTGGTCACAATTGAGATAAAGCTGTGATTTATATTTTTCAATTTAGCCTAATTTTAGACCTATCAAACACAAAAAGATTTGTATCCATAGACCGTATCATTGCGCCAAAAGAAATTTTTAAATGGCATAAGGTTAAAAATAATAAAATTTACCAAATTTAAAATGATGTGCTTAGATATTTTTTATCGTTATTATTAAGGAAGTTATTAAAAAACCGTCATCGACTGTTCCAAACCAACTTTTATTTGACATAAACAAACCAAGACAACTTTTGAAAAGAGATTTCCTTGTTTTTTCTAATGGTACCTGTAGTACAAAAAAACGAAATTGGGAATGAATTTTCTTTATGTGTATGTAAATGTATATATTATATAAACATTAATAATAGTGCACAGGAATATTTTATTTGCATTGAAGTACGTTTTTTCAGCTGCTTTATCAACATTTTTCTGGACAAATTCACAGTAATCCTATAACAATATTCCCGGTATTCAACCATCAAAGCAATTCGTAATTTCATATTTTATCGAATTTTGTTTGTTTTAATGTGAATAAACGGAGCCAGGAAAATGTTATGTAATTTTGCGTTTACTGTTAAAATCCGTGTAATTTGGGGGCTCTCTCGACATGAAAATAAAAATTACGGAGAGAAACAATAAACCATGCGATGTCGTACAATTTTTTCTAATTGTGTCTGTAATGGGATTTTTCGTGTTAAAGTACATTGTGCCAATTTCCAAGTGCAACCGAAGAATATCTACTCGATAAGTACCGACACTGCTTTGTGAATGTATTTGGAAAAAAGATTAAAAAGAAAAATATGAAAGAGAGGTCACTAAAGTAATGTAAATAACGTACAAGAGGAAAAGAGTGCCAAGAAGTTCATCGCTTCTGACGTGGTTATTCTCTGCTTCTGAGAATGAGCTGACGGTTTTTTCATGCTGTAAATGGGAAATTATGTCCTTTAAGTGCTTCTCAACTCAAAATATAAGCTCGTGACAAGTCAAAAGCTCTGTGTAAACTGAGTTGAAAAGTGCTTTCACTGCAGGGCGACTTGGAAGTTCACACGACCGCAAATCAGATTGTTTGCAGCTTTTGATGTGCTGCGGTAAATATGAACCGCACTGTACGACACGCTCCCATTTGTTATCCCACTTTAGCAAATTTGACTCTGCTGCTATCTAATTTTCCACAGCACCGATGCACACATCGGCAATCCAGCCGTGTACAGACAGTAGTGTCGGTTCTTATCGAGTAGATATTCTTTGGTGCAACGCGGGATCGCTTGGATCCACACGAAGCGATGATGACCGTCTTCATGCTCCAGGAAACTACCTGAGCTCGAAGCATCAAGTGCACAAAGAATTTCCATGAAATCAAGCACTTGTGTTTCTTCCAGCAATTACTGTTTCTGTAAACGTAATATGCACTTTTTTGATTGACAAATGCGCGAAAATGTTTACAGAATAGAAAATTGAGAACACGAAACTTCTGATTGGAGCTGCATTTACAAATGTTCCAGATGGTATTCCCCATGCCCCTTCCCCGAATCAACATGGTCGTTGGTTTGGTTTGCTGTAGGACTTTTTATGGTATCTACAATGTTTTTAACGAATAGAAATTTCTAAACAAAATTGTTGTTTACTGCCCTTCATATTTATATTTATTAATTTGGCGTTGCAGGTCGAAAAATATTTATATTTTTCGATTTATATGTTTTTTTATGTCGGTTCACTAAATTAAAAGTTGTTTTTTTCCTTGAGTTTCCGTAGTTACCCCTTCATCGCAAGATAGAAATGCAGCCAATTTCTTTTACCTACCATTGAAGCCTCTTAGATAATTGCAAAATATGCAAATCATTTGTTATTGTTCATAATAAATGCAGCTTTAAGAGGCGGGAACTTTTCCATTATGGTGATTAAGGAATCCCTAAAGTCTTCCTAACCTTCCAAACATTTCACAAAATCAATGTAGGTTCACAGATAGTATTGCAAAATTAATAAGTTCAAGAAAATCTGTAACTAAATCAAGCCTTGAAAATTAATTTTTAGGATTTTCATCACAACGGAAAATTTCAACATTTTATGCGAATTGAAATTAAATTGGCTTGAATACTTTAAACAATTCTCGTGGATTTTACATTGTATATTTAACAATTATAATATTCCTCTCCAAGTTAATCCGTTTCTTTAAATCATTAAACATTTTTTTAAAAACCGGAACAAAACGCCAAAGGAATGTCACTAAAAATCAACAACATCCCCAAAAAGTCAAGAACAAGATGTATGTGGGGACGGGGTGCATGGATTTCGAATTTTACTTGCACGTATTCCTGAAAACGCAGTGTAGTTCCGTCCCGCAATTAGATCTCTCCAACATTATCAATATTACATTCCGTCCGTTTCCAGGGAGTTTTCAGGGCTGTACACTTGTACAGCCTCCTGAACGTTCTTTGTGCCTTCAGAATGGATTTATTAGAACTTTTAATTGAAGCGGTTCTGCTCGCGAACCATCATCATCTTCCCAATTGTGTGTTTAATAATTTAATTGTAATTCTAATGCTGAAATATAAAAAAATTTTAAAGTGCGTCATTATAATTTACTTCGCATATCGGCTAGCACGCATAATGATGAATATAAATTCTCTAACAAAAAATAAAACTCTTTTTAAAAAAAAATTGAACCGACTTCAAAAAAACTTACACTTAAAAAGTATAAAATAATTTTTATTTCTTATATAACAAAAGCCCAACTTTTTGAAGTCGGCGCCAATTTATCACCAATTTTATAAAAACTTATTTATTTATCTATCCATTACAATAAACCTACAAATTATACATAGGTATATATCTACATATTTTTGGAAAACGATAAAGATATAATGATAGCTTAGTCAATTAGGTCCCTACCACAGCTTTGAGCTACTGTAGTTATAAGTGTTCTCTTTTGATTTAGCAGAGATTAGCTTCTTTCAGTTTGAATTGTAAATATTAGGTTCTGTATATATATGGTGGATTACTTATAGGCGCCGAATTCAAAAATTTGGGTTTTTGTTATATAAGAAATAAAAATTATTTTATACTTTTTAAGTGGAAGTTTTTTTGAAGTCGGTTCAATTTTTTTTTAAAAAGAGTTTTATTTTTTCGCTTTTCAACGTACAAGCGTACAAGTGAGCGAAGCATAACTGTGATCAAATTGGAGTTCTTCGGAATGATATAAAAAAAATTGTAAAAATCAATTCCGCTCTTTATAACCTTTAAAGTACAATGGACCCGCAGAAGCGATCTACATTTCCAATTCAGGGTAGAGTGCAACGTCGCCTTCGTCTCATCTTTTCCTATTTTGCGTATCACAGTTCTTTAATCCTCATTTAATAAATAAAAAAACATCAGTTGTTAGCGATTTTTGAAGTTTTTCTGCAGAATCGGTGGGCGAAGTATGACTTTTGTTATAATGGGACCTGAATCGAATAAAAAAAGAATTATATGCAAATCGGTTAAGCTGTTTGGAAGTTTCAAAGTTAGGTATGCTACAAGAAAAAAAAAACGCATTGAACTTATTAGTAACACGGTACCACCGCGAAGCTTTCTTAAATCAAATAAAAAAGGAATTATTAAAATCGGGTGAACCGTTTGGAAGTTATGCTGGAACAAACATTTAAAAAAAAAAATCGCGGTCGAACTTATAACCTCCTCCTTTTTGAAGTCGGTTAATAAATAGCAAAATTCGTATAAAAGTTACATTTTGAGTCGGCGCTCGCCTTTAATAGTGTCCATACACTTACCGGCCGCAGGCTGTCGTCCAGGACTGACGGAATGCCCGCCAGAAATATCAGATCATTTTAAAAACTTGGTCGTCCATAGTTCGCGGCTCGGTGTGGCGGTCAGTCTTGGACGACAGTCTGCGGCCGGTAAGTGTATGGGCACTATTAAAGGCGCGCACCGACTCAAAATTAGTTGAATACATTAGTTTAGAAGATTACTTATTAAAACTAAAACGGTTCATTTTTTTTTTCACTTTTCAGTTTCTTTCTTCGTCGGTTCAATTTTTTGTCGAACATTTTTTTTTCAGTAGGTACATGCTTAATATAATTGAAGCTTGAAGAATTTAAGCTTTGCCTAAACGCCGCCTGCAGCGCTGTTGCGGTATTCTCCGCTCTACTACATCGTATCACATATTATCCGATATTCATTCCCGGAAATAAAGCCCCAGGACAGGTAGACGTTTTCTACCGCACAAACAAATCAATGCATTCCTGTTTTTATTTTTATTTGGCTATTTAACAGTTCTGGGAATCTCGATACTTTTATTGAGGTTGGTCGAGCCTGTTGCATCCCTTGCTTCTCGTCTGTTTAACTGAAATATGGCTTTGTGGAGGTATCGTCGATTCTGAGCTTTTTTCTGCTCTGAATATTGCGTTTTTCGTCGTGACCGTTTTTCTTCTCTTGATGCCCCTGTTAGTGGAGGGGTCCTATGCGCTGTACGTCGTAACTTATCTTGTGAGCTGGTGGACACTTCTTATCTGTCGGATTTGGAGCTTGCTTGTGTGGTTCTTCATCTAAGGCTTAAAAACATTTTCATCGTTACGGCTTGTATTCCTCCGAATTCGTCTTCTGTAATATATGACATGTTTTCTTCTTTCATTGATGGTCTCTCTAATGAAATTAGCGCTGCTGACGAAATTTCGGTGGTTGGGGATTTCAACCTACCGTCTGTTGACTGAAGTCTTTCGGAGGATGCTGTTGTGATGCTGCCTACGAATGCTTCTGCTAGCCACGCTTCCACATTTCTGGAGCCGGAGGACATTGTATCTTCGGGTTTATCGCAGTGTAATGGGTCGCAAATGATAACAATAGGTATCTTGACCTCATCTTTTCAACTGATCCGGCATCAACTACGGTGAAACGCTGTTTTTCCCTTTTGTTACCCGATTGCTCCCATCTACCTGCCTAGGTTTTAGTGTTCTCGTTCGAGCCTATTTCATGTGCTTCATCTGTGCCCTGTGATGTATGCTACGATTTTGTTAAGGCCAACTTTTCTGCGATTAGTCAATGGCTGTCTTCCTGTGATTGGGGGGTGGTTTTGAATAAGCGTGATATTGATTCGGCTGTTTGCTCGTTATATAGTGTAATTTCTATTTGTTTTTCTCTTTTAGTCCCTACGAAGAGAGTTGATTATTTTCCTTTCCAACCAGGGGTCAACTCTTCAGTGAGGCATTTGAAGAACTTGAAGGGCAAGGCCTGGAAGACTTTTTGTTCCTCCCGCTGTGAGACGGATTATTTATCTTATTGGAACCTCCGCGATCAATTTATTGCTGCTGTTAGGGCTTCGTATTCTGATTATTTGGTAGGGATTAAACTGGGGCTTCGTAACAATTCAAAACTTTTTTTGGCGGTTTGTTAATTTGATGTGTCGTTCTGATGGTTACCCTTCCTCATTATTTTATGGGAATGTCAAGAGCTCTGATGCTTCAGTCATTTCTAACCTTTTTGCTGGTTTTTTTAAAACAGCTTTTTGTGATAACACCTGTGATTTTATTTTTAATAATTTTAAGTATCTGACGAAGCTTCCGCTGACATCTCTGGCCCTAAGTGATCTTATTTTTAATGACAAGATTGTTCTTGATCGCATATCTAAAATGACTGAGACTTTTTCTCTAAGCTCTGATGGCATTCCATCTTGTTTCGTAAAGCGTTGTGGCTCTGTTATTGCTCCTGTTTTGTGTTATTTACTTAATTTATCTCTTTCTGTTAGTGTTCTTCCGAAGCCCTGGAAAATGTCTGTTATCACCCCGTTGAATAAAAAGGGGAACAAATCAGATATTTCTAATTATAGGCCTATTGCTAAGTTGTTACCCATTGCCAAGCTTTTTGAAGCCTTAGTCTGTGATGTTCTTTCCTTTCATTGTAAGCCTTACCTTTTGCCTTGCCAACATGGTTTTATGAAGGGTAGATCGACCGCTATAAATCTCACCATTTTCTCCAATTACTGTTTATCTGTCATTTAATCTGCTAATCAGATACGGATTTCAGTAAAGCGTTTGACAGTATTAATCATGGATTCTTTTGCATAATTTATCTTTGCTTGGGTTTCCTAGTTCTTTTGTGGATTGGATTTCTTCGTACCTTTCTGAGCGTACGCAACGTGTCTGCTTTCGTGGTGTATTGTCGGATGTGTTAACTAATACATCTGGTGTTCCACAGAGTATCATCTTAGTCCGCTTTTGTTCGTTATATATATCAATGATATTTCAATTACTTTGAAACATTATATAGAATTCTTTGTTATGCTGACGATACGAAAATTGTTCGTACTATATTTAGTGAACATGACTGTCTTCTTTTGAATTCGGACTTGGATGCTTTCCATCAATGGTGCATTGTCATCGTCAATCAACTTCCCTTGAATGTTTCAAAGTGTACCTGTTTGTCCTTCTCCCGTAAAAGGAATCTATTCCTTTGCGACTATTCTGGTAGTGGGCTGTGTCTTAGCAGACTGACAAAACAAAAGATCTGGCAGTGATCCTAAATTCTCAATTTTCTTTTGACGACCACATTGAATCATTATTAATCGTGCTTGTGCTTCTCTTGGTTTTGTGAAGCGGTGGTCAAAGGAGTTCGATCATCCCTACATTTCAAGACTTCTTTACTGTACGCTTGTCCGTCCTATTCTCGAATATGCTAGTGCTGTTTGGTCCCCTTATTACGACGTTTACATCAAACAAATTGAAGGTGTTCAACGGAGGTTTTTACGTTTTGTTCTCCGGGGACTACCTTGGGTTGATTATTTTCATCTCCCTCCATACGTGAACAGGTTCAAACTAATTGGGTTGTCGACACAAGAGCACAGAAGGACTTCCACTAGAATTTTGTTCACATTTGACTGCCTTCAGGGCACTACTGATTTCCCTGAATTGTTGCCATCTTTTAATATTTCTGTTCCCGTACGTCTCTTGAGGTCCTATGAATTTTTACATTTGTCTCAACACCGTACGAATTATGGTTATAATAAGCCCATATCATAGATGTCACGCTCGTTCAATCACCACTACTCTTTGATTGATTTTCATCTCAACAGAGATCTTCTGAAAAGTCAACTTGGATAGATTTCTGTTCTGGTTTATAAATTTATTATTAGGTACTATTTGTATTATGTTTTATAAACATTTGTAATTAATATTTGTACCTATATTTGCATATTTTTGTCATTTTTTAGTAATCAATATTTTTGATGAAGTTGTTCATAAATAAACGATTCCTTCAATTCCAAATGCAAACGTCTCTTGATCGCAGTGAGGAGTAGTAACACCACCGAATCCTTTATCTTGTCTAAATTTAAAAACAACTTTAGTGTTATATTGTTGTGAAAATATTTAGAGATTTATTGATGTTAGTGCAAACAGTGTTGCAGTTAAATTTGAAAGGTACCTACATAAATTAAAATGTTTGTGAAATTTTCGTTGATGTTGAAAACAGATTTTCAAAATTTAAAATATTCTTTAAAGAAAACGGAAAAATGTTAAATATTTTATTGGAACGAAGTTCCTTAACGTCACGTAACGAAATGCGGTATGCTGTGTGTATGTGTGCGACTATACTCGAGCAGACGCCGCGCCGCGACGGACGCGTCAACTGAACAGCTGACAACAAAGTGACATTTATTATGTTATAGCGTAATAAAATAAAAATAATTTTTAAATAAAAAAAAAACCGCCTTCAAAACACAACCAGGAACTAAAAAGCAAATCCTACATGTACAAACTTAAACTGAAAAGTAAAAAATAATATTTTAATTACTTCAAAACAAAGAGCATTAAAGGACACTGTATGAAATTATCATTATATACCTATTCACAATTTATGATCACGTAGTTTGGGAGTCGGTGCCAACCAAAACCAACAGAAATCGAAAGAAGGCTGACAATTTTTCATAACTATTTTTGGATGGTAAAAGGACATGCAATCAAATGGTTTTTGCTTTTTATTTCGAAAACGAAGGAAGATACGTCAAAAGTTCAAGAGACCAAAAAGTTGTATTTTTGCTTGCTTTATCTAAAAAATTTATGATAATAAGTAAAAAGTCAGTGGCGTACACATTTTTTGCCAATAATATTGATTAAGGTGCCCCCACGCACGCCACTGGACTTAATAACCTTAGTCTAGTTAACGTGAAATGAGCTCCTTATTACTGCAAACAATGCTGCAAAATTGCAAAACAATCGGCCAAAAGATATTTCAGATATTGTTAAAAAATCGATATTTTAAAAAATTTAACACCCTGCATAATGTTATTTATTGCAAAACTAATTTGTTATGTATGTTGGGAACTGTGTCGTCATTTTCATTAATAAAAAGTTTCATTTTAGGTATATTTCGTAGAAAAATCTACCTACTGAAATCGGTACCATGTCATGATTTTCGAAAAATTCTTAGTTTTCTTAGCTCGGCTAAGTTCCTAATCAGCGCAATCGGCAGTAGGATGGCGACGGTGGGCGGGGGAAGGGGTTAAAAATTTGAAAAAAATCTCGATCCCTGTGGAATTTATAGAAAAACTTTGTTTGCATAAATTAGAGTACTATTTCTGAAGTTTATGGTAACACCCACGATTCAAGGGCTGTGGGTGGAAATTCGAAATTTTTAGAATCACGTCTTGTGTGGTATAATTAAAAAGCTCTTGATGAGTGGGTATTTACAAAACAATAATATTAGTTTCTCGATTTTGAAATAAATTAACCCGGCACGATACCGATAACAAAATAAATTGGCAAATTAAATTGTTGACTTTTTCCGCAGTTATTGGTATCTCGCCATTAACCTAATAAAGGAAAGGATTTTTTTTTAAAAAACTGCTTTGCTTAAAAATTGGAGCTTGGGCCAAGGTGGCTTGTTGTGAGACCCCCGGACAGTAGTTGGCAGCAGTTCTTTTAAGTGCTTATAATAACTTTTAAAACAAGTTTTTATTATAAAATTATGGTTATATGGTATACTAAAATGACACATCTTGTAATATTAAATGGGACAACATAGAAATTTATGCTTTTGCCATAATTGCCCCAGCCACTAAAAATATTCAACGCAAGAAAGTGAATATGTAAATATTCAGTGAAGAAAATCTGCATTTTTTATAAATATAATTTGACCTTCTATGCCAATACTAAGGCCGAGTCCCCCAATTTTGCTCATCTTCATCTTATAATGTTAATGAAGTATTATTGTATCAAGTTTCAAATCAGTTATCAGTTATGGTTTGGACAGACAGAGATCAGAGAGACGGACATCCATAAAACGGTTTCTTTTCACACTTCTCAACCATGAATATACAGATCACATATATGCGTAGTTATTTTTTTTCTGTCACCATTATTTCATGGCGTTGCAAACGTTCGCTCCAATCTTATATATCTTACATATACTACGTTTACATGCAGAGTCGAAAGATCGAGTCGAAAACAGGTTTTGAACTCGAACCCGCGTTTTTGAGCACTCCGGGTTGAGGGATCGAGTCGAAATCGAGTCCAAACGTAGTCGAAGTGACACCTTATTGCACTAATTTGATCTATTATATTAACAATTTTTTCAATTTTTTCGAGTTTCATTTATATTTTATACATATTTTAAGGAATTTGATTTCGATTAAAATCTTATGTTTTGGAAAATTAGTCAGAAAACATGAAAAAACTGTCGAACTGTCAACTCGACTACTCAACCCGCGTTTACATGCATTTTAACTCGACTCCTCGACTCGACCCAGGTAGCAAAGCTGGGTCGAGTCGAGTTCAACCCGGTTTGGACTCGACTCGCGTTTACATGGAGTCGAACCTGGGTTCAACCCAGGTTCAACCCTGCATGTAAACGTAGTAATAGTTACATCAAGGGTGCAGGTAAAATCATACGTTATAATAATCTAGACTCAACCGTTTCATCTCCGTCTTATTCGTATCTGTTTTGTTACGTTCGTTTCTCCTAGTGTAAAGAGCCCTTCTTCAAATGTTAGTCAACTGGAACTTTTTTCCGCACTACAAAAAATTGACATTAGGCGGATACCTTAAAACCTGTTCCAGGGGGATCTCATATGTCGTGATGAATGACTAATGCACGCACCTGACCTTACTTTTGATATTCTCTTCACAGCTTCACTGTTGTGATACAAGATTGAAAATACCTTTTCCGAATGATAGGACTAATTTCTAAACGTACACAAAGAAGGAATGACTTCTTTGAAATTTTCGACAGAAGTTTTTGTTTTGCCTAATTTATTTCATTTTTGGGTCAATGTCTAGAATTTATTTAAATTTGTATGGTATACCTAAACACTTTTGAATATGTGAAATAAGTAATTCGGTACGTCTGCAGGTGTTTTCATTTAAGAATATATTATATTCGACAAACTAGTGGCAATTGCTTTTATAATGCATGTGTACAATGGTGTTCCTTATTGACGTGATAATATTAACAGTGTGATTTTCCAGGTCTTTTTATGAAGGAAATGGCATGTTTGCAACGGCTTAAATTTTTTGTTACAGGATGTTGAAGTTTTCTTTTGTGAAGAGTTATTTTTTATTATCTCCGAAAGTAAATACTTTAGAAATTATTTTCAATACCAAAGGATATAAAAACACATATTTTGTTTAGAAAAATTCTTGCATAATATATAATAGGGGAGCGGAGCAGAGCAGAGCCTTTTGGGTATTATAACAATTGATAGATGAAATCTGTCCGGTGTCATAAGTGTGTTAGTTAGTAACCCAACTTTGTCTAAGTAACAGGTGCGATCAAGCGCGCATTTAATAGGTCTTGTGAAAAAAATCAAAAAAACCCATTTTTCCATTTTTTTAAAAATTTTTTCATTCCTTCATAACATCTAGTATTTTTAAGACATTTATGAAAACTTTATATGCAAAGACGCACTGTGATATCCTCTTTTAAGCATCATAATTGATTTTGGATTATCTTCAATTTTTCTTATAACTTCGATCATTTTTCAAAATAACAGAAAAATTCCAATGTGGCGCACGCGGTTCGTACAAAGTGGCGCATTAATTAGGTTTGTTCAATGACAAAATTGTTATGGTTTTTAAATGTTTTATTGCCCCTTGAGCTACGACATATTTTGTCCTTCCTTCTAGTGCCGAGGAAAACCTGAAAAAGCACTTGGAATGTGCTAATATATCCAGTGGTCTCTATATTTGCATTCATTGCGATTTCGACTATGATGATTAAGCCGATCAAGAATTTTTAAATTTTTTCACATACTTAACCTATTATTCTAATAAATTTTTGAAAAGTATCGAATATCTATTGTATTTACTTTATTTTTCCACGCAGATGTTACACTTTTAATAGTGCGCCACATTGTACGCATGTGAGTGCAATGTGGCGCAAAGAGGTCCTTGCTGTTTTTGAGCTATATCTCCGAAATTATCTACAACTGAATAATGATTGCTGTAGTAATAACAAAGCTTAGTAAATTTCCTTCCAACTCATGCCTTCACTCCTGATCTAAACCTCCTTTAACTATCCTTAAGAGCTCTAAACTCAAAACTATAGGCACATTGTACGCCGCTCCCCTACATAATTATATACATAATATATAATAATACATATCATTGCCGCTGTCAAGGGGGGGGGGGGGGGGTCAAAGGGCCCATGGCCAAAACGGTCAGTTCCCAATTATCATATCCTAAATAGGCAGTCGTGCAGAAGTAGTGGAAGTTCTTTAACTCTTGAGCCACGTATTCACTTGAGCATGAATCCGAACGGGGCAAGCCGAGGCCGAATAAGCATACGTATATTTGTTGTACCGTGGCAACATCCACGATCGGATCGGATCATCGGATCGGATCGGCATTCGTTCGGCCTCGGCTTGCCACATTCGCGTTCGTGCCTCAACCCTCAAGTGAATACGCGGTTTTATAAGAATTTTGCGTTCTTGACTTCTTGTACTCTGAACTTTTCATCTTATTCCATCATCCTATTATATAGGAAAATGCTGCGAAAAATGGGTGTCCGAAAAAATCATGGAATCTTTGTCGGAAGTGCCTAAAACACTTTTTGGGAGATTTTAGCTCGACATCGCGCGTTTATTCGTTGTTTTTTCAAATAGTCATAATTTTCTTGAAAATCGGTCTCTTTTAAAATTTCTTTTTGCATTTTGTTCAGCTCATTGGGCTGTTAAGTTTTAGATTACAAGAAGTTCATTAAGTAGCAAAATAAGGGAGTTATACCCTCGACACACTATACCTCATTATGTCGTTGTACCTAATAATGAAGTAGAGCCCAATGAGGTAGTGACACACTACTGTACTTCATTGCGTTTGACAGTTCGTGTTTGTAAACATTATTGCGTTTGACACCTAAACAATTTATGTGAAAATGGAACGTTTCGGAGTTGTGAATTATTCAAATCTACGAAGAAAAAGTACGATTGCACGTACTCTATTGCATCAGAAATTAAATATTTCATTGTTAAAGATGTTGCAGCACAAAAAACATATGGATTACTTGGTTAATCTGTATGTGATGAACAATTCGCTTAACCGAAGAATATGGATACAGGTTGGATAATTGCTCTTTATTTGATATTAAAAGTGAACCGAATAAGTATCTTTATTAACGATACAGAATAGAACACATTCGTTTTGGGAAATCGACGTACCTCATATGTCGGATGTGCAATTTAAAGAAAATTTCCGCGCGACTAGAGCGAGTTTCCGATTTTGGTTGAGAAATTACATATCCTTCAAAAAGACGATACCACATTTAGAAAAGCAATCTCCCTGGAAAAGCGAATTGCAATGGCTTTGTATACTTTGGGTTCTTCGGCGGAATACCGAAGTATTGCAAATTTATTTGGGGTGGGCCACATATCCAGAAGGATAACAATGCTATCCTTATTCCACAAAAATTTTTTGTGTGATTTTTCAGTTTTCAGCATTGCAAAATAATTCAAACCACAACAGCAAATTGTCAACACAATTGACATAAAATGTACTAGAAGTCTAGAAATGTACCAGAATATGTTTGAATTATTTTACAACAGATGGCGGTCGCCATTTGCTCGCCAATGATGTAGAATTTACTTCATTGCCGTACCTCATTATGTGCCACTTTTACCTCATAATAAGGTACAACGTCCCAATTACGTATAGTGTGTCGAGGGTATTATAACGGGTTTTATAATTTTTCGATTTTCAACCATAACTGCCGCCAAAATAAATTAAATTTGGTGCGATTGATACCAAAATGACTGGTAGGATGTCGGGATCATGCCTATATTGATTTTGAGCTCGATCTCATTTGATTTGGCTAATCGACAGCTAAAAGTAGTATTTTTGAGGTTATGGTGCAGTATAGCTACATCAATATGGTGAACATGGAAGTAATCTGTGGCTATCTACACACCGAAACTTTGGCTGAAAAAAATGTTTCATATACATTTGCAACGGAGAGTACTTTCTTATTCTTCGATGTTCTTTTATCTGAATATATTTTCCGTTATTCCAACAAACTTTTCTTGCGTTTCTATAGCCTGTTTCAAAAACTTTAACAAGTGGCATTGACATTCTATGTTCCAAATTTAATTAGTTTCTTGAACGAAAACAGGCTTGCCCTGCTTTGTATTTATTTCTGCCGGCGCGGCGGCGCCCTTGATACATATAAGGTGGATATGTTGGACCATTTAAACATTCCGGATGTTTTTGGTAACAATTCAAAAAAAAAAGAAAAATCAACTCTAAATAGGAACAAAGGAATAAAGCACATTAAGCCAATCCTCTGGTGGCGTTTCAAAAAGTGAAAGACAATTTTGCAAGGTTCAAAATAAACGAAGAATCACTTTACAGCAAATAACTTGTATTTTTTTCTATAAATTATTACCAAAAAACATCGGTAAGGTTTTTAAATGGCCAACCATATACAATATGTAAATGTACTTACCTATGTATGTAGTACATAAAATTTGTGTAAAATCATGTGTGTGAAATTCAAATATTTTTTAACAAATTTCCATTATTTTTGCGCTTGTAAAACCCCTTCATAATATACCCCCTCCCCGCTTGCAAGAAAGCCACTGGAGAAGTAATAGAAAAACTTTTCTAAGCAAAATATATGTTTTTATATCCTATTTATGCATACCAAAATTGAAAACAATTATTAAGATAATAATAAAATAACTCTCACAAAACAAAACACCGACACCCTGTAGCAAAAAATGTAAGGCGTTGCAGACATTGAACTTTCCTTCATAAAATGATCTGGGAAATCACACCCTGAAATATTAGCACGTCATTAAGGGCTACCCGGTAGTTATGTAAATAAATGACAACAACCAACGGCCAAAAATGTATCTTAACTTATGTCCATGTTCTTTAACTACAGGCCTCGACGCCGCTCCGGTTCTAGTATAGTTGTAATAGATGGTGAAGACTTGAAACCATGTTTACCTGATGACTACATTGACAGTCGCAACATCCATCACCCACATTTGGACAGCAAGGACATAAATAAGGAAATGTTGACAATGCTTTCTTTAAATCAAGATAACGGTAAGACCGAACAACTTGCAAAACTTTCCACAATGCTCTATTTACCTAATCCTTTTCAGGTCCACATCGAGAAATGGCTGTCGATGTTCCAGATACCTTCATTGCCCGAAACAAGACGCCACCACGATATCCACCTCCACGTCCGCCGGTTCAGGTAAATTTTTTTCCAAATGGCAGTTTGTCACAGGTTGGTGTGAAAACGATTCATTATCACCAACAAACACAGCATCATCATCTTAACTATCATCAACAAGCCTTTCAACAACTTCAACATTTGACACCACAAAACAATCAACATTTAAAAACACATGGCAGTGGGGGTAGTGGGGGAGATGGTAGTAGTAGCCAAAGTGGACTGTCTTTAGAGCTTGAACCATTGAACTTATCTCGTAAGGGCTCGTCATCGTTTGACGAATGCAGTAAAAAATCGACAACCAAAGAACCCTCCTCGATTGGGTCGTTGTGCGAATCCACAAGCGATTTTGATTCCATTACATATAGGAACTTGCAAAACAATAACAATAATAACAATAACAAAGTAGTAACTGGTCACAATACCACTTCGTGTGGCTCCTTAAGCACGCACAGTTCGTCTTCCGGTGAATTAGGTTCATCTGAATTCGAACTAAGAGAGAAAATACCCCATAGAGAGCTACCCGTTGATTGCCCAGACAGTTTTATTGAAATTATAAAAGTTTCACCGCGATATCCACCTCCAGCGCACCTATCCTCACTGTCGTCATCGTCGAATGCATCCTCATCGAATGCGACTACAACAACAACTACTAATAACACTTGTGCTACCACTAAACGGCCTCCACAGATTGTCAAGGAGGTGGTGAAAGCGAAAAGTTCGATGTCATCATCTTCGCATGGCTCACATGGTTCCATTGAGAGGCAGAAGCCTCAGCCACAAGTGGCAACAAAGCGCAACGATGAGGTACTACAATATAATGGCATTCCTTTTCTAAATGCAAGAACAATTTCCCCTTATCGCTATAATTACCTAAGCGGAACTCTGTGCTTGTCCTTTTTTGTAGCTTCTCAAAATACCCTGATGTTAAGAACTCTATTAACAATTTTAGAAGGTAAATGCTCCCACTAATATTATTTTTCTCTTTAGAGTTTGTATACCTTAGGAATCCAAAGTAATTTCGCATTCATTTAAAATGATAAAAAAATAGGTTTATTTTTTTCTTTTTCAATAACTAATGAAGTAATTTGATATTAGGCATGGATCAGCGGAGCTATTTGCTATTTCACGATTAATTGGAATCCTTCTGAGTTTAGCGATATTCTCGTATAGTTTCCGAGTACTAACAAATAACTAACCTTTTCTTGAACTTTGAAGTAGTGTGACTATTATTTCGAAAATATAGTATAAATAAAAATATGTGTAAAATACCGTATATAGTGCTTGACCGATTTAACAATTTGTACGGCATCTGCGTTCTGCCCTTAGTTTACAAGTATTCATGTTTCCTTAATTAATATACATTATTGAATTCTGAAAAGCAACAAGATAAAGAGCATTTAAAATATTATTCTGAAAGCTTTTTCAGGCAAGCACATTGCACAATTGTACAATAAGCATAGTTTTAATATATAATAAACGAGAAACGAAGAGCATAAGATTTCTTGAAATGTATCGATCGATAGCATTTCCGGAAACTCAACAAATTTTTTTTTGCTTAAATAATATACTTTATAGTTTATAATACTAATACCAATACTAATACCAGAGAACATCGTACGGGTTTTTTGATTAACGCAAAATTGCTGATTTTATAAACAATTAATTAATTATTTTTTCCTAATTTTTTGTTTTTGGTTTTATTTTTTTTAAATTCCCATAAAATTGACAAAATTTAATATTTTTACAAAATCATACGATGTTCCCTTGATTATTTCATACTAGTTCGAAATTATTATGTTTCGTCATTCTGGAGCCAACCGTCGAGGAGAAATTGATCCGGCGACGCGACCCTCGCAAAAAAAAGTGCAGTCACTGCGCCTGCAACCCGCCATTTTTAATTAAATTTTCCAAAAAAGTTGCATAAACATTCTAGAATCGTGTACAATTAAATGACTTTTTGTTTCAGTACTCTCAGAGTTTTTTTTCATAAGCTCCCGAAAATCATTACGATTGTCGTCCGCTAGAGTGGTGGTGTATTAAACCTTAAATAAAGAGTGCTGCGGAAGTCAGTTAACCGCTGCCGAGTGCAGACCAGCGAACGACATTTTAGCTCTCTTATCTAGTGTGGCGTTAATCTAACAAGTAAATTGCAATTATACTGTTATAGTTGTGGAAAATACGCGTTACAAATTACTAAACTTCATAAACTGACTTCTGCCGCACCCTGTATGTGCACATATTGTCAAATTGATTAATGTTCAATGTTCATATTTCGTACATTATCGATTTCTCTTCAGAATTTCCAGTATTCAACTTTCAGTATTTTTTCTGCGCTATACATTTTTAACCTGCATCTCTCGACTAATGCCCAAAGTGTTGCAAATGTCGAAATCTGTGTCGTTCGTTATCAGTAGAAAACTCGATACGAACAATGCAAGTGGCGTCCGCCCGTCCCTGGCGATAATCCTTCGGACCTGTGTCATTGTGTCCAAGATGCAATAGTATAATTTCGCCATGGAATGCTACCTTACAGCCCTGCAATAATTGTTGGGAAATGTAACTACAAGCTCGCAACATGACGCTTATCTCGGATCCACCGTGCCTATAGTAAACAAAAACAATCGTCCGCGCCCTGTCGGGCTTGATCTAATGATACATTTCATGCAGTTTCTGCATCTACAGGTCCTTATTACTAATCGGTACTGAAACTGCGAACAGTGGTAAGCAACTGGGCACTGGTATTGAGAAAGTCCTCCGGGGAAAGGAAATGTTGCACGACAATTATGCCTACTTACTTGCGGAAACCTAAGCGGTCATCGGACACCCGATCGCTGCTGTTAATGTGGGTGATTCAGAGCAAGCAGCCAAATAACAGAAACTGAAATTCCACCTACTTTTGCATTTCCCACGATGCTGGCTGTACTTCGGAGCGCGAGCACGGGTCGTCCGGGTTCTAAACGTGATTGCTTTCAGCTTGCTCTGATTGTGAGATCAGGTTACATCCATAACTCGAGATAACGTTGAATGAACAAACAATTTTTATTTATTTACTTTGAAAGTTTTTAAAACCTTGACAGCAGCGTTCTGGTGACTCATTCAATTCGTTTTTAAATTTTTGGGCGTTTACTGATTAATTAAGAATGTAATACTGCGAATTAATTGTGGCTCTATTAAAATAGTGTCAAATAAAAACTAATGCAAAACCTTGCATAAAACACTCCAAATACCAACATCTAATAATGTAATAAGAAATTACTTTCACACGATATATTACAATGTAATATTAGTGTACCGAATTGATTCTATGCGACAAAACCCAGAGGACATCAATTTTTAATGTTAACATATGCGCATGATGCCATAAGAGTTCTTTTTATAGATAAATTCCTTGCATTTTTTTAGTGTGTTGTTCTAAGAAGGGTTGCTGTAAGGACAGTAAATAATTAATCTAACAATCAATTTAACCATAAATGAAATTTTACCATGCCGAATATGGGCATATGGCCCACGTTAATTAAGGCGGCTACTGACGTTCTAATTTCGCACCCAGCTTGCATTATTTTGTATTATTTTGTTAACCATCTAGTCGAAAAATATGAACTGGGGACACTAAAAAGTATAAAATAATTTCTCCTAGATTCCTAGCCTCATTCAGATTTATAACCCCACATAAATTCCTAACCCCAAATATAGGTGTACCAGGTCCTATTAGTACAAGAAAACGAGTTAATATTGCATTCTCGTCCATTTCTAAGCTGTGTTTGAAGTTTGAAGTGTTTAAGTTCATCGGGAATTTAGGTGAAAGTCGATTGCAAGATATGGAAAGTACCTATATTCATATCGATTGCTTTTCCCGGAAAATCTTCTGTTTGTGTAAAAGTTATTCATCCACATAATTTGTAAAATTGTAGTTTTATAATGCTTAGAAATAAATGTTCTATACTAACCTCCTTGCAATAAGATCATTAATGTAGACACTCTATTGTTGCTTACTAACTGCTTAGATCAGTCGCCATTAATATTGTCATTTCAATGCTAACATCTTGTATAAGCAACATTTGAAAACTTCTACCAAGAACTGCTAGATAACTCCCTTGAATAATTACAGTTGAATGGTTCTGTTAAGCCAGTTCCACCTCCACGTGATCATTTGCGCATGGAAAAGGATGGACGCATGGTGAACCGAGCACCGGCGCCCCAAGTCCCTGATCGCAAAATTTCGCCATCTGTGATTGGCACACCAAATATTCAAATTGCTCAAGTAGTTGAGCCGACCATTGAGCAACTGGACAGTATCAAAAAATATCAGGTGAGTTATCTATTTTTTTAACCATTGTTACATCAGCTGTGTTATTTTGTGCTCTTGTTCTAAAAATATCCCATACATTTGATGGTCCACAGTTGTTCTAAAGTTTTTACGGAAACAAATGTCGTGTTCTGTTTATAATTACAATAGTAAAATTTCTTCTACTGGAATATTGGAGCTCTATGTGTAGTGTGTACAACTTATAATTTTGCGTGCGTTTACATAAATAATAATTTATGTTGGTGACTTATATTTCTACCTATGCAATTTATATATTAAAGATATGAAGTCTATACATATAATATAGTTGATACTGTAGTTTACAATTTTTTGCTGTTTATTGCAGTCCTAGGGACCTAGAGGTATGTATTAGAAAGTTTTATAGCTAGGCAAAATTGCAAAATTCGACTGACAGCTTAAAAGGAGGTTCTACCCAGTTCGTTCCAGCCTTAGTAAAGTTACTATCGTTTTATTCGCGTATTTCCCAAGTGATTTAAACCAAACTTAACTCCTCGAGTTGGACTTTTGAAAAATTTATTGTTGCACGTGAAAGAAACACTTTTTAGTGATTTTGACAATAGTAATTGCTACCGTTTTATTTGCATATTTTTCAAGCAATTTGTACCAAATTTTGCATAAAATGTGGACATAGGCTATCATTTGAACAAGTCGAGTGGCTAGTCGAGTCGCATTGTTCATTTTTGTTTTGGTATTCTCCTAGACGGCTTACAAGGAGTACAGGTTTCTGAAAAAAATCAGTGATTTTCCTCGCATATTTCAGACTTTTTTGTAGTTTTTTTTTAGTTTTTTTTTCGTTCTTACAAAATTTAAGGTGTTATGCATAAGTGCCGCTATACACTTTATCTAAGCTAAGAAGCTAAGTTTTGTTAGTTTTGTAGCTTAGCTCGCTTAGCTTGTGCGTGCTGCATACTACTTAAAAGTACTCTTGTACTGTCACCCAATACAGGCAATATGTTTGCATATAAAACACACTGGAGTTTCATGTATTGGCAAGCGAAGCCCGCTTTCTTAGCGAACTTAGCGCACATCGCTCGACCTCGAGCAGAGAAAACATCGCTAACATAGCATCGCTGAAGTGTGCAACATTTCATTGAAATTCTTTATTTTGACAACCGAGCGAGAAACTTAGCTTCTTAGCTTAGCTAAAGTGTATAGCGCGCCTAATTATATTGGAAGAAGTTACTTCATTTCACACAATAATAATCGTATTATAAGCCTTTCAAAAAGATAATTTTTTTCTCTAAAATGTTTCAAATAGCCAACCGTTTCATCAAGTTATAGTTCCGGCTGTCCTCAATAGGGGCGCATCGGTATATTTTCCATTCGTGGAGTAACCGTACACATCACTACACAAGTATTGTTGAGGTATAGGGATAGTAGGATGGTAAGAAGCAAGCGATAGAATAAGACAGCGAAACACAGCAGTGGATTTTAGAGTGATGTAGATGCCTAAACTGATGCCAGACCTAGATGATCTAAACCTTAAAGAATATCTACTCGATAAGAACCGACACTATTTTGCAAATGTGTGCAAAACAAATTTCCACAAAAATAAAACAAAAACGTTATTCATGTAGAGAAGCGAAAGGGAGAATACAGAATTGTATATCTGGTGTAAGTTGCGTACAAGAAGGAAAAAAAGTGAATGATAGTAACACTAATGACTTGGCTTTAGGAAATCGAGCGGGCTCGAAGTTTTCCGTAAAACGGCACAAATATACAAATCCATAAATACACAAACAAGCAAGTTTGCGCGAAGTTAATATAGATGAATCAAAAATGTATAGAATTAAATAACCAACAACTTTTCGTAAGACACAAATTTGATTGGAGTCCAAAATAGTGAATTACAGGTAAGGACTCCTGAATTCTGTCCAGTTGAACCGTAAATATCTCAAAATGTCGACGACCTACTAGCCCAGGCAAACTAGACCAAAAATGGCGAAATGGCCGAATAAAATCATTTAGTTTCAATTTGTTGAGGAATGTGTAGGGGCGGGTTATTTCCTAGTCCGCGGGGGTTGGGAGGAGGCTTAAAGGTCCACTTTTTCGCTTATAACTAAAAAATACTGCAAATTTTACACAACGGTTTATTATTTTAAAAAAATGTGACATTTTTCAAGTCACGGCTAGATGGCAGTAGTGATCATGTGAAATGATTTCACGTTTTTTAATCCACCAAGAAATGGAATATTTTAACAAATTACAAAAAAAAAAATTAAGTTCATTCAGATTTAGCGTTTAAATGTAAAAAGAATCCTTGATATGTTTAATATAATTATCCTTGAAGACAGGCAGGAAATTGAAAAATGTTTGTTGCAAAAACTTGACCGCAATGAATTTTTGATTGTTGGAAAACTTTCAGTCCTTTTTAGATTGACAATGAACATTGAACAATGCCGAGAAGAGGAAATGTCGAAAAATTTCTTGATTTTTTGACGAACCAAATCTTATTTTGAATGGAATTCTTAAAATTATTCTTCACATGCCATTAGATCAGAAGATACCGAAAACAATTTGCATAATGGAAATGGAATCAGTCGAACACAAAGAACTTACCACTCCAACAGCCAACAGCGATAATCCCTTTAACGTGAGGATAGTAGTGGCAACAACAGGTGAGATTAGAGATCCCCCCGGTGCAAGTGCAATTGAACAGACCCGAGTGGACGAGGTCAATTTTTTGTATTTGGTTTTGTGAAACGTGCAGCCAGGGGCGGAACTTGGTCTGAAGGGTCCCCGGAACAGAACTGAATATGCGACCCCCTTTATCAATAATTTTCAATGCTAAGTAGGTCACAAAAAATATCATTAATATAAGTGATTTACCATTTTCGATTGCACGAAAAAAGGGAGCTGCATTGCTATTATAATGTAAATTTATGTTCTAATCATTTTTTTTCATATGCTAAGAAAATTACTTGAATACTCATATTATTAATAACAAAATAATAGAAAAAAAATTTTGTTTATACATTTTTATTCAATTTACTGCTATAATTTGAAAAATAATTAATGTATACGGAAAAGATTGAAAGACAGCTGGATATATAGGGAACAGTAATTGCATTATCTTAAAGCGGTGAGAAAAAATAAAGTAATAAGCTGTGAAAGCGAGCCAAAAACTGTTGAAGATGAAGGAAGTGGACTGCAGTTATATTGTTAATGTTTTCAATCTGTGTTAAGAACTTATGAATCGTGAAAAGTCCGAAAATCCGCTCCATGACAAAAATTTGAACAAATCGCCAATTTTTTTTTTGTTGCATTGCCGCGATTGCCCATTTGAGTAGCACTGGGATAAATCTAATCTAATCTAAGTAATATTATAAGTGTGAAAGTCTGGATGTTTGTCCGTCAATCACGCCTAATGCCTTGGTTCAATATTTTTCATTATTTGTGCAAAGGTAAAACTTATTCCAACTAAGAACATAAGCGTACTTTTTTCAACCCTTCAACCCTTAAGAGGGTGAAAACGGTTTCTCCGGAACCACTGGACCGGACCGGTTTCCAAGAAATTTGGAATACTTCTAGAACTTACTTCATTGGTGATCGTTGAGAAGCAGTTTTTGGAAATTCAACCTTTCAAGTGGTGAAAAAGGGTGAAAACTGTTTCTTCGGAACCCTTGAGCCAATTTCCATGAAATTTGAAATACTTCGTCAACTTACCTTATAGGGTCTTGCCAAGAAGAGTTTTTTTGAAATTCTACCCTTAACGGGGTGATGATGGATGAAAACGGTTTCTCGGGAACCGCCGAACCGATTTCCACGAAATTTTGTCTACTTCTTGAACTTATCATAGGCTCTGGCCAAGAAGTGTTTTTTAATATTCTACCCTTAAGGGGGTGAAAATGTGTGAAAATGGTTTCTCCGGAACCACTGAACCGGTTTCCATGAAATTTGGAACACGTCTTCCACTTGCCTCATAGGTTAGACCGTTTCATTTTTTACAAAGTCGTGATAGAGTAGTGCAAAATATTCAGTATTGAATTAGAACCAAGCTAACATCGTTGATTGAGCTATTTGTGACATATTTTGTTCAATAAACTTTTTTATAGCACTCTCAGATGATGAGATATAGGGACTTATTTGTACCCATAGCGGGGGCGTAAGTGGGGAAATTCAAATGCGCTGCGCGACCCCTAAATATTGTCCGATCGAACTGATCTTGGTCTCAAAATAAATCATCTCGAAGGGAGCACCGAATTCAAAAACGGCCTGGCAACATTTCACGGCTATGTGAAAAATGAAACGGTCTATACTATCCCGTTTCGCGGGATGCCGCTGAACGGTGTCCCTTTTTTCGGGATGGGGCTGCGCAGTTACACTATCCCGCGCTGCGGCACGAATTACCTGAGAACCGTCATCAGTTGAACTTTGATCAGTTGAAATTTGCCCGTGTCAAACACTAATTTTCTCCAAAAATAGTCCCGCAGAACAGGATAGTGTGACTGCTACCACTTGATTGAATGTTCTCTGGGCTTTGTTCCGTAGTCCCGGTCTCCCGTTCTGCGACAGCAGCTTCCCGCAATTTTTAGCGGGTGCCGCGTAGCAGGACAGTGTAACTGCGCCCATTCCCGGCAATGAATTCTTGCCATTCCGCAAAACGGCACCCGGCTCCCGGCCCGGAATTCTTACTGAAAGATTTAATAAAAATTAAAAGAAACGGTACCGTTTTATACCTATCAAATAACAAAAACAATATTTAACAAACTTCAACTTTTATTTTAAAAAACATTACTTTTCCAAAATTGTGTTATTACCACGGAAAATATAACTGAACTGATGAAATAGTTCGCAAGGAGCTGGATAAGAAATTAATTTTACTCGAAGGACTGTTAGAACTGAAACCACGAATAATTCTGCTCATTAATTCGGAAAATAATCGAATGAGATATATTTTGTTGTCTTCTAAACTAAAACTTTCCTGCTCTTTAAGTTTTCGACAATTCTTCGTTGTCGCTTAGAATCGAGAACATTTTTGCTGGGGTAGTATAATGTAGTTACGTTTTAAATGGGAACACCTTTTTACAGTGCGCACATACTACTGTGACCGGTTTGCTGTGGTTAACGCGGCGCGGGGGTGAGATAGGTATTGGCATTTTATGGTGAGTAATAATTCGCGTTTGAATGCAAAGTGCAATTCCCACTTTTCTTCCCCCGTACTCGTACTCGAGGATTGTGTTGCTAATTTTGCGCGCCTGCACGAGGCAAGTCCGAGATCCTTGCTGTCAACGCAATTATTTTTGTTCGGAACATATTGTGACGAACTATTAACGTGTCCCCCATCGAAATCGTCCCGAGAGGAAAAAGTTCCTGAGGACGTCTTATGACACGAAAGTATGTCGTTGTAATGTTACAACGTGCGGATGCTACATTTCCTAGTCTTCCTGTATATCTGGAGATCCATTTATAGATTTGGGGTTTACGGATCCTCCAAGTTGAAGGAATTCGTCATTGTCTGTGTATGTCTGCAATAACCTAATTACTTTGTTTGTTTCCATCAGTTTCCATAGTTTCACTTGTGGTGTTTCTTTCCCCATTTCACCGCCCATCAATGAGACAAGAATGAATCAAGACTGTCTAGTGTGGTGACAATATAACGTCATGGATAAGGATTGTAAAGGATTTGAGGTTATTCGCTAACGTTCCATATACATTATACATGTCTTAACACAATTTAAACAAATACGGAAGTATAATTACTTTAGACCAATTATGAAATATCCTAGAGGTAGAACGATAGTTTTATCATAGAAGAAACGTTTTTTAAGAAATCGGTTAAGAAACCATGCCAAAGTAGTTTTCCCTTCGTAAGGCCCAGTTGACCTTACAGTAACCCAATTTATCAATCTAATTGTTCAGCCTTTCTCGGTTATTTGCAGGTCTATGTCAACAATGGCGTTTTCAATATTCTGTTTAAAACGTTGACATATCATCGCTCTTTAACACCACCCCAAAAAAAAAAAGTCTAACAGTGGTGTCAAATCGCAGCTCCTCGCTGGTAATTGAAATCGCCGCTGATCACACGTTTTTTGAACTTCAAGCGCCATCTTGTTGGATCCTCAATTTGCGGCCAAAAATAAAATCAGTTATCATGACCGGTTATTAAGTACCTACTGAAAAATTGGGTTGAAAAGTTGTGCGCTACTGTAAAGCCAGAGTCAGACCCTAGCAAAAATCCCATATTTATAAGCGAATATTTTTGTGGCAAATGTTTGTAACATCGAGTTACACGATAAACAAATGACTACTTTTCTTTTAAGTCTATAAACTGAAAAATGTATACATAAAGTTTTGTGTCTTGTGACTCGGGAAAGAACAATGGGAGCAACGTCCCCACCCACCAACAGAAATGAAACATGTCTCAATTTAATAGACCTTTGCACCATGATGTTTTGGTTTATTATTCTCTGAATAATACACCTTTGTAATCGGTTCGGAAAAATTTTTTATAACCCCCCCTCAAATTTTTTTCTTTTACGTTTCAAGATGCGTAGAGTCCAAAACTGCAATGTCTGTCCGCCGCGCCGTCCGCCGTGCCAGCGATATCTACCTTAAATGACGGTCGAAAAAAATCGTTCTTTCGCATATAGGCTACATTTGAACCCTAGTTGTGTCCCGAAGCTCGGCAACGTGATCGGAATATACCCTGGGGTTTTAGGGAGAAAAAGGGGGGTAAAATTACGCATTTTTAAAGTTTTTGTGAACTTAGGCATGTGGGGTATCGTTTTTTGTGTTTTTTAGGATGAGGATATCGAATATGAAGTCGATTTTGACGAAAGAGTGAAAAATTTAAAAAAAAAAAATTAAAAATTTTTTTTTAAAAAATGACAATTTTTTTTTTTCAAGAAATTTTTTTTTATAAAACAAAATAAATGCTGCTTGGGAGGGTTACCAATGTTATTGTATTCAGTCAGTAATAATAAACCCATGTGCAAAGACATTGCAACGTTTTTTGTATGAATGGGGTTTTCTAGGAAAATGGAATTTAATTTTTTGTATTTCTTAAGCAAATTCAGAAATAACATGATAGGTATTGATAACTACGGCAATTCACTTTGTTTTTGATTTCCGAAGGATTATGGGTCAGTGATCACGGGAAAAATAATGAAAAAATTCGAAACCATACCGTTTACGAGATATCCCTCGGTTCACTCACTTCACGAAACCGATCTTTTTACGAAAGATATGGTTTAGAATTTTTTCTTTTTTTTTCCAGTGATCAGTGACCCAAAATCTTTTGGAAATCACCATCAAAGTGAATTTCCGTAATTATCAGTATCGTGCCATTTCTGAATTTGCTCAAGAAATAAAAAAAATACAATTCCGTTTTCCAAGAAAACCCTATACACAGCGCATTTGTGGTCATAGTAAAAAAACATCATGTTGCAAAGATCTATTAATTGAGACATATTGTTTCATTTCTGTTGGTGGGTGGGGACAATGTCCATACAAATATGCCCATTGTACTTTGATTTTGAATACCTCAGATTCCGTATGTTTTGAAAAATTTATAAGTGATATTCCATATTGCTTATTGTCGAGTCACCTGTCACACGATAGAAAATATTCAATATTGCTTATAAATATGTGGTTTTTACTTTTTGGTATGGTCCGACTCCCGCTTAACGCTAGCTGGGGCGACCATTTGACCGACGTCATATTCCATGCTTAATCGGAAAAATTGTACAATTGTACATGTGTTGACTTCACAAATGTTAAAGCTGACATGTTCAGAAATTATTCACTACTAACATCTGGGCGCGAATTTGAAAGACCCTTTATTTCATTTTCTATTAAGAACTCAATTCAGATATGCTACTATATATCGATTCAAGTTATTTCACTTCTGATAAATTATTATGGTACTGATTTGTTATGTAATAACTGACCTAAAAAACAATCGCGAGGAGTTATACATTAATTGTAAATTTTAAAATTTGATTGATTCGAATGGTGTTGTGACTGTTTGATTAATCCAACAATAAATTTTTGCTCATCACATAAAACATAAAACTATAAATAAAAGAAATAAAAGTCAAAAACGATAACAAGTTAGTAAGCTGATTCTAACACAGGTTTATTATGCCACTATTTTACATGCCGGTAAAATTTTTACAAAATATGTATTAAGTATAGTTTAACTATATATCAATAATTTAATTTCCTATTCAATTAACATATTTAGAAATGGCAATTTTTTTGATTATGAAATATTAAAGTTATTTCCAAAAGACATTGAATATGCGCACAATTAATCTGTAAGACGATTTATGAAGAGTGCATCCCTGTTACGCCTCTTCGTTCGACAATTTCCATTCTCTGGTGGAATTTCCCCATTGATGCATCTCTATATTTTAACCTTTTTTTAATTCTTGCAGGAGCAACTGCGTCGACGTCGAGAAGAGGAGGAACGAATAGCACAGCAGAATGAATTTCTGCGGGCCAGTTTGCGCGGCTCTAGAAAACTCCAAGCTCTTCAGGATGGCCCTATATCACAACAGCAGACCATTCATGATCCAAGTTCGATAGGGGTTGATAACGATGCGTTCACGGACGACGAAGAGGTGGAGAAGATTATCGGTGCGTATCGGGGTCAGTGTTGTAATATAATTTCGTTTTTCACTTCTAATGACATATTTTGTCCTTAATTTTTGGCACAGGTTATGGAGAGTTGGTCGCAGCATTGCAGCGTCTTCAGTTACAACTCAATAAAAATGGGATGGCTGCGCTCGCGGGACGAGTTACAGCTGCCCAAAATTTGCTTCTAGGTCCAGGAATAGCGCACGCCCTTGCCGCTCGATCAGCAGTTCTCCAACGTCGACGACCACGGGTGACGAATCCTGTCTGTTCCAACGCTCAGCAATTGTCCAAAGATGTAATTGAGCTACTCACGCAATCCAATTCTCCATCAGCAATAGAACTAGGAAATCTGTTAACTAGTCATGAGATGGAAGAGATCTTGCAGGCTCACGATCGGGTGGCGTTGGTAACTGATAGAACGCCTTCGATCACCGGTAGTCCGTCCACATCCTCAACCTTAAATAGCCAGCGCGTCAATCAAAATATATCATCATCACATGTTATGAACAACAACATTTTGAAAACACCAGAAGTACAATTAAGTACGCAGTTTGGCGTGTTGAGTGATGGATCCCAAGATCACATCAGGATAATCCAAATAGAGAAATCGTCGGAACCCCTTGGAGCGACTGTTCGAAATGAGGGTGAGGCTGTTGTTATAGGTCGAATAGTGCGTGGTGGTGCTGCAGAAAAGTCAGGTCTTCTGCACGAAGGGGATGAAATTCTTGAAGTTAATGGAATTGAAATGCGGGGGAAAACAGTAAACGATGTGTGCGCTTTACTGGGCAGTATGACGGGAACATTAACCTTCCTTATAGTGCCAGCCCACATTCCGCCGCCTGGAGGTGTTCGCGACTCTGCTGTTCTGCATGTGCGAGCGCATTTCGATTACGATCCCGAGGATGATTTGTACATACCCTGTCGAGAATTAGGAATAAGCTTTCAAAAAGGCGACGTTCTCCATGTAATTTCACGGGAGGATCCGAACTGGTGGCAGGCTTACAGAGAGGGAGAAGAAGACCAAACGTTAGCAGGCCTCATACCTAGTCAATCGTTTCAGCATCAGAGAGAGACGATGAAGTTGGCCATTGCTGAAGAGGCCGGTTTAGCACGCACTAGAGGCAAGGATAGTAATAAAGGTGCCACATTGCTTTGCGCGAGAAAAGGCCGAAAGAAAAAGAAAAAGGCTAGCTCAGAAGCTGGGTAAACTTATATATAAAATTCAAAGTAATTGTTTGCCTTAACTTTATGTTATTTTAGATATCCTTTGTACGCCACCACAACCACAGACGAAACTGATCCTGAGGAAATACTCACTTATGAAGAAGTTGCTTTGTACTATCCACGTGCCACTCACAAACGACCCATTGTCCTGATTGGTCCACCAAATATTGGTCGCCATGAACTTCGACAAAGGTTAATGGCGGATTCAGACAGATTCGCTGCCGCCGTTCCCCGTAAGTTCAGAATTACAAAATATTCAAAAACAGCAGTGCCCGACCGTTACAATAATATAATTGGTTAGTTTTTTAAGGCTAGTGTGGTTTTAGGGGCCACATTAAGCATTATCTAAAGGTGCAAGAACGGTCGCTCTAAGTCAAAACCCCTAGAAGTTAAGAAAGTAGGGATAGCCTCTCATCCCCTGTGTTCCCTCTTTGGGGGTAAAACTTTCAAAAATCCTGGTACATCATTTGGCCGAAACGTCAAATCAAAATTTCCATGATTTTTTTTACTTCGAAAATGACTGATTTTCATACAAACTTTCATCACCTATTTTATCCCTTCGGGGTGAAATTTCAAAACATCTGACCTTATTTTGTCTTCATCATAAAGGGAAGCTTTGTGCAAAATTTCAGCTTTCTAGGTCCAAGGGTTTCGGTAAACAGTGAACTACTAGATGACGCATGCACGGTACTTGAGGCTATCAAAAAGAAATACCTTTTTAAATTTCATACGTCTCCCACGTTTCTAAGATAAAGGTATCATTCATCATGGAAAAAATTGGGTAGTACGAATCAATCTAGAACCCTCAAATTTCGAACATAAATAGTGTTTAAGGTGCAAGTACCAGAGAATCATAAATAAATTGAAATAAAAGTACAACTCGGCTAGGAATAATATTTTAGGGACAGTATTTTTCTAACTCCGAGGCTTGTCAAGATACAGCTCTGAATATATGGCTTTTTAATAACTCAGAACAATTTCTCTTTTTACAAAGGGAAACTATTTTGGCAACTGTGCCGGTCTACATTTAGGCTTAAACCAATTATACTTTCCGTACCTACTAGGCTTTAACTGAGTTTTGTCTGGATTAGGGCAAATAATAAAAAAAATATTGCAAAATGTAACAAAGTGGTTAATAAAGAATTGAAACAAAATGCAGTATTTTTGTTTACTGCCAAATTCATCTACATAATTTCATAAAATTTTACATATTATTTATTCATGTAATAATAATTTCCAGATACTTCGCGGGCTCGCAGAGAAGGGGAAGTACCTGGGCAGGATTACCACTTTATCTCAAGGGTTCAATTTGAGACAGATATCTTGGCTAGAAAATTTGTTGAACACGGAGAATATGAAAAAGCATACTACGGTGAGTACGCACGCGGACTGATCATACGAGTTGTACAAATATTTAATATCTCTTACTCAATCTCTAGGTACATCACTTGAAGCTATACGAACGGTTGTTGCAAGTGGTAAAATATGTGTCCTAAATCTTCATCCACAAAGCTTAAAACTCCTTAGAGCTTCTGACTTGAAGCCGTATGTTGTATTAGTAGCGCCACCAAGTCTAGAAAAATTGAGGCAAAAGAAACTTAGAAATGGAGAACCCTTTAAGGTCTGCCTTTATAGTACTACTAAATTATGAATAATATCTCTAACGGGTCTTTTTGAAAATTTTAGGAAGAAGAATTGAAGGAAATAATAGCCACGGCACGCGACATGGAAGCACGATGGGGCCACCTATTCGACATGATCATTATAAATAACGATACAGAGCGGGCGTATCACCAACTTTTATCCGAAATAAACTCCTTGGAGCGAGAACCCCAGTGGGTACCAGCCAATTGGGTTCACAATAATAGAGACGAGTCATAATTCTTAAGGTCTAGAACAAGAAGTGTAAAATTAGAATAATGAACACAGAACTGTTTTAGAGGAGGAAGAAATGTAAGCAGTATCTTATCCATTATAGGAAATAGAAAGACTCAACAGAAAACCAGAAGTATTTAAGCCAGGCAACTAACAATAAGAGGTGCCGATGATAGTTTATGGAATAACCAACGTATATATGGTACACAAAAACATTATTATAACATATTATAATAAATTGTAGAAAAGACGGCATACTAATGCTTTAAAGTGCAAGATTTTGTAAATAAACAGTAGTAAAAAGAGAGACTAAGAAAGTTAACTAAAACTATGAAATATTCTTATTACTATGGTTAGATAATATAAGCTATGCAGAAAATATTTTACTTCGACTTAGGAACGTTCTTAAATTGATAATAAATTATAGCCGGCAGATAGGAAGTACGGAGTTGAATAAAACCTGCAAGGAAAGTCTGTCAGGAAAATTATGCAAATTCTAATGAAACTCAAAAGACAAACTAAAAAATATTTTTTGGTGTAACTAGGAATTTGAAAATTATTTAAAATAAAACGAAAAAAATTATGCTCGCAGTTTGTTTTCCATTACACACTTGACTCACGTGCAATTACAAAAATTTTACAAGCTGAATTATCCCCTAGCCATATACCAGAGTCGTAACATTAAGAATTTTTAAGTAAATCTATTCGAAGGAATTGCAAAGTAACTTTCACTTTATTAAGAATATTTAATACCCTCACGTGTACTTTGCTTTGAGATCCTTACGTAGAATTTTTCCTGAAGCTGTTTTCGGAATTTCATCTAAAAATGTGACTCCACCCTCTAGACGTTTATACTCAATAACCTTTTCTGCCACAAATTGTTTGATTTCTTCTTCTGTCACCTGGGCTCCTTTTCGTGGTACTACAAATGCCCTTGGAAGTTCTCCACATTTTTCGTCCTTTATCCCTATAACCGCGGCATCTAATATTTTGGGATGATCTCTTAATAGTTCTTCCAACTCAGCAGGAGGAACTTGGAACCCTTTGACCTTGATTAGCTCTTTCATGCGATCGGTCACGTAGAAGTAGCCATCGTCATCGTAGTATCCGATGTCTCCCGTCCTGAACCATTTATCCGGGAAGAAAGAGTTTTTGGTTGCTGCCTCGTTATTCAAGTACGCTGGCATGACGTGCGGTCCTTTGAAACAAAGTTCTCCTTTTTCATTGGGTCCTAAACCAACTGCAGTTTGACTTTGAACGTCAACCACTCTTGCTTCTGCCCTTGACACCACAAATCCTACAGATCCATAATTTTTGGTGCCGGAAGGAGAAATTAAACAAACTGGAGAAGTTTCTGTTAAGCCATAACCTTGGGAGAACTGTACTTGGGGAAATCTGTTGTAGAAGAAAACATCATAAAACATGAATTCATAAATGAAAATTGGTTCTGACTTCGCCAAAAATTTTTCTGCGTCCATAAGTCCTATTGGTGCAGCACCCGAAATTACAACACGCATATTTGGCACTTGCTTTCCACTTATTTTTTCACTATTCGTGAGAAAAAGAACTACAATGAAATGTCTGCATTATTTCCCAATTAGTTCATATCCTTCAACTTACTGATTGGTGGAACCAAATTTACTATCGAACCTTTATACTCTTCTAAAGTCTTAAAAAGGTCATCAGGATTGAATTTCGGCATAGTAACCAACTTGCATCCCCGTCGCAGCATGGAAATCATACAAGCGGTGAGTCCATAAATATGGAAGAAGGGTAGAACACTAGGAATGACTTCTTGATGAGAGGATGTTGTTTCATGTACAAAAGGTTCATAAGGTGAATGTGATAGAATCATTTCACTATTGGCTGTTAAGTTTTCGTGACAAAGAATTACTCCTTTAGGTAAACCTGTTGTACCCGAAGAAAACGGGAGGACAGCTAAGTTATCTTTTTTGATTCCTGTCTTCTTCAAGTCGCTAAAATTAACTCCTTTTGGATCCATAAACTCGAAGAAATCTATAGCGCCTTGAGGTAAAATATCTGATTTTTTTGTTTTGATACAAATAATTGGTATATCCTTTTTGGCAATATCACAAGCCTCCTTCAGAACTTTGTAATTTCCAACTGTTCCTATGACACTTTTGGAGTTACTGCTGACCAATTGACGTCCAATTTCCTCTGGAGTAAAAAATATCTTTCAAGTAAATTCAAGACTTTCAGTGATTAAACGACATAAGTACTTACGGGCATTGTATGCTGGATTAACAGGACTCACTGTGAGACCAGCCTCCAAGGAACCGAATGCGGCAATAGGATATTCCGGTAAATTCGGCAAGCAAACGGCAATAACATCTCTTGGCTGAAAATGTAACACATTCTGAAGTCGTACTGCAAGAGCAGCGGAACAGTCCCTTAATTTCGCAAAAGTATACTGTCTTCCGGTCACAACGCAAATCTTTTAACGCAACCCAAAACATTTAAGGATTTTTCATATTCTACACAAACCTACCGCTGCCGTTTTGTCCTGCCATCGATTTATATGTTGCCATACGTATTGATCTAAGGTTCCACCAAACAAGTCAGTGAGATCGAAAGGTGATGTTCTTGTGTAACCATCATTTGGACTATGATACCAACACTTATCATGTCTACCTCGGGTACTGGTCCTTCCGTACAATGCTGGCGCAACATTGCCTTCAAGGGCCTGCCTCACAAAAGGCACCCTGAAATTAGTCAACCTGCCCGAAGCAGAACGTATCATGTTGAATCTAATATCACAAGAGGATCCAGTTGGTGCGCTCCTTTGTTTCTTGTTCTATCTGTGTTTTAATTCAATAAAGGATGTTGCACTCCCACAACTAAAAATAAAAAATATTGGTCATTATCTATGTTCCATTTGGCTGAGATAAGATTTTTGTTTGGTCGCCGCGTCTATTGCGCTATCAGCATTCAAGCCCAAGGCAGATCTTTGTTTGGGACGGAAACTAAAAATGTAAACACTCGTGATAAATGTTAATTGTAAGATTCGTCTAAACTCTAGAGGCTTGACTGCCGAAAAAGGTAGTTGTGCAATAAACAATGAGCGTTCCGTATTTATTTAATTAATTCATTTATATTAATTTCGCGAAAACTTGCTTGTTTGTGGATTTGTATTTGTCCGTTTTAAGGAAAACTTTTCGACCGCTAATTAACACACTTCCCCTCATCCAACCCAGCTGAAACTACAAATAGGCTCGTTGACGATGACAATGCATTCTATCTATATCTCGTTTTCACAGAAGGAACGGATAAAATCTTTAATAATTATGCAAAAATGACAGCGTTTTGCACTGCGTGCGTATAAAAACAATTATCATAAAATCAAGTCATATTTTCTTTTTTATAAGCTTTATATACGTTTGAGTACGAGTTTGTACGGGCGGATTATCGCAAGTGAATTTTGACCCACTTCTAGTCGTTCGATTAATTTGTAATTTGGCAAGTGGGTAGATTTCAGGTGACAATACATGTTTCTGTATTTTTTTTGTTTTATTATCCAAATTTTCGTAGTTATCGTAGGATTTTGGTTCAACAATTTGTTGCATATGTTTAGGCGTTTCCGGCAGCCAATTTTCAAATAAATCATTTACATTGATTATAAACTGTATATAATCAATGTCATTTATCAATTATTTCATTGGTAAAATATCATGATTGCATACATATAGGTGTTTTGGCGGAAATTTCATTTTCTGTGCACACTTCCTTTTAGCTCAGCTAGTTGGTACATTACACTAGCCTGAATAGTTTTATTCAAAAACTCGAGAGCACTTGTAGCTAGAGACTTGAAATTTGGCACGATGATACTTCGTTAAAGTGGTAAGATCAAGTTCGAAGATTTATAGTAGATAGGTAACAACGGAATCATCGTGAATACAAATGTATTTGATCACCTTACTACACTTAGGGGAGAGTGGGGCACAATGAAACAGTCTGTGTAACGGGCGAACGAAACGGTCTAGTGTAACGGGATTCGGACAGAGAGCGCTGAGGGCGACTCTTAACAAACCCACACACAAATACCCTTTCCACTAGTTGCCTGGTAGACTCCACAAAGTAAAGTGCGTTTTTGTGAGTTGAATCTAAAAATTTTCGTCTAACGGATTTTCGTTTCTACGTAAGATTAATTATTTTATTTAATCGGCTCTTATAGCATTTCATTATACATGTATCGCTTAAGATTTTACGCGACTTTGGCTTTTCTACCTCTTCACGTTCATCGTAGGCAGTGAAAGAAATCAAAATGGCTCGTATGGGGTTCCTTGAAACAGAGGCATTCGGGGCACAATGAAACGATACCGAAAATGCAACATTTTCGTGGAGCCTGCTATAGATGACATTGCCTCGGTTAATGGCGGAGACATCAAAATGCTTTTGGAAAATCCAAAAAGGCAAAAAGGGTTTATTTCATTCGCGGTCGATTTTAGTAATTTGAATATTGGCTAAATAAACTATTTTTCACTAAAAATGTCTTTTCCTAAGACTTTAAATTAATTAATTGGGGAAATCAAGTTTTTTCTTTAAAAATGTTGTTTTTTTTTAATTTTTTCAAGGTACCCCTTGCGCTGTTTCATTGTACCCCGGGCATGGGGCACAATGAAACAAAATTCATTTTTTGGAAAACAGGAAGAAAATAAAAAGTTGAAAAAAAAGTCTCAAGCAGGGTGCTCTGGATAAAACCAACTTTTGTGTTTCATTGTGCCCCACTCTCCCCTACATATTTTTCTTGTTTTCTCCTTTTTAGTACACTTATATAAAGCTTGTGACTAAAATTTTTTTTTTATTTTATTTTTTTTTTAAATAGTTTTAATTGTCACCATTTTGAAAATATTATGTAAATAAATAAGTAAAAAAACTTTGTTTGTACTGGTTGTATTTTTTTCAATGTTTGATTAATTGGAGAAAAATTGGGTGAATTAAAAGCAATATACACGTATGCCCGGTCTTGATTGCCAATTAAATCTGATGCAGAGTGATTGTAAATATTTTGCCAATTTACTGTGCAGACCATACTTCAATACTTGTTCAATGCAAATCCTATACTATCAAACGAGTAATATTGTATGTTTCGTATTTATTTCATTGCAATTTTGTCTTTATCTGTAATCGCGTTTTAGAAAACGGCTCTAAGGATTTTGATAAAAGTTTCATAATTTGGCTAGCGGTTTCAGGGGCCAAAAAATCGATCTAGCTAGGCCTCAGCTCTGGGAAAACTAGTTTTCTGCGAGTTTTCACGAGGCAAGCAACAAGCCTCTCTTGCCCATAAAACAAATAGAACTAGTAAGGAACTAATTGATCACAGCAATTATGAGATACCCTAGTGGTAGAAAAATACACTTATTTTATATAAAAAAATACACATACTAGAAGAAAGACATTCGAATAAAAAAAAAACCTTTTCGGCAGGCCTACAGGCTGAGGTAGATTTTGAATTGTTTTGATTCCGTTATTGGGATAATTTAATTCAAAACCGAGAAACTAGTTATGGATTTATAAACTACTCTGATACCTTTTCAACGATACCCTACAACAAGTGGTTTAGAAAAATTCTAATTTCCACCCCCACCCCCACTCGTACTCCACCAACCACTAATTCGGTGGTGTCACCGTTAACCTCATTGAGAGTACTCTAATTTATGCAAATAAAGTTTCTCTCTAAACTTTGAAAAAATAATTTTGAAAAAATTTCAACCCCTCCCCCGGCCACCCCCTTCGGACGATTTCAATTTTCTATGTTTAACCGTTATATGGGTTTTAGTGTGAAATAAATTTGTTCAGTTTTATCAAGTAAAATTTTTTTACATGGAGGTACTCAAATTAAATTCGGGTAATCTTCTAAACTACTTATCGCAGAGAAAAAATAATTAGATCAAAAAGTTCGCAAGAGAACGTAGATATATGCGATTTAATATGTATATGTCCGATAGATTCTGTACCGTTATATGAGTTTCTAGTGAAAATATAATGATTATCGAAATATTTTTCAGTAGGTATATCTGCATTTGTCGTCACGGGATTAATATAAAATATCGGTCAAGTGGCATTATGTAAATATTAAGAAAGGCCGATTAATTATAATAGTCATGTTGCATTACTATTATTAAGAAAACACTTTTCCCCACGTTTTTGTTGGCTATTTAAATTTTGGGAAGAGTTTTAGGGTAGTAAACGTGGAAAAGGTCACCAAAATTTGACATAAAATTTGCGCAAACTGTACTTTTTAGACCTAAGATTTTCAATGAAGGAATAAAATACCCAAGCTAATTTTCATATTATAGTTAAATCTAATAAAGTACTTACTAGTATCATAGTAAGAAGTCTGAAATGTGTCTCCTTCACTTTTATATAATTTTTTGAAAACTGTAATTTTGAAATTTTTCGAAAGTTTGCCGATTAATATCTCCGATGGGGCAGAGTATAAAAATCTGATTTTTGTACATAATGTGTATTTATATGACATTAAACTATAATAGTTAAAATTTCAATATTGGTATTTGATCCTGAACCGAGTTATGATTTTTCATTTCAACCACAAGTTCATGCTTACGCATAAATTAGACATCACCAAGTTTAACCAAGGCAATACAGTATTAAACTTATTTTTCACTTAATGAAAGTGAAAGTCTTAGGAAAATAGATACGGCAAGTATTGATGAACTCATCCATGATTTTGTTCTGATAAAATATAGAAAAATACTAATGTAATTAAGATTATATATAAAACTCTGCATAATTTATTATTGGAAACTGAATAAAATACGATTTTCGATTGAGTCCTGAATAAAGCGACCCACAAATTCTGAACCGTAGTGCCCAAACAGGGCGGGTCGCAGAGAGTCAGTAAATAACCGGGACAAATTGTCCTATTCGGCTGTAATCCCGGCTATTTTAAAATTGTTTTTTTTTTTTCATATTTTCTTCTTTTTTATCTCATTTTATTTTTTTTCAAAATTGATTCAGTTTTTTAAATTTTTAATATTTTTTTTTCCAATTTTTTTCCTATCTAATAATGTCAAATACGAAGTTTCGAAATTTTCGGTCACTTCTAACCCTTGCCGCAAACGCCCTGAAGTTTTCAATTTTTCCCAGAAATAGCCTATTTGTATAAGCGCCTGATTATACCTCTATATACATTATTTTGTTCTTTCTAGGGCCCAAATGTACCGTAGCCTATGTGCGAAAAAACGATTTTTTTCGACCGGAAATTAAGGTAAATATCGACGACACGGGGGACACCGGGGGAGGGAGATTGCATTTTTGGACCATACGCATCTTGAAACAAAAAAAAATATTTTCAGGTAGTGTTATAAAACATTGTGCCGAACCATGTATTATTCAGAGAATCATAAACCAAAAGCCAAAACCCACTCACTGACTGATCGATGTTTCTCAAGATCTAATTGAAAGAAGATTTAATATTTAAGAGCTCATACTTGGTAGTTGGTACAGAGGTGTCCTACAAGTATTAGATGCGCACGTATGGTTTTTGGAAGTTCGCCTTCTGAGCCCTACTACTCACCTAAGGACTTTCGAACGGGGGGTGGTTTCGTAATCAGAGGGGCATAAAACGAAAAACTATGAAAGAATTTTTCGAAAGTCGTGGCATGGTATACATCTCAATCGGTAGATTTTTCTTCGAAATCCATCTAAAAACTCCATGTAAATCCATCCACATTTACCACCCTAAAACTGCCGAAGTTTTCTTCCATTTCTATAATTTTAATATCGTATAATAAAAGACCGTGAAGAATAGCCTGCTAAATAATAATTTTACCGAAAAAAATTCAAAATGTAAACAAGACATAGTACAAAAAGTAAATGTAAACAATAAACAAAATCAATATTTTTCTTTAAAAACGATTAGGTACAAGTCAACAATAAGACGGAGTTGCCCGATTTTGCTCATCTTCGAACTTGAGCTTACCATTTTAACGAAGTATCATCGTACCAAACATCAAGTCTTAGCTACAAACGTTCTTGAGTTATGGTGCGGACAAACAGACAGTTCTTATACAATAGTGTTGATTTTGTCCACTGAATACTTACAATTTGAATTTCTTTTGTTATATATTGTTATAAATACGTATTAACATTTTTGATTATTTGCGAGACATTTTTTTACACGATTTTAAAATTATAGAAATTAGAGTAGTAAAAGTGGATTGATTTACATGGAGTTTTTTGATTTAGAATGAGTGAATGGGAATATTTCCTCTGCGGTAAATTGTTGTACGTTTTCGGGGGTTGGGGGGTGGGGTAGTAATCATCTGTTTGGGGTTATTCACTTTGGGCCATGTGTGATATCAAATTAAGGCTCGTGCTGAGTACTATTAAATTAAGCAGTGGCGGACTGCTAGCCTTAATTTCATAAGAAAGTGGATGTCTAGATTATTACATAGAATGAGTATATTTTCATTCATCTATGGTATCACGTAATTGGTGTGACCAATAAAAACAGTAAAAAATTATTTTAATACGAGAAATGTATGTATGCAAAATAGATTTTAAAAACCGCTGTAAAGATTTTTTTTAAAGAACTTTTTCTACTATAGATTGGTATTTTCTTGTTATGTGAAACTTTTCTACAATTGTGAAAATGGACTAAAAAGAAGAAAGTATTTTCGTTTTTCTGTAGAAAATTTTCCAAAAAAAAGGAATTTTTTCTTCTCTTTAGTCTACTTTCACTTAGTGTAGAAAAATTTGAGAAAACCAAAAAGTTTTTACTCTTTTAGTGTTAATATATCAATTACGCGAAGCCTTTCCCACGAACAAATAAGTTCCCATCTGTGTTGCTTGGTTGGGTACGTACCTACTTGGGGTAGTACTTTTAGTCCTGTTAAAATTTTCTGGATTTACTGGATTCTTAAACAAGAGCGAATGCGGGTGCCGTTCGATGACCCATGGTCGTGTTAATTGTGTTTTAGCTGTTATTGGAATTATTTGATTATTATTGGAAAAAGCCAGTTGCAGAAGATACGAATGCTGTCCTTGGCGTTATGTTAACTGAATATTCCAGTATAACTCATTGTCAGTCACCAAGTACTACAACTTTAACAAAACAAAAAACTGAGACATTATGATAGTAAAAATTTAATCAAAAATGCGCCAATTCGCTTAATTCATTTTGATAAGATTCAAGTTTCATCGGTCGGCACTTTGGTTTAGGATTTCTTTCTACAATCACTTATCACTTCTATGAATTTGACAAATAAAATGTTTTAGATTAATGTTTTGACACACGAATACGAGAGTTGATCGCGTTTTTAGGTTTCCAAATTTAAGTTGCGTGAGACTAAATTATAGGGATGGCATTGATGCCGTTTTTGTAATAAAGACTAGGTACTAAACATGTAATCAAAACATACTGAGTCTATCAATTGTATTGCCTATCAAGTCTTTGTATGACTTCAAAACAAGTCTATTGCACAACGATCCAATTAACATTGAACCCACAAAATAATAGTTTCACTCCATCTTTCCGCGTTGACCTTCGCTTGGTCGAATTACCTATCGCTGTTAAGCTAAATGATGTCACCAAAAATTCACTGTTTCATAATCGGTGGTTGCACGCACTTTTTTACGCACAAATCACTGCAATTAACTTCTAATACAATTTACAGAAAAGCAGAAAGGACGACAAACAGAAAAAAATTTACACATGTAATATGCATTCACAATTAGTTGTGGGAGAAATATGATTATAAACTGTGAAACCCATTCTTGCGTAGGAAGGATAAGATCGTCTTGATCACGTAAAGGACTAAGGAGGGAATGTAAACCCCTTGGTGCTGGCCATATTTCTTGGAGTCTACTGAAGCTCAAAGTTCAAAAATGTTTTGATTCTACAAGTGTAAAGTGCGATTGTGAGCGCTATAAATACACTTCAATGCGAGCGGACAGCTTTTAAGTGCCTCTTGTTTTTTCGAATCATTCGGTTTCTAATATAACAATTGTTACTCAAGCCTCTTGATTTAATCCTTGCATTTAAGCTGACTTCTGAAGAAGCACTGCATGCCGTTTGCAGAAAAATCAAAACCATATTGATTGGGATTTCATATTTTTATACAAACCGACAATAAAGAACTTCTCTTGGAGACTTATCACTTTTGCCAAGTGCCCACCCGCCGCACAATATTACGTACTAAACAGAGGACAGAAGAACACTGATGGACAAATGATCGCGACTCGTGAATCATGATCAATATTCCTTGATGCCGCGTTTCTCTTACAAACATTGATGAAGCCAAGTGCGCTTGTGTGTGACGCTAAATTGCATTACGCGCGCTTATGCAATACAAATATACAATAAGATCAAGTGTTCGTAATCTTTGCCATAATCTATAAACCTGAACAATCTGCAACGTCTGCGCCGTGCCGCGGTGAGATTAAATATGCAATAAGTTTTAGGTATGGTATGCAATTGTGCATGAAATATTCCATTGGTATTATAATAAAAATAAAAGAGAACTTGATTTTTGACCTCATAGTGCATCTGCTGGGTTTCCTTTGTTTACAAAACCATGTCCGAAATTGACCTTGAATCCTTGTTTTGTATGGAATGATTTAAGTCTGCATACAAAAATCGACTATCAATAGAATGCAATATTTGCGTATTAATCATAGCTTTAATTTTTATTTACATTACATGTCAATAAATTTTAGTTTAAATTAATATCTTGTTTTTTTTACTATGGTAATGTAAAATGCAGTAAAATAATTTAACTCTACTCACACAAAGTTATTAAATAATATTTAAATATCGTAATTAATTCAATTTGATTGTAATATACATAATATTTAAAATACATTATAGTAATTACCAAAAACAATTTCTTTGTACATATTTGTATAACATACTTGATAAAATTTTATTTTCATTTTTCTTTTCCAATGCTTCCGTCAACACAACCATAAACCGCCATAAATACCAGGTTTTTTCTCTTTAATTTGAAATGCTGAGTTATCAATAGTTTAATTCAACTTGTTTGAGTTTAGTAAAGAGATCCTTATAAGAGAGTTTGCTTTTCTCTGACACTAACAGTAACTATAATTTTACACATTGTTTCTCTTTCTGTTTTCATTGCTTATCAATTAACATATTTTGTACAAGCAACGCAACGTGAGAAAAATGGTATATTTTTCAAGTGATTACAATATTTTAAACAACAATCATGTTTAAAAATCAAAGCCTTCAGGAAAGCGTTTTTTTGCATGTTTTTTTTTTGCATTTGCAGCACAGCACCACTTTACACTTCGCACCACTCACAAAACCACGAACTGCTACAATGTTGTCATTTTATATATACGAAACTGCAAAGAGATGTCTCTATGATAATCATAAGGCCGAGGGCTGCCAGGACCCCTAATTGAAAAAGGAGAGGGTAGTAAATTTGAAAAGGCGATAAAAAGGAGCAAAAGAAGTTCAGAAGAACAGTTGATTTTAAAAATTTTCAACTTTCACCCTCCTTAATTACGATGAATGCGCCATTATTGATCAAATAAAGCTCAGCGCTGCTAATTTTTATTATAGCTCTTCTCGTGAAAGTTTTAGAATTGAACTAACATATTTACCACAATCCTTGATGTTGGTTCCATCATGAAAAATAATGAAATCATGGCACGATACCGATAACTGTGGCAAATAAAATTTTTGACATTTTCCGAAGGATTTTTAGTCGCTGATCAGGGAAAAAATAATAAAAAAAATCCCGGATAGACCGTTTACGAGATATCCTTCGAAAAAGATTCAGTTCATCTGGCTCCCAAAATCCTTCGGAAATTGGTTTATTTACACTTATTTATCACTTTAAGGACCTAATAACAATGTAGAGCTATTGAATTAATATTATTTTCAAGGCAAGCACGCATTCACATTATTATATGAATGAATACTCTACTTTTAAGTAAAAGTGCGTGGAAAGAATGAAATCGAATGAATCGACTTGACAGTTGAACAAAGTTTGTTTGGAAACTGTTCGTGGCGCGAGTTTTAGAGAAAATGCGTAAATATTACGCAAATAAAAATAGTAGAAGCGCTTTTATTGTGAAATAAGGTCTCTACATTGTTATTAGGTCCTTAAAGTGATAAATAAGTGTAAATTAAAGTGTAAATAAACCAGTTTCCGAAGGATTTTGGGAGCCAGATGACCTGAATCTCGTAAACGGATATCTCGTAAACGGTCCATCTGGGATTTTTTTTATTATTTTTCCCGTGATCAGCGACCCAAAATCTTTCGGAAAAAATACAAAATTTAACTTGCCACAGTTATCGGTATCTCCCCGAAATCGTTAATCTACTTAAAATAAAACAACAACAAAATTGTGCAAAATTTTATTTAGAATTTTTTTTTTCCAGTACTTCATCATGGTAATCTTGATGTTGATCAAAGTCACGCCAGTGTTTGATCACTATATCATTATCACCCCATATACCCTTTATAAAACAAATTAACCAATTAGAACAATATCAAACGTTTATTATAAAGTTAGTGAACATTAATTAGGTTAAGTAATTAGGAACTCTAACTCTGGAACCGAGAAAAGGTTTTTAGTTTTGTTTGTTTTCTTCGGTCGTAACAACTGAGTTCCACTTGCAAAAAATTATGTCTTGCTTCTGCGGCCACTTCCAGAGGTGAGAGGCGACCACCTGGTGTCGTGGATGACACGGCTGCTCCTTCTTGTGCAAGATTTGGTGACCACGTACTCGTCAACATATTTTTGCACCGACTGCAAACTGTCAGTTTCTTTCTCGTTTCCCGAGCATTCCACCCACACACTTTCTCCGGAGGAAAACTCTGCACTGGAATTATAGCTTTCTGGCGTGGTTAGCTGTCGTTTCAGTTTCAGGCGCTTAGTTGGAATTTTAACTTTACTCTTGCTTCAGGTTTTGTTTAAGCTGCTTGTTCTCTTCTCTTTTCTGAATCATTATCATTCTTTCGGGTCTCTTTTTCTTTGGCTTCAAAGATTTGATCCACTCTTTTGACGTTGTATAGCGCAACCTTCTCTTTGGTGTTTGCTTTTTGTCCGGCGAAACGTGTGGCCATATAATGTGATCTGCAAAGGATGGATTGACGTTTTTTACCTGAACTGAAACTTGGTTTTTTATTCTTGGATGCAGAAGTCATGTCAATGACTTCATTATATGGTATTAGATCAGAGGAATTACTAACCCTAGTTGAAATAATAAGAAGGCCACTCACGGAAATAATAAATAAACATTTAGAAGAGGGCAGTTTTCCGGACTGTCTAACGGAAACGGTAATTGTTCCAATACATAAAGGAGGAAGTAAGACAAATTCTAATAATTATTGGCCCATTGCGTTACTAAACACCATAATACGGCGTTTACACCGACGAGGTTACGTCGCTTTTCGAGGTTTCGGGGGTAACCAGGTACTTAATCACGAGATTTCCCATACAAATCGTAACCTCCTCGCTCACCAGATTAGAATGAAACCTCGCACTTAATCTCCTCAATTCAATGCACGAACCCGGACCCGAACGATTCAGCGCAATTCAGCAAACAGCTGTTTGATAAATCGGACTTTTGTGACTGCTGTCAAGATTTGAAATTCAAGATTAAAGACAGTTTGCTGCGTACATTGTTGATATTTACATATTTTTTCGTGAATATGGAAAGTTTGAAGCAGAAAAGAAAGAAAAAAGCTATTATTTCTGTCTTGCTGTCAAATAAAGTAAATAAAGATGACATGCAAATGTCAGAGTTAAGCTTGTCACTGGTGGTGTAAACACTTTGAGATTAACTTAATCTAACCTCGAGTTAATCTCCAGTGTAAACGCCCTATAAGCACAGTGTTCGAGAAAATAATATAAAATAGATTTACG